>OX402062.1:8448063-8981416 GCA_947859365.1 Archips crataeganus
TTATTTTATAATTTTATAAAAAATGAAAGTTTACATAGAAAATGTACATGTCCAATACAGGTAAGTACGAACCCGGCTATGAAGTTCGGATCATGGTGACTCTGACAGAGAACACAGGTAGTAAAGGTCTATAAAATTGCACCTTAGATTCGTTGAAGTCCTACTTAAAGTTCGGTGATTATAAATTTTATTCGGAATAAAATTAGTACAGTTCAAAGTCCCTGCTAGACATCCTTAAATTATGATAAATTATGATCATAATTACGTCATCTATAAGTAATATTATTATTAGTATTTATAGGGTTCCGTAGTCAATTAGGAACCCTTATAGTTTCGCCATGTCTGTCTGTCTGTCCGTCCGCGGCTAAGCTCAGAGATCGTTAGTACTAGAAAGCTGTAATTTGGCATGAACATACATATCAGTCACGCCAACAAAGTGGTAAAATAAAAAATAAAAAATATATTTTGTTAGGGTACCTCCCATAGACTTAAGGGGGGGTGATTTTTTTTTTCTCGACTAACCCTATAGTGTGGGGTATTGTTGAATAGGTCTTTTAAAACCATTGTGGGGTTGCTAACATGGTTTTTCTATTCAGTGATCTGTTTGCGAAATATTCAACTTTAAAGTGAAAATTATTTGTAGTTTAAGAGTAAATAGTGGCCTAAGGTATAAAACATACCTAAACTTGGATGATTCCGTACACATACAAAATCCTTCGAAAAATATTACTTGATTTTTTCGTAATGGCTATGGAACCCTACCTTGGGCGTGTCCGACACGCTCTTGGCCGGCGCTTGGTCGGTGACGTGACATTGACTAAGCTACATTTTGGACTAAGTAAACAGAGTTCGAACTCTCAATGTAGGTAAATACCAAAGAGTATTGTAATATTATATGAACAAGAGTGGCAACTCTATGGTCAAATTTGCATGTATGGAAGGTGCTGCTGCCCTACGCCCTGGTGAAGAACTAATGTGACGTATCTATAGATGTATACCTATCTATATGTATATGTTGGTAGTGATGTACAGCTATAATTACGCGTAATTTTAATTGATAGGCTAATTGCCACTATTCGTATTTTAGCCGTCTAATTTAAATCAGCCTATACGAAGTATAAGCGGCTAAACCCGATTTGCACTATACGGCTAAAATACGAACATTGGCAAGTGACCTATCAATTAAAGTCCTTGACCGTACAATTTGGTACGCCATGGCCATGGCCAATGAATGACAACTGACAAGTTTGACAAGTCAACCAAGATGGCCGCTAATTTAGTTCTTTACCAAACAACCAGAGATCGCTGTAGTCGCATGAAAAGTGTGATATATGTAAGTGTGCCCCCCCAGGTAAATACAGAGTGTATGACGACCGGATAGCCTAGTTGTTAGAGAACCTGACTACGAAGCTTGAGGTCCCGGGTTCGATTCCCGGTCGGGGCAGATATTTGTGTGAAAAATACGAATGTTGGTGCTCGTGTCTTGGATGTTTAATATGTCTTTAAGAATGTATTTATCTAAGTAAGTTTATCCGTTGTCTAGTACCCATAGTACAATGCTTTGCTTAGTTTGGAACTAGGTCAATTGGTGTGAATTGTCCCGTGATATTTATAATTTATTATTACTCTATTTAGCCAAAAATGTCGCTTAGTTAATGTCTCCTTTCATGCGTCAAATTATGCAACTCGGGGAACTATCAAAGGCTGTTTCCTCAGTAGCCAGACAGTTTTGATGGTTCTTACATCTTGCCAAACACATTAAAAATTTGCCAAACATTACAATGTATAGTGAATCAAAACATTTAAGGACCTATCTGTAAACAATATTAAACAAAGAAGACCATTTCTAATATTACTCCAAATAAAATATGTAAAAAACTGAGCATAAGAGTGAGACCCCACTGGTGCGTTGCGTCGCGTTGCATCGTCGCAACGTTGACGCTGCGACGTTTTACATATATTTTTTATGAGACGTTTCAATGGGGCCGATGCGCTGCCTCTAATAGTACCTACATTTTCAACGTGCATCAACGCAGCGCAGGTGTGGCATACAACGCAACGCACCAGTGGGGCATCATTCTTAAACTTTATCTAATTTCAATTAGCTGAATCCTCAAAGAATTTCAAGTGCAATTTTATACGCTTTTGCTGCTTGTTCCCTGCTTAAGCCACCATGACCCAAACTTTATTCTTCATTCGGGGATAATTCTTACCTCTATTGGGGACATAATGTACTCAAATAACTTTCAACTTTAATAAAATAAGGAAGGTTTGGCCGTCGTGGACTCTTGAACTATGAGTAATTTTCCTGTAAAACATCCTAGTGTTAAACTATTTTATATTAAACGTGCATCAGTAGTGGAAATAACACAAGTGAGATTGTACTTCAGTATCATGACGCGACTTCGGATACCATTCAAGTTAACAGTGGAATTACCAGTATTTTTGGCTACAGTTGGCATTTCCCTTTCCGGTAAATACCTGGGTCCGCAATTTTCAGACGGGATCTGGCGAAAGTCGTCCAATGCCCAGCTTGCCCTTAAAAATCAGCAGCTTCTTATAAAAAAAAACTAATTTTTGACGGACACGAGCCAGCGAATGGTTTTCCGCGATTTTCATCAGATCATCAGTCTACCTTGTGGAAAGTCTACCAACATTTTGCCTTTCAGTACGCGGTCCATGTAAACCTATTTTGATTATTTTTATGTTTAATCTATAAAACTTTTTTTAGCTGTTATTGTTAACAACATTCTCCTGTATCGCACTTGCATACATGATTTTAACACTACCAAAGAGGAGTGTAGTGGATTTCTTCTGGCAGATAAAACTAATGCAACCCATAAGTTGGAAGAGGACGTACAAAAGCATGTGACACAGATTTTAATGGTGATGACAATCATACAAACAATAGTACCTGTTATCCTATCTCTGTTCGTTGCCGATTGGTCAGACGTCCACGGCAGAAAACCGTTAATTATGTGGCCACTAATAGGTAAGCGGTTTTAGTTAGGTAAGTATACAAATGTCGATTAGAAGGGGTGTCGATTAGGGGGGTTTCGTAACTAAATTCAAATGTTGAATCGCATCAGTCGTAGTGGTGCAACCACCACGGAGCGTCTTATTATTCGACTCATTTGATGGTTTTCAAATCTCACCTAGAAAAAATGCTTCAATGCCCCCTCCTAAGTCCTGGCGTACTTTATAAAGAACAAATCATCAGTAAGACTAACGGCCGAATGTACAAATTATTCAATGAATAAAGAACTTCAAAGTCGTTCAAATAAGTTGCAAAATTACAAAAAGTATGACTCTTATCTAGGTCTTAACTTCTACATTGATTATAAAAGGCCGGGACTTAGGGGACTTCATGCTCTTTTGTGATACTTACTGCTAAGGAGTGTGATTCGCTCCGTCTCTGTTTTTCCGAAAGGACAGATACCTACAACCTAGGGTTTCTCAAGTTTAAAGTGAATAGTTTATGACTGAACAAGCGAGTGACACTTAAGCCTCACTTGCACTTTATATCAGGTAAGATATAGGTAAATCACTGGCCAGTTTATCGTAAAGAGAAACTAGTTAGAAATATCCGTCGTGTCGTCTGTCCATCAGTCTTTGAGTTTATGAGTCCCAATCAGATTAACCATATTCAACGTGATGGTATTATTTTCCAGGTCTAACTCTTGGAGCGCTGTTGACTACTATATACAGCATGCTAGATAGCATCGGCCCGTGGTGGTACTTGGTAGCTTCACTTCCATGTACACTGTTTGGTGGGACGACTATATTAGATACGGGAATCTATTGCTATATCAGCGATCTCATAACAATAGAAAAGAGGTCGCTTAGGTAATATTATTTTCAGTACAATAACAATATCGACCTACATGTACTTATATACATAGGTATATACAAAATGAAATAATGATAATCACTTAAAACTAAAACATATTCTGAAAGGTGTCCCCTTAGGCAAGGTGCCGAAGATACTGGCAGCGTTTCCTCTTTGAATAGCTAAGCTAATTCTTTGTCCGAGGAAGCTGCCAGCTGTTGGTCCCCTGTGACGTCGATTAACCTCTTAGAAATTACCCTAAAGAGCTTTAAAGCGCTAGGACCCCACGAACCAAGGGACTCGACACCGAATGGGACAAAATCGTATTCGCTGCCTAGACCCCTGATTTCAGTCCTTTCGCTTTTTCATACAAAATTATATGTACTTCATTACATACTCATACTCATACTCATTTATTCATACACTCACATACAAATATGACTCTAATTTGGAGATCAAAATATCATCATCATCCCAGCCTATAACGTCCCACTGCATGGCGCAGGCCTTCTCTCAGAATGGAAGGGGTTGGGCCGTAGTTCCCACGCGGGCCCAGTGCGGGTCGGGTACTTCACGCGCACCATTGAATTTCTTCGCATGTTTTCCTTCACCGTAAAGCTCATGGTAAATTACGCGAGCCGGGATGTAAACCCACGATCCTCTGCTTGAGAGGCCACAGGTCAAACCACTATATAGGCCACCATGGTATTGTAGATAGAGAGATTGATCGATTGATCCATCTCTCTCATTCAAAATATACAACAAACAAAACCCAAGCAACAAAATTATCCTATAGTGCACGCTTTATAGGCCTGCGGCACTAATAACGGTCTCTTATTGGTTCTAGAATTTGCTGCCCCGCTTATTATAGCATGCACGGAGTCTAGTTATTCTTGTAGAACATCCGTCCTTATAAGTTAACTTATTACCGCTTATAGACCTAAATTAACAGCACAGTATAAGCTGAGATGTCCTATAAAAGTACTGCAAAGGTGTAAACACGCTTGAGAATACTTGCTCTGGTAAGCTATACTTAAAATTGCCTACAAGAATAATTATAAGTCCATTGTAAGCAAAGTATGCTTATAAGAGTATCAATTAGAACTACATGTACTGGAAACCATTTGCACTTATTACTTGAGTTTATAAGAGTTTATAAATTCACAATGTGGATCAATAATAAGTAAATTAGTTCTAAACAAGTTAGCTATGAAGTATCTTTTTTTTTTTTTGTACTTATTTTTTCAACTTCATTTTTTTATTACTTTTACGGTCATCCCGTGAAATCATACATTTCGTACTAAATACAAACTGAAATATAGATGCACAGAAAAAACCCCAGAAAAAAGACCAATGCTGGGAATCGAACCCAGGTCCTCAGCATTCCGTGCCGCGTGCCATGCCCCTACACCACCACTGGTCTAGAGATTAGACACGAATCTTTCCTATACATCATACATTTCAATCTGCTAAATCATCACCTTATGCAGTGACAAACGCACATCTATGTTACACCCTCATCGAGAGATTTTAACACTCCTTCGGAACTAACCGCTCACCTGGACAAGAGATGGCGCTACTGTGCAACTTTTAAACAAGTTAGCTATGAAGTATCTTTTTTTTTTTTTTTTTTTTTTTTTTTTTTTTTTTTTTTTTTTTTTTTTTTTTTTTTTTTTTTTTTGTACTTATTTTTTTTTTTTTTTTTTTTTTGTACTTATTTTTTCAACTTCATTTTTTTATTACTTTTACGGTCATCCCGTGAAATCATACATTTCGTACTAAATACAAACTGAAATATAGATGCACAGAAAAAACCCCAGAAAAAAGACCAATGCTGGGAATCGAACCCAGGTCCTCAGCATTCCGTGCCGCGTGCCATACCCCTACACCACCACTGGTCTAGAGATTAGACACGAATCTTTCCTATACATCATACATTTCAATCTGCTAAATCATCACCTTATGCAGTGACAAACGCACATCTATGTTACACCCTCATCGAGAGATTTTAACACTCCTTCGGAACTAACCGCTCACCTGGACAAGAGATGGCGCTACTGTGCAACTTTTAAACAAGTTAGCTATGAAGTATCTTTTTTTTTTTTTGTACTTATTTTTTCAACTTCATTTTTTTATTACTTTTACGGTCATCCCGTGAAATCATACATTTCGTACTAAATACAAACTGAAATATAGATGCACAGAAAAAACCCCAGAAAAAAGACCAATGCTGGGAATCGAACCCAGGTCCTCAGCATTCCGTGCCGCGTGCCATAGGTTTTTTCTGTGCATCTATATTTCAGTTTGTATTTAGTACGAAATGTATGATTTCACGGGATGACCGTAAAAGTAATAAAAAAATGAAGTTGAAAAAATAAGTACAAAAAAAAAAAAAAAAAAAAAAGATACTTCATAGCTAACTTGTTTAAAAGTTGCACAGTAGCGCCATCTCTTGTCCAGGTGAGCGGTTAGTTCCGAAGGAGTGTTAAAATCTCTCGATGAGGGTGTAACATAGATGTGCGTTTGTCACTGCATAAGGTGATGATTTAGCAGATTGAAATGTATGATGTATAGGAAAGATTCGTGTCTAATCTCTAGACCAGTGGTGGTGTAGGGGTATGGCACGCGGCACGGAATGCTGAGGACCTGGGTTCGATTCCCAGCATTGGTCTTTTTTCTGGGGTTTTTTCTGTGCATCTATATTTCAGTTTGTATTTAGTACGAAATGTATGATTTCACGGGATGACCGTAAAAGTAATAAAAAAATGAAGTTGAAAAAATAAGTACAAAAAAAAAAAAAAGATACTTCATAGCTAACTTGTTTAAAAGTTGCACAGTAGCGCCATCTCTTGTCCAGGTGAGCGGTTAGTTCCGAAGGAGTGTTAAAATCTCTCGATGAGGGTGTAACATAGATGTGCGTTTGTCACTGCATAAGGTGATGATTTAGCAGATTGAAATGTATGATGTATAGGAAAGATTCGTGTCTAATCTCTAGACCAGTGGTGGTGTAGGGGTATGGCACGCGGCACGGAATGCTGAGGACCTGGGTTCGATTCCCAGCATTGGTCTTTTTTCTGGGGTTTTTTCTGTGCATCTATATTTCAGTTTGTATTTAGTACGAAATGTATGATTTCACGGGATGACCGTAAAAGTAATAAAAAAATGAAGTTGAAAAAATAAGTACAAAAAAAAAAAAAAGATACTTCATAGCTAACTTGTTTAAAAGTTGCACAGTAGCGCCATCTCTTGTCCAGGTGAGCGGTTAGTTCCGAAGGAGTGTTAAAATCTCTCGATGAGGGTGTAACATAGATGTGCGTTTGTCACTGCATAAGGTGATGATTTAGCAGATTGAAATGTATGATGTATAGGAAAGATTCGTGTCTAATCTCTAGACCAGTGGTGGTGTAGGGGTATGGCACGCGGCACGGAATGCTGAGGACCTGGGTTCGATTCCCAGCATTGGTCTTTTTTCTGGGGTTTTTTCTGTGCATCTATATTTCAGTTTGTATTTAGTACGAAATGTATGATTTCACGGGATGACCGTAAAAGTAATAAAAAAATGAAGTTGAAAAAATAAGTACAAAAAAAAAAAAGATACTTCATAGCTAACTTGTTTAAAAGTTGCACAGTAGCGCCATCTCTTGTCCAGGTGAGCGGTTAGTTCCGAAGGAGTGTTAAAATCTCTCGATGAGGGTGTAACATAGATGTGCGTTTGTCACTGCATAAGGTGATGATTTAGCAGATTGAAATGTATGATGTATAGGAAAGATTCGTGTCTAATCTCTAGACCAGTGGTGGTGTAGGGGTATGGCACGCGGCACGGAATGCTGAGGACCTGGGTTCGATTCCCAGCATTGGTCTTTTTTCTGGGGTTTTTTCTGTGCATCTATATTTCAGTTTGTATTTAGTACGAAATGTAAATTAGTTCTATAACGGCTTATTCCAAGAGTAAGTATACTTGGTTCCATTGTGGATATGTCGAACGCTGTTATAATCTTAACATTATTATAAGAGTTCCGTGTAATATAATTACTATCCAAAATTGTCTTCGTGAAGTCCAGTAAAAGTGTACAATTGCTTTTAATGGTCACAGAAATACTGTTATAGTCCCATCGCAGCTATTTTGTTGTGTCGTGCGTGGATCGTGGTTATAAATTTTAGACAAAGGAAGTATCGTAGAAGTTAGCGAGGGTTCCGGACAAAATAGTAAATTTGAAAATTGTACACATAATGTTAATATGGATGGTTCTGGACAAAACAACAACATCGACGTCCATAAGCACTACCATGATAGATTCAAAGGGCGACACATAAACCTAAAAATATTAAAAATAAGACATGAGAGCCATGAGGGATTTTCTGACAGCTCGAAATAAAAACAAATTGTTCTTTTGAGTCTTTTAAGACTGCAACAGATAACTACTAATTTGGCTCAGGGACCCAAAGAGGGTCTTGGCCTCCGAAACGAGAGCACGCCATCTGTCCCGATCGTGCGCAGCCTCTTGCCAGTCGTCGACTTGAAGACGTCGCAGATCCGCCTGGACACTGTCCCCCCAGCGGTACCTGGGTCGCCCAACCGGGCGGCGACCAGTCGGTCGTCCCACGTACGCTCTCTTGGCAGCACGATCCTCTCCCATTCGGAGTAGGTGGCCGAACCAGCGAAGTCTGTGTGATTTTGTTACGCCGATGATGTTGGGTTCAGCCACCAGCTCCTGGATCTCTATGTTTTTACGGATCCTCCACGTACCGTCGTCTCTCTTGACAGGTCCCAGGATCTTACGCAAGACCTTCCTTTCCGCTACAAGGAGTTGACATTCCTCTTTTTGTGTTAGTGTCCAGGCCTCACAACCATACATAAGGATAGGTCTCACGACAGTTTTATAAATCCTTAACTTTGTATTCCTGCTGAGAAGCCTGGACACCAACACCTTGTGGAGGGCTGCACTGCATCGCAGGGTGTTCTGGATGCGGATGTTTATCTCCTCCTCTCTGGTGTTAGTGTCGGTTATGGTGCATCCAAGATACCGAAATTTGTCAACCCCCCTGTATACGGTACCCCCAACATGAAGACTACCACGCCGAGCCCGTGTATTTTTGTATCGTTTCATGTGGAGGTATTCTGTTTTTGTCAGATTGATCCCTAAACCTATCTTGGATGCCTCCTGCTCCAAGACTCTGGCCGCTTCAGCCACCTCTTCCCGGCTTTCCCCTAATAAAGCAAGGTCATCCGCGTACCCTATCACCTTGTGCCTGCCGCACAACTCAACACCTACGTCCAGTGCTAAAACATTCCTGACGACATGTTCTAGGGCCAAGTTGAAAAGCACTGGTGATAAGGCATCCCCTTGCTTTAGACCGGTCATCACCGGGAATTCTTCCGAGAGCTCACCCCCCACTCTGACGCGCATTACACTGTTTAAGACTGCAACAGATGGCGTTCATAAATAATTAAGTACATTACCTATCGAGTTCGAGTTTTTTTTACAAAGAAATAGTTATTTGAGAAAGAATCAATAAAATTCCTTCATGACCATAATATTTATCACGTTTTGAAGTAATTTTCGCTGCAATTTTATGTTTAAACTTCGTATTTTCTTAATGAAGGTTTTTCGACGGGCGAAATATCGCTAGATACCATTAGTATCGTGAGGTCCATTTGACGTTCAGTCTTTTTAGGGTTCCGTAGTCAACTAGGAACCCTTATAGTTTCGCCATGTCTGTCCGTCTGTCTGTCTGTCCGCGGCTAAGCTCAGAGATCGTTAGTACTAGAAAGCTGTAATTTCGCATGAATATACATATCACGCCAACAAAGTGGTAAAATAAAAAATAAAAAAATAATTTTTTTTAGGGTACCTCCCATAGACGTAAAGGGGGGGTGATGTTTTTCTCGTCTAATCCTATAGTGTGGTGTATCGTTGGATAGGTCTTTTAAAACCATTGCGGGGTTGCTAACATGATTTTTCTATTCAGTGATCAGTTTGCGAAATATTCAACTTTAAAGTGAAAATTTTCATTAAAATCGAGCGTCCCGCTCCCCTCTAAAATCAAAACTGTTCGGTGGAAACATTTGAAAAAATTCAGAATGGTAGTAAATATATAAATTTACAAGGAAAATTATAGCGGCTAAGATTGCTTGGAAATTATTTGTAGTTTAAGAGTAAATAGTAGCCTAAGGTATAAACAGGGGGGCACACTTACATATATCACACTTTTCATGCGACTACAGCGATCTCTGGTTGTTTGGTGAAGAACTAAATTAGCGGCCATCTTGGTTGACTTGTCAAACTTATCAGTTGTCATTCATCGGCCATGGCCATGGCGTACCAAATTGTACGGTCAAGGACTTTAATTGATAGGCCACTTGCCAATGTTCGTATTTTAGCCGTATAGTGCAAATCGGGTTTAGCCGCTTATACTTCGTATATGCTGATTTGAATTAGACGGCTAAAATACGAATAGTGACAATTAACCTATCAATTAAAATTACGCGTAATTATAGCTGTACATCACTACCAACATATACATATAGATAGGTATACATCTATAGATACGTCACATTAGTTCTTCACCAGGGCGTAGGGCAGCAGCACCTTCCATACATGCAAATTTGACCATAGAGTTGCCACTCTTGTTCATATAATATTACAATACTCTTTGGGTATAAAACATACCTAAACTTGGATGATTCCGTACACATACGAAATCCTTAGAAAAATATTACTTGATTTTTTTGTAATGGCTACGGAACCCTACCTTGTGCGTGTCCGACACGCTCTTGGCCGGTTTTTAGTTATTTAACCAATCACGAGCGCGACGCAAATGTCAAACAGACCTCACGATACTGACGCCGTCTAGCGATATTTCGCCTGTTGAAAACCCTCATAACAACACTACCGTTAATACATCTTTGGCCACTTCATTATTTGTTAATGCCATCTATCGATCACTTACGAACTATTTTCTTTTTAAATCGTAGCCGAAAATCCCCCATAAATCCCCGAAAATCGTTCGGTCTTTAAAATAATCGTGGAACCCTAATTCCTGGGCCATTCTACTTTTCGTTGACCAGTCCTTTTTAGTAATGTGCTCTTCAAATATTTTTTTTACAAAAATGGTAAAGTGCTCGGTTTTATCATTTAAGATTTAAATAGGCACATAATTAAGCTTATATTTAAAATTATCACTACGCATAAAAAGTAATCATTATTATCTATAAAGTAGGTAACGCAGTGGACATGCGTGTCCCCGCCATTTGTATGGAAATTGGTGTATTTTCCGCTGAGTTACCAATTTTTTTCCACAAAATTTCTTTGAATTTAAAGTTTTTTTGCTTTAAAATATTACATTTAGTTTTTTCAGTTTTCATATAAGTTATTTACACTTGAAAAAAATCACCAGGTATGCCTTATATTTCACGAAAGATTAATGGTTACTTAAAAGTAGAATGGCCCTCCTAACAATATGGCGATGGTGTGGTTCTAATGCAAACCTTTTTAAGACCAAGAACGTCTATAACAGTTCTGTAATGAACTTAGGAAGGCTAATTGTAAAAAATGGCAACTTTTCGTTGTATGCCTTATTAAAATGAATATTATTTTCAAATGCAACTTCTTATATACGCTAATTTCAAGAAGCGAGTAAAAATTTAGATATAAAACATAATATACTTCATCGAAAATACTCGTTTGCCACACGAACACAAGTAACACGTTTATTATTATGCCACACTGTAGATAATACATTATTAAGAAAAAATAACTTTCCTTTTTATCAAATACCAAATACTTATTTGTATATTTTTTCAATATGCGCTCCAACGACCACGTTTACTTTATAATTCCCAACTGTTTTTGAAAGAGCTTGTAACAGGAGCACGGAGTACGTTAGAGTCGTGTGTGGTTCTGTAAGACGCTAATAGTTGACTTCGCGGGGAGCAGTTAGTTCTGCGTAGTTCGACTATAGGGATATTAGTGGTGTAAGTGGTAGCCACCAAATCTATTATGGGTGTCTTAAAAGAAAAAGTAGGCCTATAAATTGGGCCCTTTTCCGTTGTTATAAGAGCTTACTATCCCGTTATACGAGGGGCGTTCAATATAAAGTGAGAATGAGATGCAAACTCTTTTAATATTACGAAATTAAATACTGGCCGGTAAAGCTAATCTATCTCGCTGATTGCTATGAAAAAAAAAACTAACTGTCTTTTGTTTAAAAAAATATACGGTAATTTACAGCAGTAACTGAAGAAATTGTGAAAAAAGTCGAAAACTCAGTTTTGGCGGATCGTCGTGTCGCAGTTCGTTTTATTGCTGAAAATGTAAAGATTTCAACGGGGAGCGTGCATAATATTTTACATGAACGCTTGGGTATGAAAAAGGTATCTGCGCGTTGGGTACCAAGAATGCTTACTGACACGCAAAAACAAACTAGACTAGAGATCTGTCAAGAAGCTTTGAACCTGATGCAGCAAGACCGGGAACTTTTTTTGGCGCGATTTATAACAATGGACGAAACATGGCTCCATCATTACGACCCTGAAACGAAACTGCAGTCTATGACATGGAAAAGGCCATCATCTCCAACTCCGAAGAAATTCAAGGTGAGCCCATCTGCCGGTAAGGTCATGGGCTCTGTTTTTTGGGATGGTAAAGGGGTATTAATGATTGAGTATCTCGAGCATGGAGCCACTATTACGGGCACATTATACGCCAAACAAATAGCAACATTGCGCAATGAGATCCGCGAAAAACGGCGAGGTAAACTCTCGAAAGTTGTGCTGTTCCACCAGGACAATGCCCCGGCACACAAGTCCGCCGTTGCAATGGCTGCAATTCGTGATGCTGGGTTCGATATCCTTAAGCATCCTCCGTATTCACCAGATCTCGCTCCCAGTGATTTCTACCTATTTCCGAGATTTAAACAATACCTGAGAGGCCAGAAATTTGAAGACGACGACGCGGTAGTCGCTGCAGTACAAGATTTTTTAAGTACTCAAGATGAGACCTTTTTTAAAAATGGAATTTTAAGTTTAGAAAAAAGATATACTAAGTGTATTATGCTAAAAGGTGACTATGTCGAAAAATAAAATGACATTTAGTAAAAGTTGTTTATAACATACTCATTCTCACTTTTTATTGAACGCCCCTAGTAGTCCTGATAAAATGGTGGTTCCAGGATAATAATAAAACCAATTTTTGCTGCTTGGGAATACAATAACATATTATAATGCACCGACAAGTGATAAGAAACCTTAACCTTTTCGACGCCAACGACACATATATATCAGCAACGCAGGTTCTACGCCAACGACTGATATATCAGTCACGGCGTGCAGAGCGATATCTACCTACATGCAAACGCAAACGCATAAACACAAGGTTCCCCTCCAAATTATACCCCAGAATACGCCTTTAACTAAGATTTTTAGCGGCTGTAAGCACCTCAAGGTGTGGCTAGAACCCAGACCTAACGATACGACAATTTAACGATCTTTATTTATCTTTATTTTTTTTGACGATCTATACGATAATTTAAACATGAACCGTGAGACTCACTCATAGTGAAACTATACGGATCACATCACTCACGTCTTAAAACGAGTTTAACAGCGATTCCCTGTCCCGAAGCAATGTGCGGCGTTCTTTCGACACGCCCCCATAGTAACAATGACATTAAACGCTCATAGAGTCTGTCATGAGGCACATGTGTACCAGTAAAGTCACAAATGAAGCGCATGTGCCTCATAGGACAGGGAACCTGTAACTCGGCATGTTTCATGAAAATGCGCGTTTGGCAGCCGCCGTAACGTGTGGCTCCGGGAAGAAGGGCTACGGTTTAGCCCGAAACATGTCGAGTTAAACTCGTTTTAAGACGTGAGTGATCCGTGTATTTTCACTATAATACGATAATTTCTTTCAGAATGACATTGTTAAATGCCATAGTTGCAGGAGGTTTTATCGTCGGTTCTTTGGCGAGTTCGCCTCTCGTGAAATCTGTGGGATACGTGTACGTACTATGTATGGTAACATTACTGTATTTAGTGGCTTTGGTGTTCACTATTGTGTGTGTAAAGGAATCTTTGCCCGGAGCAACTAAGGTATTTAGCCAGTCTTTTGTTTCGTTCGATACTTCATTCACACATTCACTATCAAATGTTCAGTAATTCTGATATCACACCACAAAAGTAGCAGCGGCACTTACACTTCCTCTCATATTTTTACATTCGAATACCTACAGAAAGGTATAGGGTAGATAAGAATAGTTGTACCTAGTTAGGTATATTCTAGTTCAATACATTAGGTTAGGTTCACATCAGGGCTGAAGGCCCAAACTAACAAAATGTGTATGACTCGAATTAAAGAATAAGTGGTAGAACCTGAATTTCGGCGCTACTTTTCTCATACTGTCATATTTTGGATATCATCATCATCATCATTAGAGCCGAAAGACGCCCACTGCTGAACATAGGGCTCCCCCAAGGCATCCAACGCGGTCCAGCAACCTTAATCAGGTCGTCGCTCCATCTTGTTTGAGGCCTACCTACACGCGTCTTCCGATCCGTGAATGCCACTCGAGAACGTTTAGAGTGTTCCGAGTTCCGCTTTCAGAGTCTGCGTTCTTTGAAATGTAATGAGTCTCATACGATAACGCACACAGCGGCGACTGGAACTCTCGAGCGGTCAAAACACAGAACTCAGTACCTCTACCATGAGTTTACACTAGTTTACGTGACCGTACTCGCTAGTGACGGCGTAAATTATTTGTATGGAGAATTGTACAGCGCCTCTAGCGATCACATACGGAAGTACAATTCTCCATACAAATCATTTACACCGTCGCTAGCGAGTACGTTCACTGTGAACTAGTGTAAACACTTGGTAGAGGTACTGAACGCCGAACTCGGAACTCCAGATGTCTCTCTGAGTGCGCTCTTATTTTTTTAGATATAAACTGCTTAAATATGGAAACAATGTCATATTATTTTCTTTAGGGCCTTACTCTACAGTTTTTTTTCGGAAAAGCATAAAACATACGTTAACACTTTTTTTTTCAGGGAGGACTAAGGTCACTATTCGTCGTTCGCCACGTAAAAAACATGGTTATCGATTTCTTTAAGCGACGCCCAAATAATATAAGAGGGCAAGTTATAATCCTAACTGTAGTATTTACCCTGCTCCAGTCCAATAATCTAGGAACATATTACTTGGAGTACTTATACACAAGACAGAAGCTTAAATGGGCAATGGCAGACTACACTACATATTTGAGTATAGATACCATGATATCATTCATTGGAGGTATCTCCGGCGTGTTGTGTTTACAAACATATTTACATATTAGTGACGGGATCATAATACTCGTGGCAGTGGCTTCCTCGGTTGTTGGTTACTTGATTATCGCATTTGCCGAACGAGCTTGGCATATGTACTTGGGTAAGTTATCCTTACTCATATTTTAAATGCGAAAGTAATTGTCTGTCGATCACCACTTCACGCTTAACCGATTGAGAAGAAGGTATGGAGATAGTTTGAGACCTTATCTTACAACACTCAAAAGCTACAAAATATCAAAAAAAAAATCCGACCAATCTGTTTTTATTTCGGTGAAACTAAGTTAAGTGTTCGTATTTTATCACAAATCACTGAAATTACTTGTCAAGTGAATTCAAACGGCTGCCAAAGATACATTATTTGATTTAGCTGTGTGCTGTGAATGAATATCATGAAATCATATTTTCACGGATTGATATAATATTTTGTAGGAAATTTGGAGCTGAAACCGGACTATTATAAACGAATTAGTATGAGGGAGACATACATCCCTTAACCTGGTAAAGGGTTAAAGAATAAACCTAACCTAAATTAAACTAATCTGTAGGTTACACGATGAAAAAAGTTCGTCTAATTAGTAGTTTCACCGAAAATTTGCGACATTATTATTATTATTGACGGCCGAATAGCCTAGTTGTTACAGAACCTGACTACAAAGCTTGAGGTCCCGGGTTCTATTCCCGGTCGGGGCAGATATTTGTGTGAAAAATAGGAATGTTTGTGCTCGAGTCTTGGATGTTTAATATGTATTTATCGATATAAGTATGTTTATCCGTAGTCTAGTACCCATAGTACAAGCTTTGCTTAGTTTGGGACTAGGTCGTTTGGTGTGAATTGTCCCGTGATATTTATTTATTTATTTTAAATTAGTAATTGTAGTAGTTACCAGTAAAAATACAGTAGTATTAATTTTAGTAGTATTACCGATGCAATTCGTTAATTATTCTAATTAAACTTTATGTACTTACTTAAGTATATTGACACGTTCGACAGTAAAGCTCAGTACCTCTACCATGAGTTTACACTAGTTTACAGTGACCGTACTCGCTAGCGATGGCGTAAAGGAATAATTTACGCCGTCGCTAGCGAGTACGGTCACGTAAACTAGTGTAAACTCATGGTAGAGGTCCAGTTTTGAACATTTTGGACATGATGGGAAACCCTAAGAACACAATTCATATAAGTATAGTCAACCAAGAAATTCCTTTACCACACCCTAAGGTTCAATGTTATTTGTACCTACACTTTAAAACATCAATTTTTTTTTCTTTTACAACTTAACATGACAATCAGCGTTATTGTTTTTTACTGATGTAGGAACTGTCACGAAAAATGGCAAAGCACTTAATTGGTCGGCAATACATGACATGTGATATGCGTTGATTCCCTTCAATCAAAAATCCTTATTTTTGTTTCAGGTTCAGCATTTTCTCTGCTGGAGGGACTTGCAACACCCCTTGTTAGGTCATTTTTGTCCAAAATATTACCAAATGAAGACACTGCGAAAATCTTCGGCACCATAGGCGTGTTAGACGCGTTCAGCCCTGTAATAGCGCCTCCTATGTTCAACTCGCTGTATAATGCCACTGTTGTTACATACTCGGGTGCTATTTACTTGCTTAGTGCCTGTATAGCTGGAGCTTGTGTTGTCTTGTTAGGGTAAGTAAGGATTAGCGACGGATTAAGCCACATCGTTCGCAATATTGTGGATATGTCCAGGGTCGGACTGGGCCGGAAAGGCCCGGGTGGCTGAACACAAGCCCGGGGCCCGAGACTAGATGACGGTAGATGGGATACCTACTATCGGAAAATACTGCTCCCCCGCAAGCCAGTCCCGTGAAGGGCCCACGCAGGCTAGCGCCCGGCTGGCAAATGCCACCTCGACTATATAGCCAGTCCGACGCTGGATGTCTCCAAAATTAATTAGTAGGTTAATAAATTAATTTCTTGCAATTACGTTTGAATTCTTGGAGATAATTTACATATGCTTTCAAAATAATTAGGTACCTTAGTAAAATGTTAATAAAAGTATGTACCTATTGTTGTCGTAACTTAGTAAGTACCTACTTACTTTTTTATTATGAAGTTATTTTTAGTTAATTAATATAAACAATGTATAAATATAAAACATTAATAATTCAATAGTTATTTTTTATTATTATTTTTACTAGTTTTTGCACTTAAATAAATATTTGATATATGTACCTATAAGAAGGAATAGAATAACCAAAAAATTAAAAAAAAAATGTTTTCTATAATAACCTTAGTACATTATGTATGTCTATAATTAATCTTTTTGTTAAGTATTTATTTACTTACTAGAAATCAAAATGAAAAATCAGGTTATAAATTAATTAATCAATTTTGGAGTCAGTCCACGTTATTGCGAACAATGACGCTAATCCGTACCTGAAATAACGCAAGTACACGACCCCACATGATAGGCCCCATTAAAAAGCCCTGTTAGCCTAGCACCTACATAACTTGACGTTTTATAGACTGTTAAGATAAACCTAGTACTACGGTTCTCGCAATTCACAAAGGCAAGCGGGCTTTACTTGTGGTAGGTAAACACGTATCTATCTGTACAAGTCTCAAAGAAATGTTACAACACAAAACTTTACACACATTCAATCTTATATACAACTTCAATCACGAGCAAAGCCCACTCGCTTTAGTGACCCGCAAGAACTGTCACCGGGTTCGAAGCCGGGTTCGTTCCTCTGAGTTTGTTGCGATTTATGTATAAAATTACTTACACTTGAAACTTTCCACGAGCTTTACGGGGGTAGAAAACATTGCGAGGAAACCTGCATACACCTGTGAAGCTATACAATGGTGTGTGTGTGTGAAGTTCCCAATTCGCACTGGGCCCGCGTAGGTACTACAACCCAAGCCTTCTTCTTAGAGGAGGCCTGTGAAGGTAGGGGGACGTTTATAGGTCAAAGATGATAGCCCCACACCATATTCAAACGAGATATGGGGTTTATTTACTTAACGTTTAGGTACCTAACTTTGGGTTGAACTTACCACTTTGTCTTTCGTTTTAGATTTGTACAATACCTACATTGTACTGTACCTACTTCGACATCGCATCAAGTCTACATAAGAAGAAACTCATTGGATACCTAAAATGTTTATATAGCAAGAGTACCTAATTATAAGCTTTAAAAAAACAGAAATTGTTCACAAATCAGAATCAATCATTAGACGCTATTTCCCATATACATTTCTGATGTGCCGTTGAAGATTACTTATGATATAAAGTTTGGTTCCATTTCAGCATAAGTATTAATTTCAACACGAGACGAGACAAAGCCCTATTACCACTCCAATGCCCAATTAATCATCTGGAAAACTGCTTGACATTAAGCTAAAGTTACTAACCATTTATTTGGTACTAAATATGTAGGTACGTATTGTCCTGTAAACTGATCAGACAATTAGCCCTACTGTTCCCTCGCTCGCAGAGGCCGTATCACAGAAATAATAATAAAGAGGAGAGTCCTCTTATTATTATTTCTGTGGATAGGACCCTATTTACGGAAAACTGAATTAATGGCAAAACTACGCAATTATCGAAGTAAAAAATAAATATATTTATTAAATTATCTTTTTGCACATCAATAAAATATCGACTCTCAAGTACCTGAGTCATATTAATCACTTTTTTATCACAGTTGAATGAATTATACTTATCTATAATTCTTCCTGTAATGGTAGATATGTCATCGACTTCCATCTGAAGTATTGCACGAAACTAAAACAAAAAATGCAATTAACATAACATAATATATTTAGATAATATAAATCTAATATTTCAAGCTAGACAAACCATTGAAAGTAGATTGAAACTGAGTTGCAAGATTTGATTGTACAGTACACTAGCTAGTCTAGTATATCAGCAGCTTTGCTCTCGTGGATGAATAAAAAAGTTGGTTAACTCACTGTCCCGAGACGAGACAATTTATATGACTGCCAAGTTTAAAGTCTCTAGTGGTTTAGGCTGCGTGTTATCTGTCAGTCATTCAGCCAGTTATTCACGTCAACATTTTATTTATAGGTATGGATTTTTCTTAGCTAGTTGCTAACATTAGAGTTTTAAGAAGTACCACTAATTTTTTTAGGTATTTATTTTAAGTACCAGAATCCATTTGCTAGGTTTTAAAACTGTGAATTCTACCAACGTAGTTTTTTAACACAATTTATATTAAGAGGTAGGTACACTGGAGTGCCTAGTACGCTTTATTTTGTAAGTGCATACATTATTATGATAGGTATTCCTATCAAAAATTAAAATATTTGCATTAAACCCGCCAAGCTTCTGTGAGCCTAGCATAAAAATTATATTGATTTTCGACCATTTTAATTTGTTATACCCTTGACAATCAATGCCGCCCGCTGCACCATTGCTATAACTCATTTGCGGCTCATTCTTTAAAAAAAAAGGTAAGTATGTATGTGTTTGTGTGTGTTATGAAATCCCAGCGGTCGAATTGACATGCATATGTAAGTCTAATAAAAAAATTGTCGTACCCTAGTAGGACAATGCATCCTGCATAAATACTAGCACTGAGCATGTAGAAAGCCCCTGGGAATGTAGTCACTGTAGAACTGTAAAGCGTACTGTACACTACCGGAGCCAACATTGGACAAAACGCGTCCAACACGTTCAACAGGGCGAAAAGCTTCGCCGTATCCTCCATGGGTAATATTTTAGACAAAATGGACTTAATCAACGATCCAGATAGTCCCTTCAGGACAGATATTGAGGAAGCTGAAACGGTTAATACATTTTAATGTTGACTCACAAATTATTAATAAAATATTTCTTACTTTAATACTTAGAATAGCACTAAAAGGCCGTTACGTTAAACCTTTCGTACGCAAGGCTACGCAAATCTTCGATAAGTACTCGCACACATGCCTGTGTGTGTTGTGTGGCGGACGAACGAACCTCTATGAGTTTGTATTGCGATAGCGCGTAGAGACCAAAATCGTTTGTATTGAAAATTTGCGTAGCCTTGTGTACGAAGGGCCTTAGAAGAAAAAAGTACTTAGAAGGGAACTGATCCAAATATTTCGTAAAATGTAAGTTTTTACAAAATTATGAAACTTTAATGGCCATATTGACTCCGTAAGGTTAGGCACTGTTGCCACTTACCAAAATACATGTGCCATGTCAACACAGCCAATGCTTTAATCAAGCAATCTGCCACGGAAGAAAGCAACGCAATGATTACCATGACAACGTCGCTCACGCCTATACACTTTTGCAAAATGGTAACTCCCACAAAACCCCCCACAAAAGCCATAAAGGTATTCAATCCCGAATACAAGGTGTAATCGGCCATTGCCCAGCGAATTTTCTGTCTTGTGTATAAATACTCCAAATTGTAAGCACCATAACCTATGAACATTATGAAGGTATTCGCAAAGGCAAGCAGAAGAATCATCGCCCTTGCGTTGTTCGGCCGCCTTTTTAAACATTCAGAAACCATTTCTCTTAAGTAGCGGAAGTTCAATACGGTGCTTAATCTTCCCTAAAAACAAAAAAGTAATATTACGCACATATGTAAGGCTGTGAAACAATTAATGGCTCAGGTAGGCTCGATTAATATAAAGTCCGACCGAATTAGTGTTCCCCGCGGAATGTACGACGGAATATTGTACGCACTAATAGTTAATTCGTGACCTTATGTACCTAATTTGTAAACAGTACGTACACTAATTATCAAGGCGTGCATTATTGGCGTAGGTATACATTCCACGTTGTATATTAACTCAGGATCATTCAGGTCACAGACATTTGCAGCCACTTTGTAGCACACAGTCCGAAATGAGGTACTAACTACCTATACATTATCCAACACCAGTAAACGTGGCGACACAACATCTATACCTACATACAATGACTTTAGTGAGCTTGCAGCTTTAATCGGAAAATTATTGAAAAATCAACGATAATTTATGCAGTTAGATACCAGTATAGATACCTATGCGTCACTAATTAAAAAAAAATCTCATCTCAAAATTACTCTTTATTAGATTATCCTACTAAATGAGCTTAACGCTGTTTTTATTAAGGTTTAGTTTAATTTATATATGGATTTGAGATACGAGGTTTTTTAAAGTACCTAAGTACCTACCTAGTGACGATAAGTCATCTATATCAAACATAACTTAATAAGTGGGTATGATTATAAGATTAAAAAATTGATAGGTGATCACTGATCAGGGCCCAATTGCATAACAAAATACAAGCAAATAGTATTAATGAATTTCAAAGTAGTAAAAAATTTTTTCAACGGTTCGGCTCGGGAGGTGGACGGAGGGAAAGAAGGACATAAAGCTCTGTAACTGGATTCAAACGCGGACAATCACACCTCTGAGATTTTCGGAATTTATGTTCGGAAGTTGAATTTAACATAATAATATGCACTGCCTGGAACGAAAATAACCATTCTGCTAACATTCGCCCAGTCCCCTGAGCGCACATTAGCTTTAATAAATTTGGATAACTTGGCTAACGCGCCAAGAGCGCGAAGCTATAAGTACCTATAAAAAATGGATAATTTCGTTCAGTGCCTTGAAAATAACTGTGAGTTCAAATAATGTTCTTTTCTTTACCTTGAAAAATGAATGCTATTTCCTACCAAAGTAGGGTCAACGTCATAAATAAGTGATCACTTTTGTACAGTCGACTACAAAAAAATCGATACGGCCAAAGTTACAAAAATATGTATACACGACCTTAATGTTAAGTCAATAAAGGTGTGTATACATATCTTTGTAACTTTGGCGGTATCGATCTTTTTGTAGTCGACTGTACATTGTCACTTTAACGCTATGTTTGAAAAAAACATACGAAATTATGCAACAGCTGAAAGCGACAAGGTACAAAAGTAATCACTTATTTATGACGTTGACCGTACCTATATGAGTGTAAAGGTAGGTACTTACTGACTGATAGGTTTCCAAACTCATATGTGTATTTGACGCACTGAACGAAATCCGGTACGGTCTAGTGCAAAAATATCTATACAACACTATGTCATTAATCATTAACCAAAAAGTTGATGTTTACTTATTTTGACGCGACGACTGTACCTATAATATTTATGCTTTCGACAGTACCAGGTGAAAGTTCCTAAAAATATGCCGAAAGTCTAACTGTATAAGTATTAAGTTCAAAATAGAAATAAAAAATACCTCGATCGCTCCAGGCAAGGACTCTTTTAAGAATAGCAAAGTATGGACATAGGCAAATACATTTATAGCTGCCACAATGAGTAGGAGGTAAACATTTCCCACAGCCTTCAGTAGGTACGAACTCAGAATAGAGCCCACCATACTACCTCCGCCGAATGTCCCATCTAAGATCAACATTCTAAAACAAACAAGCAATGGATAGGACCAAATCTATCTAATATATATTATAGAAATCTCGTGTCACAGTATTTGCTATCGAACTCCTCCGACACGACTTGACCGATTTTTATGTTTTTTTTTATCCATATTTTGTAGGTCTGAGAATAGGTCGTCGACTATTTTTTATTCGCAGACGTAGTCGCGGGCAACAGCTAGTACTAATATAAAAAACTATATCAATTTATTAGTTTTTTAATACCATCTTTTTTGCTGACTGTACGGTCAAGGACTATAATTCATGAGCCACCACGGAAACTTCTCAAAAGAAAAGTCATTACGATTTTCCTTGTTAATTAAAGTGATGTCACTATGACGTTTACAGTGAAATGGTTCCATGGTGGCTTATGAATTAAAGTCCTTGACTGTACCTGAATAACACACTTTTTTTTGTAAGTAAGTAAGTAAGTAAGTTTTTTTATTTGCTTTAAATGTGGTTAACAATAGATCTTTAAATACATTTATAATGATCACACATTTAGCTGTCACATAGCATGCAAAAAATACATCTTAATCTAAATCTATTTCAAGAAGTAAACTAACATTCAAACATAATTATTAAAATTGTTGTATAATTATTAGCTCTATTCAGTCATGTCATAAAAATCATAAAAACATATATAATTAATTAAATTAATAATAATAATACAAAATAGCACGTTACTTACAAAAGTCATAGTCAAAATACTCCTTAATATTGTAAAAATTGTTATCTATAAGCCATGAATACAATGTCCGCCTAAATCTTTGTATGTCACAGATATCCTTAATATAAATCGGTAAATGATTAAAAATTTTAATTGACATTATATAACAGTTATTTTTAAAGAGTGCACTGTTACATTTTGGTCTTATTAACTTGTAAGGATCTCTACAGCGAAGTTTTGGATTGACGACAAGTTTTGTAAATAGATTTGGGTTTGTCTTTACAAACATCCCCATTTCCAAAATATACATACTAGTCAGGGTAAGCAATTTAAGTTTCTCAAATAAAGGTCTACAGGAGTCCAAGGGTCCTTTACTGCAAATAGCTCTGATGCATTTCTTCTGGCTAATAAACACTCTCTTTATGTCAGTTGAGTTACCCCATATGATAAGCCCAAACCTTAGCAGTGAAGCAACATATCCATGATAGGATATAATGGCAGTTTTCTCATCAGACAAGCGTTTTAGCCGCTTTAATGCATATGAAAATCTTTCGAGTCGGCTACACACATTGTCTATATGCGATTTCCAATTACAATGACGATCTATAATCAGCCCCAGAAATCGCGTTTCATTATCTTCTTCCAATGGGTGATCTTTACAATAATGTCTAACTTAGACATATTAGTTTTAGTGCTACCAAATTGAACATATTTTGTTTTGCTTATATTAATAGATAGGTTATTTACTTCTAGCCACTTACATACAGAATCAACGGTTATATTAATATTGTTAACATACATATTTCTATCTTGATTATTATCAGGTATTGTTCGCGTCTTTACTGTGGACGAGGCAAAAGTTAGAGATCTATTAGCCAATATTCTTTCTTTATAGTCAAGTTCTACATCGGCGTGTGGGAGTGGGACGCCTGACCAACTTACGATCCATTCAAATATTTTTTTTTAGTTTAGTTGCTGAATCTGAGTCGCTAATTTTAAGTACTTATATCCACAGGAGAGACAACTTTTGTCTCTTACGCTGTGTATGACCCACCTATACATATATACCTGTATTGTCATCCAAAATATACACATATACCAAATTTTAAGTTAATCCTACCACTGGACTTTCAAGATTAACTAACCTAACCTAACCTAACCTAACCTAACCTAACACATTGAGTGCCAAGAACGCGCCAGGTGTGTTCTGGGTTCGTAGGCAGTTTTCGTTACGAAGCGGAAAAATGCTGCTACCGCTACGAGCGTAGCGCGTAGCAATCCGTGGCAGCGAAAGTGACAAAAAAGATAGTAATAAAGTGGTAAACTTTGTTTGTACGTTTGTAGGTGAATGGTAGCGCATAAAATAATTACAGGGACCACTGGACTGATTTAAAAATCTTTTACTAATAGAAACCTACGCTATAGCTTCACGTTACAGTACTTAGTGATATTAATGTTCGTTTGTTTTTAGTTTTTTACCATATGAAATGTAGGTTACGTTTATGTAATATATGAACACTAGTAATGTTCATTAAGAAACAAAAATGTGAATAAGTATCATAAACAACTTCTACAGTTCTTGCGAGTCACGAAGGCGATCGGGCATTTATCTGTGCTAAACACGTAGGTATATGTAGGTATACGTGTCAAAGTGTGCGTGAGAGGGAAAATAAGTATGGTTGGCATTAAAAATAAAGATATTGTGTCCAAAATATTTATCGTACAAGAAAGCTTCAGGGGCGGACTGTGAGTTTGTGGGGCGCTGGGCTCATACTATTTGGGAGTCTACCTAATTAAATAACTTCATAATTGCGATTTTGTCATAAACTGCCTACTTATAATGATATGTCGCCAATGGGGGCTGGGGGCCCTTTATACCAACAGAGCCCTGAGCTAAAACCCAAAAAGCGGCGCCCTTATACTCGTATTAGATCCGCCCCTGCAAAGCTTACAGTCATTCAAATCTCATATACACGTTCAATCACGAGTAAGTAAAACCCGCTCGTCTTCGTGACTTGCAAGAACTGTACAAAACTGAGAGGTAGGTACCTAGTGCAGGTGGCCACTCCGAAATTCAAAAATCGAAGTTCGTGTTGTATCTCTCGCTCATTCTCGTATTATATACTATTATAGTAAAATTACATAAAGTTTACCACTGACAGATGGTTTGCCTTCATCTCATATTCAACTTTAACGACCTACAAATAAAGGCAATTTTAGAAAACTGTTACCCACGTTTGCAGATTTTGTAATAACTACTTTATTTGTATGGTGTTAAAGTTGGAAATGAAATGAAGGCAAGCAATCTGTCAGTGGTAAACTAAAAGTAAACGTATTGTACAGTCGAGTTCTCCAATATCTGTACAGCCAACCGTTCATAAATATATAAACATGAACCTTATGTTACGGTAATAAGGTATATGTACAGATATTTATGAACGGTTGGCTGTACAGATATTGGAGAACTCGACTATACGATACGATGTTCGAGTTTTGAACTTCGCAGTAAAACCCCTTCTACACGGTCGGGACCAATCGCCGACCGTCGTGTCGCTCGCATCGGCCGACAGCGTTCCATACGGTTGGGGCCGACCACGGACAATGCGCTCGCGACCAAGGCCGTTGACATCAACCAAATATCGGTCGGATCAACCGATTTCTACACTGTCCATTTTTAAATCAACCCGACCAAGGACACGATGGTTGGCGGTTGGTCCCGACCGTGTAGAAGGCCTTTATAAGGTCAGGGTTGATCCCAACCACATCTACAGAATCTTGTATAAAGTTGAGTGCACTTTACCTCAGTGATCGTTTCTCCTTTGACGTAATGTCACTGATATAGCAATAGGCACCTGTGAGCAACATAGTGTAACCCCCGCATAAAGAGAGAGGCATTGTGATGGCAACCGCCCACCACGGACCGAGGCCGTCTATCATGCTGTATACTACGACAAACATCGAAGACCACATGAAACCTGCAATAAAACAATGTTTATCAATAATGACTACCTAACCACCGTCACCTAGTCACCGTCAAAATATGGTAAGGTAAGGGGGAGCGTTCAAACTTAAAATATATCGATGTACTTCTATAACGCAGGGTACAACCTTTTCTGTAACCTGTTTTGTTCTTTTTCGTAGATTTCCTTGTTAGGATTATGGAACCTTAAAAGCTTTGCCCGGTCCGTCCGTCCGCCCGCCCGTGGTTTAGCTTAAAGACGTTGTGCTAGAAAGCTACAGCTACAAGCTAAATGCATTACAATGCATGGGTAAATAGTACCTATTAATGACGACAGCGTTAAAAAAAAATAGGTTCGCAAAGACCATTCTTCGACTTAGGGATCTGTTTGCAAAATGTTAAGTACTGTACCTACTAATTATTGGACTAAACAGCAATATCAGACTACGAGTTCGCGGCTGAAATTTATTTAGACAAATAACTACTTTACGACGTTTCAAGTTTACTAAAAAAGTACGGAAAACATTATTTTATTCTTCAGTCTAGTACTTATGTATGGGCCTTTAGGGATGGATGGTTGTGATAAATTAAACTCCCTAATAGATTTGTATAAGTGAAGAATAGGTGAAGAAGAATATGTGAAGAATATTTATTAAAAAATATTTACAAGTGTATATAAAATATGTACAGGGCGCAATTAGTGCTAGGTCCGCGGATCACGCAAGAGGGCGTGGATCATTGCGCTCTCGCTCTAAAGTGAGCGAGACGGTTGCGGACTACAGAACGCTCGGAACTCTCGCGCTCGCGTCTATAAAATACGGCGCGGCAAAGCCTGCGATCTTTTTCATCGCGCGGCCGTCGAGGAAGGAACATGTCGTCGTAGCTCCGTACTTCGCTCTGATGCAGCGTGTGTCTCCGCTGCACTCCGCGATCTGAAGCACGACGACAAAGATGAAGATTCCTCGAGGCTTGAAGATTGGAAAATGCTGCGATCGACGAAACAAATAAAAACTGTTCTTTTGAGAACATTCGACCTTATGGTCGCGTCTCTATAGACAACGTCACTTTTCTCCTTTAACGACGTCAATCACCTACAGGCCTCATAAAACCCTAGTACCTCTACCATGAGTTTACACTATTTCACAGTGACCGTACTCGCTAGCGACGGCGTAAATGATTTGTATGGAGAATTGTACTTCCGTAAGTGACCGCTAGAGGCGCTGTACAATTCTCCATACAAATAATTTACGCCTTCGCTAGCGAGTACGGTCACGTAAACTAGTGTAAACTCATGCTAGAGGTACTGCTTTGACGTCTTTATTATCAAGGGGTTTAGCAGGTGGATTGTTTTGGTTGACAAGCCTACCTAGCTGGTTGTTCCTTTTAATTTCGCTATATAAGCTGCAGGTTTTTTTTTAACACAGGAAGACATAAGTAAACGGATCCGCAATATTTTTAAAGACCTATATGAAGATCGAGACCGATTAGAAAAAACAAATTATATCCACACTTAACGTTTATTGGAGGTAACTATACACCGTGAAATTTTAGTGGTTGTTTTCCCGAAACGAGGTGATTTAGTATCGATTGTACAATCGATTTATAATTACTATTTTGACTAGAGTCAAAAATCCAATTGTGAAAAACGAAAGTCGAAAATGACCGCAAACCAATAGTAACGCTTCGTTGGTACAAGTAGCGTACGATCGTACGTTAGGTTAGGCACCAACGAAGCGTTACTATTGTTTTGCGGTTATTTTCGACTTTCGTTTTTCACAATTGGATTTTTGACTCTAGATAGTCAAAATAGTAATTATAAATCGATTGTACAATAGATACTAAATCACCTCGTTTCGGGAAAACAACCACTAAAATTTCACGGTGTATATCTGTTTTATTTTTTACCCCATGTATGCGTGATTTGGTATACCAAAGCTAAATAAGGGTTCCTAGTTGACTACGGAACCCTAAAAACCGGCCAAGTGCGAGTCAGACTCGCGCACGAAGGGTTCCGTACCATTATCTATAAAAACGGCTAAAAAATCACATTTGGTGTATGGGAGCCCCTCTTAAATATTTGTTTTATTTTAATTTAATAATTTATTTTTAAATTGAATATATAACTAAATATTCTGTGAATATTTCAAGCGCCTACCTGTTGCCGTTATCAATATCGAGCAAAAACGAGCAAAAAAAAATCACGTGTTTGTTGTATAACCCCCCCCCCCCCTTAAATATTTATTTTATTCTGTTTTTTAGTATTTTTTGTTATAGCGGCAACCGAAATACATCATCTGTGAAAATTTCAACTGTCTAGCTATCACGATTCATGAGATACAGCCTGGTGACAGACGGACGGACAGCGGAGCCTCAGTATATAGGGGTCCCGTTTTTACCCTTTAGGTACGGAACCCTAAAAATATTGAAAATTTCATACGACATAGGTACGACGTTTAAGATCATTTTAGAAGGAAAGATCGAGGGCAAGAGAGGAAGAGGTCGTCCTAGGCGCAGCTACATGGATCAAGTAAAGGAAAAACCCGGTGTCGTGTCGTATCAGGGAAACAAGTAGACTACCTATGGCTCATAAGAGGGATGAGTGGAAAATATCTCACCGACAAAGTTAGGATGATGATGGCTGACCAAAGCCAAATTACAGTCTTCAAGCGCTAAGAATCTTCGAATTAAGTCGCGGACAAACAGACTGACACGGCAAATTACATGGTTTCTTTTTTTGTCATTTTGCTTACGGAGCCCTAAAAATACCCCTCACCTCAATAGTATTAGAAGCTTACCGAACAGTGGCCACTCCACTAGGGGTTTCCTGCCATGAGTGTCGGACCAGACACCAATAAACAGGGATAGTATGGTGGGCACTATCGCTTGTATTATCATATTGGCCATTGCAATTAGTGTCACATGTTTCTGCACCTCCCCCTCCAACTCAACGGATTCGTTTTTGTCTGGGAGAAGAAATCCTCTGCATTCCGACTGGCTGTGATTTAAAGTATGCACGCACGTGCGGTACAGAAGAATGTTGGAAATTGCAGCTCCTAAAAGTTATTAGCTGAAGATTGAATATATGTTTAACGACCGCTTTAGCCTAGTTGGTAGTGCCCCTGCCTACGAAGCAAGAGGTCCTGGGTTCGAATCCCGGTAAGGGCATTTAATTATTTGTGTGATGAGCACGAATATTTGTTCCCGGGTTATGGATGTTTTCTATGTGTGTCGGTCGATTTGTGTAAGATTGGCCCCTAATATACAAACTTTAAAATGCAGGGGCTACTTTAGAAAGCAGTATTTACGCCGTGCCCTTATTTTTTTAGACCATCTGTGGCAGTGAAATAACTACCTTGATAAATTACCTTACTTTTTACGTCATTTGCTCAATCGAGCTATGAATATTTGCATTTTTATAAACATTTTAAATCTATCAAAATAAAATAGCCCCAAAATTTCCAAAAGTAACCCCGTTTACCGTACTTAAAAAAGTTTAGAAGCCACCAGGGCTCTGTTTATTCGTTTTTACCAAGTTAATATACCTAAATATCACCAATGTTTACATTACAACCGACTAGCCTGACATGCGAAACAAACAACGCAAGCTGCAAGCTTGTCTTTAATGAAACTCCATGCATGCTAACAACTGTTAAGTAAGTATTATTATTGTATATTTTAAACATTATATAGCATATTTCATGTCAACGACAAACAGAAATTGATTAATAAATAAAAAAACACTTACCAGATAAAGATATGCTCAACGCTGTTAGAAACACGGCCACTTCCACCGTCATCTTGTAGGGTCTTGGAGGCGGCTCACTAACACTTTCAGTCTGTTCATTTTCTAAAATATTTCTTTCATCGTCAGACATTATTTCTTCAACAACCTTCCACTAAAAGTGATGTAATGTAATGCTTATATTCATGAAATCAATTTATGATTCACCGCTATCTACTATCTAGTCCAATACTTAGACAGCGTTGATAATTTTGTTGTTAAAGGATCCGCCCCTTTGTTTATGTAAATGTAAATATTACGCTTTTACTGACTTTACTAAGTCGCAACGAGGCAAGTTTGTCTGCCCAATGACTAAAAAAGTAACCATGCGCGACTAGTGTGGACCATCGGACTGTCCCGCTCCATGCAAGGTCGTTTTTTACGAAGTGTACCTAAAAACACTACCTATTATATACAATTGAACGATCGAGGAAAATGGCGGTTAAGCCAGCTTCTGGTATAAGTTAGGGATCCCTTAAATTTAGTAGCTTTAATTTATTAGGGTTCCACACCTCGAAAGGAAAAAGCTGAACCCTTATAGGATCACTTTGTTGTCCGTCCGTCCGTCCGTCTGTCTGTCAAGACCCTTTTTCTCAGGAATGCGTGGAGGTATCAAGCTGAAATTTATATCAAATACTCAAGTCTACGGTCCCTTGGAGCTGTAAAAAAATCAAACTTCTAAGCCAACGCAATCAAAAGATACAGCCGTTTATGCCGCAAATTTCCGCAAATTTTCGAAACTCGCAAGGGAATCAAAACCTACAGGGTACTTCCCGTGAAATCAGAATCTTGAAATTTGGTACGAAGTAACGTATTATAGCACAGATAAAGGAAAAATTGCGAAAAGCATAAATTTTTAACGCAATCAAAAGATATATTAGCCTTTTACGCCGCAATTTTCCGCAAATTGTCGACACTCGCAAGGGAATCAAAACCTACAGGGTACTTCCCGTGAACTCAGAATCTTGAAATTTGGCACGAAGCAAAGTCTTATAGCACAGATAAAGGAAAAATTGCGAAAAGCATAAATTTTTTTGTCTGTCTGGCTATATCAGGACCCAATCTACAATGATCCCACACTGCGCGCATTTTGCTTAGGAGCAGGGGTCTGCTAAGACTGGATGTTCATAGATACATATAAATTTGTACGGAACCCTCGGTGCGCGAGTCCGACTCGCACTTGGCCGGTTTTTTTTTAGTATTTGACGTTGTTCTAAAAATGGATCTCTTCCAGTTAACCTCCCTAAAAGAGAGGAAAACTTAACAAGAGTAATCATGTTCCTAAATATTATTCATCCAGATGGATGATGGATGATAGTTAAGATTAGGTAATCTTCTAATATATAAAAATCTCGTGTCACAGACTGACTCAGTGTTTGTTATCGAACTCCTCCGAAACGGCTTGACCTACGAATGGCTTGACCGATTTTTATTAAACTTTTTTGTCTATATTCATTAGGTCTGAGAATAGGTCATATGGGCTATAATTTATGAGGCAAAACAACGTTTTCAGCAGGATCAGCTAGTATGATATAATAATGTTGTCATATCATAAATAATTATAAGTAGGTAGGTACATATTATGATAGATTGGCACCTACCTACTCTAAAATGGTGTCATGAACTAACTACCTACGAATCTAAATGAATATGAATTTTTAAGATTTTAGTACGTAATAGGTACACTCTCAATAAAAATGCCAAGTGTCTACTTACCATTACGGGTTCTTAATATACAGCACTGTGACAGGCATTAGTAATAGCAAGGATGAGATATACACCGTGAAATTTTAGTGGTTGTTTTCCCGAAACGAGGTGATTTAGTATCGATTGTACAATCGATTTATAATTACTATTTTGACTAGAGTCAAAAATCCAATTGTGAAAAACGAAAGTTGAAAATGACCGCAAACCAATAGTAACGCTTCGTTGGTACCTAACCTGTCGTACGATCGTACGCTACTTGTACCAACGAAGCGTTACTATTGGTTTGCGATCATTTTCGACTTTCGTTTTTCACAATTGGATTTTTGACTCTAGTCAAAATAGTAATTATAAATCGATTGTACAATCGAAACTAAATCATCTCGTTTCGGGAAAACAACCACTAAAATTTCACGGTGTAGACTGGATTAGCAGTCGCCATAGTACAAATCGGCCGCGGAAAAATAGTTCGATTTATTAAATCTAGATGGCGCTGAAATATAGCCAGAGGCTTTGAAGGCAAAACAATACATTTGCAATAATATGAAATATCTGCAGATTTATTGTTTTGCTTTCAAACCCTCTGGCTGTATGTCAGCGCCATCTAGATTTAATAAATCGAACTATATTTCCGCGGCCGATCTGTACTATGGCGACTGCTAATCTAGTCTATATCATCCTTGCCAAGGATAAAATAGCTAAGTAGGTAGTGCCTCGTTTACGCCTTTTGTGTTCGGAACCCTAAAAACAAACAGGTGGCGGTAGTTACAAGTAATATCTAAATGTGGTTGTAATTCCGATCGCACAATGGTTTGATAAAAATTGGTTTGTATAGGTATAATAGGCTTATGACGAAGTGATTACAATTTTATCATTAAATTAATAGGTATTGATATTACTGATAAGGGTTCTACACTATTACTACTGCTACTAGCTTCTGTAGGAACTGGAGGGGGGGGGGTTGAACCCACGACCCTCTGCTTGAGAGGCCATAAGTCAAACCGCTAGGCCACCACGGCTTTACTATATAATATTAGATACTCAAGAGAAAAAACCCGGCCAAGTGCGAGTCAGACTCGCGCACGAAGGGTTCCGTACCATTATCTATAAAAACGGCAAAAAAATCACATTAGCTGTATGGGAGCCCCCTTAAATATTTGTTTTATTTTAATTTAATTATTCATTTTTAAAGTGAATATAATAACTAAATATTCTGTGAATATTTAAACTGTCTGACTATCACGGTTCATGAGATACAGCCTGGTGACAGACGGACGGACGGACGGACGGACGAACGGACAGACGGACGGACAGCGGAGCCTCAGTAATAGGGTCCCGTATTTACCCTTTGGGTAAGGAACCTTATAGACCCTCAGTTGGCATATTGTTGATAATTTAATTTTGTTGCCTCGTATCAGTAATAATATACTCGTGCATATTATTTATTTTATTTATTTATTTGTAGTTTATTCACGAAATACTACCTATACAAACTAATGTAGTACACTACTTAGCGGGTAGATATATAATGAAACTCACTGCTGCTAACTAAAACTCAATTTATTAGGAGGGTATGCGCAAGTGATATCGAAACAGTATTAGACAAACGTTACTCAGTTAATTTCGGGGTCAGCGCCATCTATCGGACGGTTAGTTAAACTTTCGCTAATACATTGTCTGTATCGATCGTAACAAATGTAAAAAATAAACGATTTTCAAATTATTGCAGTTTAAAATTTATTCTTATTAAAATAAAATCCACATTATCACTCAGGTATACTTAACGTTAAAGCGCTAACATTTGTTCCTTGCAGCCCTAAAAAAACTAGCACTAGCTAGTGCATAATAATATATTATATGAACCAAGGTTTTAATATAGAAGTCAAATGTAGACAATATATGTATAAACGTTTTTGGTATTGCTGCCTGCCAACTTTGGCATCAAAGCGAACAGTTTCCAAGAAATTACCATGTAAATGTTGTACGGGAACACAATGGCAACAAGAGGACTTAAAGCATGCACTTGAGATAATGCCTATAAAAAATTTAATTACAAAATCCAATTCATTATATTGGTAACTATTTTACATCAATATGAAATGGTAGTGTAGCGCCATCTAGTGATCAAATGAGTAACTAAATACTAAGATAGAATAAGATAAGAAATTTATTTGAATTCTCCACCACCAAGTACAATGTAGAAACTTAAATAGTAGGTACAGTAAAATTGTAATTGGCAGACTTATGTGGGGAGGCTGGTGCCTGAACTAGGGAAATCCTGTCTGTCAGGTCACACAGTCTCCATCGTGCATCGCACTATCGAAGTTTCTCAACTCGGCTACTTAAGTACAACTTCCAACATTATTTCTTCCTCTCCCTACACTTGTCACCCACATTTGACAAAAACGCAACCTTTGAAGACACGATGAAGACGCAGTCTCACAGCAAGCCAGACTCACCCGCACTGTCCACCACTAGCATGTAGCTATAGCTATATATGCCTGGTGTTTCCACTAATCCACTAGCCAGCCAGCCATCGCTCGCTCGCCAACAAGTCTCTCAGCAATCACGCAACGCAACTGGCACTTGCAAGCGCCCGCATGACCTCGTTGTAGGAGAGCTGATTGACATTTTTGGGTAGGTATTTAAAGCACCCTGAAAACTTGTCTAATGCTTCTCCTATAATACCCAAGCATAGAACCACAGACCTGGCTGACGGGTAGCGGGGCTAAATCAACCGTGTAGCGACTCCTAGCTGCCATCTAGTCATCAAATCAAATGAGAAACTAAATACTACATCCTGCATAGCACTATCGAAGTTTCTCTACTCGGCTGCTTAAATACAACTTCCAACATTCTTCCATCGGACTTCGGCCCCCAGGCATAACATCTGTCTAGCTAGAGAGAGTGCGTTGGTCATTTATTAAACTAAAGTTTCAAATTATGTTGTAACTATTTGTGACATTTTTATGGAGAATGGGCAAGGTATTTTACATCCGAATTTTGATTTTGAGTCCCGTGCGATTAAGGCACTAATACTTCTACAATTTCATGTAAGTAATGTACTGTACCACTGACTTCGTCTCCGCGGTCTAAAACGGATAAAAAGGTAGGTAGCCCTAAAACTTATACGTCAAAAATGAGAGTTACAAAAATATGCCTTATTTCTTATTTTATGTCAGCACAATATAAGCAGATTGTAAAAATTCAAATCAAAAATTCAATTCAGAGTAGCAGACCCATGACCTGTGGCGATTGACTGACTGTGGGGGAGGGGTGGTGAGGTGAACCCGCAACTTGTCGGCGGGAGATCCGAGCCAGCAGGCCCATTGGGCTTGCATTGAGGGCGGCGTCTCGCCCTGCGGCGGACGCCTTTTGACGGAGGCGAGCCTAAGCCGAGTACCTGCTCGTTCGACCCGGGCAGGGAAAGGTGTGGGTGAGCCTCAGTAGACGGAAGCAATCTTGCCCTCGGTTCCACTCTGCTTTCAGAGCAGGACACGAGGGCACGTAACCCCGGCTTGCCGGGGACGTGGGCCTCTTCGGACGGAGGCCACGAGGAGTTAACCTCTTTAAGCAAACCGACACCAGCGGAGGAGGCCGGGGACAGCCGAGCCCGCATTGCACGGTGTCGACAGAGGAGCCCCATCCCGGGGCGCCCAGTGGGCGTCGCAGTGACTCTTCATGCTCCCGTGGGGTTCAGAATGACAATGAGGGAATCCGTGCGGTTTTTAGTGGGCAGGCCCCGTGTGGGAGAGGCCCACATCCCCTAAGTTTCCTCGAACAGAGACGAATGCATAAGGCGCATTTTTCGCACAATAAAAAAAAAGTTTCATAAATTGCATACAGGAAAAAAGACAGAAAGAACGGAACAAATAATATTTACTTACGCCTTGCCAAATAGTAGAGCCAATGAGGTAAAAAAAACAAAAGAAAATCAATAGTTTAGAATTTAGAATTTTGTTTTTCTGTAAGCGGCCAGTTGCGCACCATAGAAATTTGCCTTGGTTCACCATAGCTCAAATCAAAAAAATCACTAGGCTACTACGGCTTCTTTAATTCCTATTATGTGCAGGTATGTATTTGCTGAGTTAAATACATTAAATTATGAAGCTTTCCGAATCTGTTTAGCGTTGCTTGGATGCTTAATTCACTAAGCCAATTTTTCCTGTACCACTTAATGTCTAAGTATATTAATGATACTTAAAATATACACTTATATCTATCAATCAGTAATCGGAGTCAGAATCATTTCGTTGGTAATATCACAGTCGTTTGTATATTGACGACGCTGCTCTGTTTACAGAGACGCTTGCAGTGGTTGATATGATGTTGATGTAGAATTCCATCTAAAATATTGGACGAACCTAAAACAAAATAACACGCATTAGTTCCGTACCTCAAAGTAATAAAACAGATCCCAAGTAGAATCACTTCGTTGGCCGTTTGTGCGTGCATCGGTGCGTCCTCATCCACGTAACCCCAGCCTATACACTCATCCACGTAACCCCAGCCTATACACTCATCCACGTAACCCCAGCCTATACACTCATCCACGTAACCCCAGCCTATACACTCATCCACGTAACCCCAGCCTATACATATTTGTCCCTCTGGAGGGCACACGCCTACTCTCAGAATGAGAGGGCTTGGGCCGTACTTCTCACGCGGGCCCAGTCCGGATTGGGAACTTCACCCACACCAAACCATTGAATTTCTTCGCAGTTGTGTGCAGATTTCACCAGGATGTTTTCCTTCATTAAATAAAAAAAAAAAATATCACGGGACAATTCACACCAATTGACCCAGTCCCAAAGTAAGCTAGGAAAGCTTGTGTTATGGGTACTAGGCAACGGATAAACATACTTATATAGATAGATACATACTTAAATACATATTAAACACCCAAGACCCGAGAACAAATATTCGTATTATTCATACAAATATCTGCCCCGTCACGGGAATCGAAACCGGGACCTCAAGCTTCATAGTCAGGTTCTCTAACCACTAGGCCATCTGGTCGTCATTGTAAAGCTCATGGTAAATTTCAAATGAAATTTTTTACCCGTAAAGTCAGAGGTTTCGAACTTCATATCGTGCTGTTGCTTACACATATAGGTAGAATAGAGATTGCGATGGCATGATACGAACTTAGAATTTCTAATTTCTCGAACCTACAATCCTCTCCTTGAGAGGCCATAGGTCTCACTACTACGCTACCACGGCTTACGTCTGTCTGTCAAAACTATTTTTTCATGGATGAGTAGATATATCGAGTTGAAAATAGTATCAAATACTTAGGGTTATGGTCTCTCTCTAGGACTTGTACAATATACAATAACATTAGTATGGTTTCAGTACCTAATATTTTAGTAATAACAGCATTTGGTTGCTCGGGAATGGCTCTGTAGATTTTACGAAGTTCACTAAAGAGATCCATTGAAAAGATACATGCATACTCGTAGCTCGTAGGTAGGTACAGGAAATAAACTATGTAGTAAATAAATTAGCTGTCTTCAACTCACCCTAACAATACAATACAAATTCCATTGATATTGGCGCTTAGTACATAAAATGCGCCAGGGAATGAATCCAGTGTGTACTCATAAAGCGAGTTGTACACCAGTGGAGCGATTATTGGGCAGATAGACTCCATCGCGCACAATAGGGCGAAGACCTTCGCGATGTCTTCGATAGGCAAAGCCTTAGTCAGATGGGACCTAATCAGTGGGGCTGATATCACTCTCAGGAAGGATACTGCAGCACCTGTAATAGTAAAAATATTTCTTAGCTGTTGTTTGCCTATATTCCTCCAGCGCCAGCAGACATAAATTCTAACATTGACTCAATGAATATGTTTTCAACGTGGGAGACACGCCCCTTTGAGAATGCAGAAGACATCCAGGGGCAGTGGCAGTAAAAACTTAAGAAAAAATTAGGAGTTGTTACCTAGTAAGTAAAAGAAAAGGGGGCCCTTTCAAAAAATGATTCTTTGTTATTAGGAACAGGTTGGGAACCCGTGTCTTCATTTTTAGATCTAATGGAAAACAAAAAGCAAAAAAACTTTTCCTGTCTTTACAACTGAATCCCTCGATTTCCCTGGCTATTCCCTAACTTTCCAAAATGTGGACACTCTGATTGAGCTTTATGAGGCATTAATTACAATATTTATTTCACTTACCAAAGTACATGTGCCAGGATGCTACTGCAAATGTTTTAATCAAGCAATCTGCCACTGAAGACATGAATGACATAATTGCTAAAGCAACATCGCTAATACCCAGACAATTTTGGAAAAATGCTAATCCCAAAAAAGATCCAACAAAAGAAATCATAGTACTGGCTCCTGAATACAAAGTATACTCTTTCATCGCCCAGTGAAGCTTCTCCCTTGTGTACAAGTAGTCAAGATTGGAAGTGCCATATAGTATGAAAATTGTTAAAGTATTTGCAAATGTCAACAAGAAAATTTGCGCCCGTCCATAATTCGGTCGACGCTTAAAGCATTCATTTATCATTTCCTTTACAAGAAGGAAATCTAATACTGAGCATAGTCCACCCTGAAAAAAAACATTTTAAAAATTAATTCAAGTGGTTTGTAAAAAATTACGACTGGATTAAAATCTGTCTATAAATTTAAATAAAAACCGGCCAAGTGCGAGTCGGACTCGCGTGCGAAGGGTTCCATAGCATTATCTATAAAAACGGCAAAAAAATCATGTTTGTTGTATGGAAGCCCCCCTTAAATATTTGTTTTATTTTTATTTAATAATTTATTTTTAAAGTGAATATATAAATAAATATTCTGTGAATTATTCAAGCGTCTACCTGTTGCCTATATCAATATCGAGCAAAAACGAGCAAAAACAAGCAAAAAAAAATCACGTTTGTTGTATGGGAGCCCCCTTCAATATACAACAACCGAAATACATCATCTGTGAAAATTTCAACTGTATGGTTATCATGGTTCATGAGATACAGCCCGACAGACGGACGGACAGCGGAGCCTCAGTAATAGGGTCCCGTTTTTACCCTTTAGGTACGGAACCCTAAAAATTAATCGCCAAATGTGTTGATAAGCGCAAAACTCGAGAACCACCAGTGGCGTAACTATAGGGCGGCAGGGCTGGCAAAATGCCACGGGTTCCCGACCCTAGAGGGCCCTGGCCCAAGAGGCTGCAAGCTCATAAATAATATTAAAATAAAATTACAACGTGACAATTTTTACTGTGGGGGTCCCATCTAAAGTATTTGCCACGGGACCCAGATGGTATGGTTACGCCACTGAGAACCTCTGCACCAAATTAGATAATTCCTTTTGTGTTGTGTTTATTATTGTCAGGGCAAGGTTATTATGAAAAAAAAATAGCAACAGCAGGACATTAGCTAGTTAGTATATAATACAAGAAAGACTACCCAGTTCATAGAAACCTTACCCGCAATGCACCAGTCAAAGACTCATTTAAGTAGACATTTGTGAATGCATATCCAACAACATACAATGCTGTTACAATCAACAGCAGGTACACATTGCCCACAGACCGGAGTAAATATGAACTCAACACAGAACCAACTATACTTCCTGCTGAAAATGTTGCTTCCAGCAATGTCATCCTGAAAAACAGTTTCATAAAAAGTTTTTTTTATGTTTTTTTAAATGGGGGAGCGATTTACTTTGACCGCAGCTTCCTCTGGTCAATATTCTTATGCATGGCTGGTTTTCCTCAGTTAAATAAAGAAGCCCTGTTTTAATTTAGGGAGTATTCGGCAGTCCCTCACTCTGTGGTTGCAAGACAATGGAGACAAAAATGCAGATTTTTTTATATTCCTTCTTTCATTTAAAAGGCTGAATAAGTATATGAAATGGCTAATAATCAATAAGTGTATGTACACTACACATCCTTAGTTATAAAATTACAATTACATGTTCATGATGTTCATCACAAAAAATGTAATATATTATTAAAAAACAAACCCTATTTCCTAGTCATTACAACTTATATTAACATGTATTGAATTGCAATTTTTCCTGTCTAAAGGGAATTCCCATCTATAAATGAATAAGTTTTAGGTTTAGGTGTTACCATGTTTAAAATACTTGCCATACAAAAAATATCTAACTTAAAAAAACCAAGAAATATAATTGGTACATTTTACAAACTGAAACCAAAAAGCTAAACCCACAGAATCTTTGCCTAGAGTCTACACTACAGTAACATTATGAATAAATTTAGCTTTATGATGTAGGTAAGTTTTTTTTATATTACCGAAATGTTCTCTTGTCAGTTGTTGTAATATCACTGACATAGCAGTAAGCTCCTGTTATCAGCACAGTAAAGCCTCCTGTTAGGGAGAATGGCATAACAGCCAGAATAAACCACCATGGGCCGTAGTCATCTAGCAGGCTGTACACCACAGTCAACATTGATGTTATTGTAAGGCCTAGAAACAATGTATGCATTAATACAACTGGACCCAAATTAAGACAAATTAAGAAAGAATAAAATATTGATGGAAAGAATATCTAAATAAAAGAGTGCTCCTTTACTAATATTTTAGCCAGTTTAAATATTTATGGAAGACTACTCACCAAATAGTGGCCAAACTACTAAAGGTTTCCTGCCATGAGTGTCTGACCAGACACCAAGAAATAAGGACAGAACAGCAGGTACCAAAGCCTCTAAAATAGTCCTCACCATTGAAATAAATGTTGCGTATCTCTGAACTTCCTTTTCCAAGTGTTGTGTCTCGTTACTTTTATTTGGCAGAAGGAACCCTTTACATTCATCTCTGCTATAATTTAAAGTATGAACGCAAGTTCGATACAGAATAATATTGTTTATAGCAGTTCCTGAAATCGAAAAAGTTTACGTAAGTTAAGTTTAAGACATCGCCTAAATTCCATCTTATGATATGACTTATTATCAGTTCAAATTACCAGAAAGAGCTATGCCCATTAGCGTAAAAAATAAAGGAAATTCCATCGTAATCCTAAATGGTCTACCGGGTAGCTCAGTAACTGTATTCGTAATAACACTTGTTTCAATTTCATTGTCACTACTTCTTTGATCATTAAGCGACATGTTTTACGGATTCCTGTAATCGGAATTACGTATTCATACACGACATTATCTAGTCTATTGTTGTTAGTCTAGTCATTTAAAATGACATAACATGATAAGATAAGACAACAGATAACAAAGAACACAAAGGAACGACCCGCGTGCACTACACCAAAAAGTATTGTAATATTATATGAACCACTACACTACTCAACTCGAACGAACCGTTTTTCATCGTGTATGGTATGTATGATGGGTGGATGGTGGGTGAAGCGAGCGACTAAAGCCGGCCGCATACATGCGGAATTTTTCTTCGGTTTCCGCAAAGAGTATTGTAATATTATATGAACAAGAGTGGCAACTCTATGGTCAAATATGCATGTATGGAAGGTGCTGCTGCCCTACGCCCTGGTGAAGAACTAATGTGACGTATCTATAGATGTATACCTATCTATATGTATATGTTGGTAGTGATGTACAGCTATAATTACGCGTAATTTTAATTGATAGGCTAATTGCCACTATTCGTATTTTAGCCGTCTAATTCAAATCAGCATATACGAAGTATAAGCGGCTAAACCCGATTTGCACTATACGGCTAAAATACGAACATTGGCAAGTGGCCTATCAATTAAAGTCCTTGACCGTACAATTTGGTACGCCATGGCCATGGCCGATGAATGACAACTGACAAGTTTGACAAGTCAACCAAGATGGCCGCTAATTTAGTTCTTTACCAAACAACCAGAGATCGCTGTAGTCGCATGAAGTGTGATGTATGTAAGTGTGCCCCCCCTGGGTTTCCGTACGGAATGACGCGTGCAAACGAGACAGGGTTACGAAAGTATATAGCGTTGTCTCGCTCGCACACGTCATTCCGTACGGAAACCGAAGAATAAGTCCGCGTGTATGCGGCCGGCCTAATAGTATACTAATATAAAACCGGCCAAGTGCGAGTTGGACTCGCGCACGAAGGGTTCCGTACAATTATCTGTAAAAATCACGTTTGTTGTATGGAAGCCCCCCTTAAATATTGGTTTTATTTTAATTTATTATTATTATCTTTATTTATATTTTTTTCTTAGGTTAGATTTTTACAATAATTATACAAAAAGTAAAATATAAAACTATACATACAAATCATAAAATCATTATAAAAACCTAACCTAGGGTGCCACCGGCAGCAAGGCGGGGCTAAGCTATCGGTGGTTAGGGCGACAGAGAGAGGAACCTCCTGACTATCCGCGCAGTGTCTAGGAGTACCGCCTTCTGTATCTGACCCTTGATCCAGCCATCTAGCGAGAGTCTCTTGAGGTGTTGGTCGAGACTCTTCGCTATCAGCCCGTTCGCAGAAACGACTATCGGGACAATGATCGTCGAATCAACATCCCACATGGCGGTTATCTCGTGAGCTAGGTCAAGGTACTTGCTGGCTTTGTCCTTCTCAGCTTTCACGAGGTTCTCGTCATGGGGGATGGTGATGTCGACGAGCACTGCCTGGCGTTTCGATCGATCTGTTAGCACGATATCAGGCCTATTGGCTATAATAGTCCTGTCCGTGATAACAGACCGATCCCAATAGAGCGTGGCACGACCATTTTCGAGAACTGGCACAGGTATATAATTATAGTAAGGCACTTCAAAGTCCACAAGGCCGTATAGCAGAGCAAGTTGCTGGTGAATAATTCTGGCTACAAGGTTATGTCTGTGCAAGTACTCACCGTTAGCAAGATGACCACAATCGGAAATAATATGCCTGAGTGACTCCCCGGGACGGCGGCATGCCCGACAAATGTCGACCGTACCGTCCTTCAGGATATACCTCCGGTAGTTGTTCGTCATGATAACTTCATCCGCAATTGCACAGACAAAACCTTCGGTTTCCCCGAAGAGATCCCCGAAACGTAGCCAGTTCACCGACGCGAACAGATCTACATCTGACCCTGTGAGTGCCTTGTAGAACCGCCCGTGTAGCTCCTTGCTCTTCTATACCGCCTTGCGGTCCTCGACGCTCATTACTTTAAGTCGGCGCCAGTTCTCGTTTGCCAAGGAAAGCGGGGTGAAGTTTTTGTCTACTGCTACTACGTCGCGATGCACCCCACACTCGTTGTTTAGGAAATAATCCCTGAGATTATACACCTCGCGGTTGTGGAGGTCTTTGGCATTTAAAAAGCCACGACCTCCATACTTTCGCGAGATGGACAGTTATTATTATTATGTTGACCCGGTCATTTGAAAGGCATTCATGGGGCCAAAGCCAACATGAAGAGGCCTTTGGTACCATATAATATAAATGAGATGGGCGCAACTATGGAGGTCTATCCCCTAATACACCATGAGGATGTGCTAGCGGACAGTCCTCCACAGTTGCGAATCTATTGCCAGGTAGGAATCGACATGGAATTGGCTATGGGGTTGGGATGTTGTGGACAGGATTACAGGGCTATGGAGTGAGATAACGGACACCTACCATTTCAATATCTCATAAACTGAACTTTTGGTAGGCGGTGACTCGCCATTCACTAAATGGGCCCCTCAAACTATTGCCCACTCGGGGCAACGAGGCGGCAACATTGGTGTGAACGACTAAGGATGGAGAGGTGTTCCTGGACTTTAAACTTCAAAATGCCAACTCGCCACTTACGGAAACACATCCATCCTTCGAGCATTTAGCTCTTGCGCTCCACTCTAGGCGGCCAACAAAGGCAAACTAGAGGCGGGGTGGGTGTGTAACTGTGTGTGTGAGTGTGTGTATAAGCGCATGTGTGTATGTGTACCCCTGGAGGTCTTGGGTTCGTGGTGTTGCTACGCACCAACAGCTCGCCACAAGCCGCCCTGCGATGACTGACTGCACTGGTGACACGACAACACCAGCGGGCGATGAGGTCGTCACATCCCTACGCCTTTTATTATTATTATTATGTTGGTACGGATTTCCGATCACGGACCCATGGGGACCCGGTCATTTGCAAGGCATTCATGGGGCCAAAGCCAACATGAAGAGGCCTTTGGTACCATATAATATAAATGAGATGGGCGCAACTATGGAGGTCTATCCCCTAATACACCATGAGGATGTGCTAGCGGACAGTCCTCCACAGTTGCCAATCTATTGCCAGGTAGGAATCGACATGGAATTGGCTATGGGGTTGGGATGTTGTGGACAGGATTACCGGGCTATGGAGTGAGATAACGGACACCTACCATTTCAATATCTCATAAACTGAACTTTTGGTAGGCGGTGACTCGCCATTCACTAAATGGGCCCCTCAAACTATTGCCCACTCGGGGCAACGAGGCGGCAACATTGGTGTAAACGGCTAAGGATAGAGAGGTGTTCCTGGACTTTAAACTTCAAAATGCCAACTCGCCACTTACGGAAACACATCCATCCTTCGAGCATTTAGCTCTTGCGCTCCACTCTAGGCGGCCAACAAAGGCAAACTAGAGGCGGGGTGGGTGTGTAACTGTGTGTAAGTGTGTGTGTAGGCGCATGTGTGTATGTGTACCCCTGGAGGTCTCGGGTTCGTGGTGTCGCTACGCACCAACAGCTCGCCACAAGCCGCCCTGCGATGACTGACTGCACTGGTGACACGACAACACCAGCGGGCGATGAGGTCGTCACATCCCTACGCCTATTATTATTATTATTATTATTATTATTAATTAGCCTGGAGAAGTGTCCCACTGCCGGGCAAAGGCCTCCCCCCATTTTCGCCATTCATCCCGATATTGAGCGGTGTCCTTCCAGTCTTTGAGGTACACGTCATTTTAATTTAATGATTTATTTTTAAAGTCAATATATAATTAAATATTCTGTGAATATTTCAAGTGTCTACCTGTTGCCGTTATCAATATCGAGCAAAAACGAGCAAAAAATCATGTTTGTTGTATGGGATGGGAGCTAGGGTGTTTCACTTTTATAGGTGAAAAAAAATTTTGTGATATTTTTTCTGACTTTGCTCAGCTTCCGGTTCTAGCTTATGTTAATAGAATATTTTCCAAATTTGAAGTGTATTGGACCATGTTTAGAGGTTGCACAGAATGAACAGCTCGAAATATGAATCAAAAAAGGAAGTAATTACTTTTATTTAAAAATAGCACAATATGGTAGCCACACATCGTTTTTAAGTGAAAGAAAATTAAATTAAGCTTAAATAGAACATTAAGTACTCAATAAATAATTTACTACTTAGGCTACACAAGTTACAACCTCATCCCTGGTTCGCTTGACCACGCATTTTCTGTTACATGCTTGTTTCTGCTATTCGTCTCTGATCGAATCATTAAATAAAGAATAGGTACTCTGTCTTCTAGAATCTTACAGGATACGATTGATGGCAACAATTTACTGTTTCAATGTTAGAGTAAAGGTGGATGATGCTTAAATTTTTTGAGCCATTTCGCTTCTTTTGGTCACCCGAGCTCGATGAATAGTAGACGGCGATATAGAAACATCTGAGACATCGTGACCAAGGCTTTTAACAGCTGTAATAAACGAAGTACTAGCTTGCCGAGTGGAGAGTTGTTCGCGGTCCTATGCAGCTAATGAGTGTCCAATCGAGAGAATTTAGTTTACTTATAAATACGACGTGACATTTTTGCTGGTGGTACAGAGAATACAATTATTTTCATCGTCTTCATGACTTGATGACTACTTAATGAAGGGCATTCTTGGTCCAAGGTCACTGTCATGTTGATTTCTTTAATCGATTTATAATGCTAAATTTTATAAGCATCCACTTTATCTTGTCTCTTACGCTTTCGGATAATTTGTAAGGAAAACGTTAAAAAATTATGGTAAGTGTTCCTTATAAAGTTATTAAATGTTAGCTCAAACAGTTACTGTCTTGACATATATATTAGCCTTCTTCCACACTTCTTGCAGTTTAATACTTGTCTACTTAGTGGCGTCCGAAAGAGTTTCAACAGAACATGTTTCTTGGAAGGAAGTCCAGCTCCTAACAAAATATCACAAGGAAACCTCTCGAGTAACCGAATTCGTCGTTGACTATTCATATTATTATTTACGTTAAAATATGCTTCAATCTTTTAAACGACACACTTAAATCACTTATAACCCTCCACTTCAGATAATAAACTTGTAAATTTTGCTATCCTCTAATACACCAATATCAATTACTTGACATAAAAGTCATCAAACTGTGCAACCTTTAGATGATAATCGATTTTACTGATTTTTGGCGTATGAACTTTACACATGAGTGGAAACAAGAATTCGAGCAAAGTCAAAGAAAAATCAAAAATTTTGTAAAATGAAACACCCTAATGGGAGCCCCTTAAATATTTATTTTATTCAATTTTTTAGTATTTGTTGTTATAGCGGCAACCGAAATACATCATCTGTGAAAATTTCAACTCTCTAGCTGTCACGGTTCCCGAGATACAGCCTGGTGACGGACGGACGGACAGCGGAACCTAAGTAATAGGGTTTCCGTTTTTACCCTTTGGGTACGGAACCCTAATAAAGAGTACTCTGTGGAAGTGTGGAAGCGACTAAGCGACTGGCCGACTATCATTCCGTCCGATTGCAGCCTAAGGCTGCGTTCAGACCAAACAAACCGACTGTCAGCCGCCGAAAGTGAGCGCGCGTTACACAGTTCATTGTATTTTCATACATATTCACTGTTTCGTTCACACCAAACCGACTATACGCTATTACGCTATGCGTAGTCGCCGACATAAAATACCGTACAAACTGCGTACAAATAACGTTCACACTGGGGCGCACAGTGAGTCTGCTCACATTCGGCGGCTGACAGTCAGTTTGGTCTGAACACAGCCTAAAGGTACATGCGCGCACGAGCAACTTTTGTCTACACAACTATTTTATCAAGTCTATGGGTTAGTATGGAAGTGAGCACACGTAGCTTCGCGACTCCCGGGATACAAATACACATAACACAAATAAATCGCCTTTGCTTCATGTATTAATATAAAATGCACACACTGGCAGCACGACAACAGTATTATGCAACGCGCTGGGCATGACCCGCGCCGTCGCGCGCACGCCCCCGCTGTGGTCTGTGGAGGGCTTTAAATTTTGGCTCTGGAATATGCATGGATAGAATTTGTCAAGCGCGTTGTGTCCCTTGAAAAAGGCGCCATTTTCATAAATATTTTATTATTTCATCTCTAATAATCAGTGATCGGAACTCTGGGAGCTAAACTTTAACAAAACTTGCCAAGCGGGCATGAAACAGTACTTACAGACATGAAAATATTAATAAACTATTGAAAATCTGAGATTTCGATAAAGAGTTAAATTTAACACCTTGAACACTAATCTGCCAATAATGTTCTTATTTTTCTTAGTGTCCGACCGAAGTTTCGGTTTCGGTTTCGGTTTCGGCCAATTTCGGCCAAAAAAGTGATTTCGGCCGAGGTTTCGGTTTCGGCCAGAATCCGGCCGAAACCTTCGGCCGGGCCGAAATTACTTCGCGGCCTCTCGCGGCTCTCGCATCGGGAGCGCTCGGCTTAATTCGGACACGCTCGGCCGGGTAGGTATAGGTAATGCATCGGCGGCCGGCCCAGCTGGGACCAGCGACAGTAGTATGTATGAGTGTTGTTTATTTATTAAATTATTATTTACTTTTTAGAATCTGTTTGGCGACCGCTTTAGCCTAGTTGGTAGTGACCCTGCCTACGAAGCAAGAGGTCCAGGGTTCGAATCCCGGTAAGGGCATTTATTTGTGTGATGAGCACGAATATTTGTTCCTGAGTTATGGATGTTTTCTATGTATTTAAGTATTTATTTATCTATATAAGTATGTTTATCGTCGTCTAGTACCCATAGTACAAGCTTTGCTTAGTTTGGGACTAGGTCAATTTGTGTAAGATTGTCCCCTAATATTTATTTATTTTATTTATTTTATTTGTTACTGCGTTTTATGCTGTGATTAATGAACAATACGTTTGATATTAGGATTGTGAATTTAGTTTAGACGTGATAAGAATAGGTTGTTTGTTTTGAATAATATAATACCTATGCCAAGACATTTTTCATTAAAAATAATCGTTTTTTATTTTGTTTAACAAAAAAAGTAACTGTTCTCATATAAGAAATCCTTGCAATAACCTTTTCCTTACGATCTGTACAGTAATTTTGAATATTTTGTTTGATATGATACGTCTTCAAAAATTTCGGTTTCGGTTTCGGTTTCGGCCGAAATCAGAAAAAAACCGAATATTCGGTTTCGGTTTCGGTTTCGGCTAAAAATCTTGTTTCGGTCGGACACTAATTTTTCTTGGTTGTATATTCTTCTTAATGTCAGCTTTACAAGTTTTGTTAAAGTTTAGCTCCCGAGTTCCGATCACTGCTAATAATACTGAAAACAATGATTGATACTCGAATTTGTGTTGCAGTAAGTAGTTTTTTAACTATATTATAGTATAACAATACTCTTTGCAGATTGCTCATAGAGAGAGAGAGCCTATTTTAGTGTCTCTTTCTAAAGTATTGCCAGGACAATAATTTTATTTTAGGAATTTACATGGAATGGTAGAAATAGTAAAAAGCTCAATCTACATAAGAATCATTATTTTTGTTCTTCCACATTTTCCCAAAAATAACTACGTATATATTATAACGATAAAACTATTACATAGATTTTTAAAGAGATTCAAAGACTATCAAGCGGATCAAGCCACATTATTATATTATAATGTGCACGGCAGCGGCACTACAGCGATTATGCATTGAATCCTATGTCCGAAAAACCGCTCCCAACACAAATGTAAAATGCCCAATAAATAACATCACATTGTGTATGTGCTCATACATATTAATATAATAATTGGCTAAAATTGTTATCGTTAAAAACCGGATTACATCTCTTGCCTTCTCTGATGCGTAACGAAATTAATCACTCTGTCTAGCTAGTCTAACTAGTCTATGGTTAAATTCTGAAAAAGCTAAAAAGGCGAGCGTTTCGGATTAAAATTTTAACGCTTTTACAACTCTGCTCAACATATTTATCCTTAATTGATATAAGTAAATCTGCAAGATCTTATTTAACACAGGTACGTAATGCATTAACGTAAATAAGACGCTTAAACGATATGCCGACCCAAATGTCAATCAGGAGAATTTTGATGAGTCGTCCTCGATGCCTGTCATCATAACCACATCCGCCGTTGAAAAGTTTTACTGTTATTTTTACTTCGACCGCAATTCAAATAATTATAAATAAAGTAACGCATTTCGATATATTTTCACTGAATTCATTGAAGCTTGTTATATCGGTGGCAGTGTCAGTAGATGTGCAGCGGCCTATTTTTAGATCGGCTTTTTTTCGTCGATTATATTTTGGTAGGTAATTTTTTATAGTGTGTGTTTCGATTGCAGCGACAAGAATCCTAGTACGATGGCAGTGAACGTGTACTCGACGAACGTGACGTCGGAGAACCTGTCCCGGCACGACATGCTGGCGTGGGTAAACGACTGCCTGCAGTCAAGCTTCGCCAAGATCGAGGAGCTGTGCACGGGCGCCGCCTACTGCCAATTCATGGACATGCTGTTCCCGGGTAGCGTGCCCATGAAACGGATCAAATTCAAAACAAATCTAGAACATGAGTACATACAAAACTTCAAAATTTTACAAGCAGCATTTAAAAAAATGCAAGTTGACAAGGTAAGTTATCATTATTGTTTAGTTATCGTTTTATTGTTTATTAGATAAACAATAAACCATGTTTAGCTTTTATTGGCCAATGGCCAGGGTAGAATTTGTATAGTGGTAGGTAAGGGTGCGGTTAATGTATAATCTGTAATTGTTGACCTAGAATTAATGAAATAATTCATGTCTTGTATATAATTTGTATAGGCAACTGCACAAATTATCAGGTTGTACATTCATTAATGTTGTTCATTCCGGGTTGACAATTTCAGGTTGTAGATTAAACATAAGTAAATCTAATTTATATGCCATTCAAATCAATCAATGCATTGAGTTTTGTATAAGACAGTTCAATTATTTTTTTGCTAATGTAGCTATTTATTGACTTTTGAAAACTAAAACATAATACTCTATATTTTAGTTTTCAAAGGTCAATAAATAGCACCTTTTACATTAGCAAAAAATAATTAATTAATATACACCGTGAAATTTTAGTGCTTCTTTTCCCGAAACGAGGTGATTTAGTTTAGATTGTACAATCGATTTATAATTACTATTTTGACTAGAGTCAAAAATCCAATTGTGAAAAACGAAAGTCGAAAATGACCGCAAACCATTAGTAACGCTTCGTTGGTACAAGTAGCATACGATCGTACAATAGGTTAGGTACCAACGAAACGTTACTATTGGTTTGCGGTCGGTTTCGACTTTCGTTTTTCACAATTGGATTTTTGACTCTAGTCAAAATAGTAATTATAAATCGATTGTACAATCGAAACTAAATCACCTCGTTTCGGGAAAAGAAGCACTAAAATTTCACGGTGTATATGACATTTTATTAAATGTCATATATATATTTTCCTAAAACTTAAATGTCCTGAATCCTTAAAACAGCAATACATTTTTTTTTTAAATAGCTCCAACAATACTATTGATGTTTCTGCCAATTTTGAAGTTGAGAAAGACACTATTGGTTGGCCATTGTTAGCAAGTAACTTAGAATATAACTAAGTACTAATTTTGTATGCAATTCTTAAGTTATGTAACAAATTGTTATACCAACTCTACCCATATTGGCAATAATTATGAGTGCCTGACAAATTATTTAAAATTCAAATATCTTTTTTGTGATATTTGAGTTTCCTTAGTCAAATCTGTAGGTAAATTGTATACTAATTATAGCATGGCCAAAATTTGTAAGTGAAATGATTTCAAATTATTTGGTTTGCCATGTAAAAATGTCAAATACATACTTTGTTTTTTGTTTAACTCTGTCTAAATAAAATAATGTTTAATAACAAATTAAAAACATATTCTAGTCTTAAAGACTGCAAACACAATATGTGTGATAAATATATCAATGTTGAATTTAAATTTTTTCCTTAATCTAGTTGGTGCATGATCAATATGCCAAATAGTTTATGAATTAGTCAAAATGGAAATCTGATAATTGAATGATTATTTTCTTGGTATTGTCTCATTACTCAAACAATCATTAGTCATTATTTATATATCATGTTTTGCTGTAAATTTTTCCTGTTAGACAAAACAAACAATAATAATTACAGAGATGTGGTTCCCACAAAAGCAAGCCCAGTGCCAATATAATTAGAATGCCTACTAGTGGTCCCAAAATCCTTAGATGGAATAGTAATAATGGCAATGAGATATAATGTGTAAGTTAGTGATTGTGTATGATGTACTTAAACTTAAATAAGATGTATTTTATAAAACCACACTTTTTATAGGTAATACCAGTGGACAAGCTGATTAAGGGGAGGTTTCAAGACAACTTTGAGTTTTTACAGTGGTTTAAAAAGTTTTTTGATGCTAACTATGACGGGCGCGAGTATGACGCTTTCGACGCCCGAGGCGGCTTCACGATCGGCTCCGGCGCGTGCGAGAGCGGCGTGCCGCTGTGCGCCGGCGCGCTGGCGCCCGCGCCCGCCGCGCCGCGCGCACGCCGCGCCGCGCCCGCGCTGCACTCGGGCAGTATGAATCAGCCCACTACTTCGCACGCCCCGACCGACCCACACTCAGAACGTTCCCTCTCTCTTGCCATGTTTCACCACTACTAAACCTAACTTTCTAAGTGTGGCGTCCCACCGCGTACCATTCTCGGCCTGACCGCCGCCACAGTAGATCGTGTTAATTCATTTTATTTTACTTTCCACTTTTTTTCTTTTGTAGATAGTACCCATTGACAAACTGGTGAAGGGTCGCTTCCAGGATAACTTTGAGTTTTTGCAATGGTTCAAGAAATTTTTTGATGCCAACTACGGAGGCACGGAATATGATGCGCTGGCGCAACGCGAGGGACTGCCGATGGGGCACGGCGGCGCGTCGGCGCCGCGCGGCGCCGCCAAGAAGCCTGCGGCGCCTGTCGCGAGGGTGCCAGCTAGACCCCAAACCAGTACTATTTGTTTGTCTTAATTATGCCTTAGTTATGCTTTATGATCATGACTACAACAAATGCATTTCATTTTAAAGCCACTTTTTATTTTATATTAAATATTTGATTATTGATTTATGAACCATTGCATATAATAAATGAAAAAATGTATTATATAATTATAAAAGATATTTATTTTAATTAAATTATTTTAAATTTTAATGGGGTACCTATTTAGTATACTTACTTAATCTTATTTTTTCACTTCTTAATTTATTACTACACTTACCACTTCATTTTTCACAGTCACATCACATATTTTATTGTAATTACTATTTATTCCAATGCAGTTGTGTAAATATTCGCAAAAACTATCGTATTTCTGTTGAATTTTATATTCCGTAGTTATATTCTTCTGTAAATACCTGTTTAATGAAAATATACATCAATGCAATACCTATAAATCAACTTTACAGTGAAACATATTTTTCATCGTATATTAATTTATCGCCAGAGCTAACAATTTACATGTATTGGAAGTTTAATAATTATGAAAAAGGAGCATTATTATTCGATATTTTCAATATACTAAATTTAAAAAAAAAACTAAGATAGATATTAACTATTATTACTAACTATTATTCTGGGAATGAAAAATCAAAACAAATGCTATATACATCAAGTTACAAAGCATTTATGATGGGAGTTGCACTACATTTTTCAGTCGCATAATCATTAGGGACTAGGTATATGCAACAAGCTCCAAACAAAATCGTCACACAAATGCGAAACACGCATACAAAAACGCACAAAAGTAAACATTTTATGATCTGACCAGTGTCTTCATTCCTTGTCATATTTTCTGGCAAAGGGAAGCAAAGAATTATCATCTCCTTTCATAAATGCTTTGTGATCCAACTATATGCCTGTTTCAAATGCCAGAAAAGAAAAACATTGCTTTTTTTTTCAACAGTTGGCAAGGCAAACAGCGCGGTACGGTCGCCACCCGTAAACCTGTCCAGGTTAAATCAAAGTGCGAAGGGCGATTCCAAAGCTCTGGACGAACTCAATCTTCAGGTAATTTTCTCATTGACATGATATTGGCATTAGGTACCTTAAAATTTCGAAATGACATGATATTAATAGAAAGTTTTGTGCAGGTAAACGAGCTAAAAGCCACAGTTGATGGCCTCGAAAAGGAAAGAGACTTCTACTTCGGGAAACTCAGGGATATAGAGGTGATCTGTCAAGAGATGGAAGAACAGCAAAATGGCCCAATCATTCAGAAGATTCTGGATATCTTATATGCGACTGAGGTAACTGAGGATTAGACTATAATAAAATTATCATTTAAAATATAAATGTTGTTAATAAACACTTTAAAAACCTATACTCAAAATCGTAATTATCCTGACACAGTTGACTTTCTTTGTAAACATGTTAAAATACATGCACCTACTTACATTATTATCACTGTCAATATTATGTCAACATGTCATGTTTTTCATAAAGGATGTTATAAATTGATGAAAAACAATAATTGACTCGCAAATAAGTGAGCTGTTTATGACCATTGCTGTTTTATAATTATCCTCTTTCCTCTTAAAAGCCGCTTTATGCATCATTTGTGTTGCAGTGCTAGGCGGAAATGTTTATATTTTTTTGTTTAATTATGCATAACATTTACGGCATTTTTTTCTTATACCGGTTCTGTAACACCAAAGTTGTATCATGTTATATGAATACTAAAATCATTGCTACAGCTGCGTTACCAGGGAAAGAAAGTTATTGGAACTGCCGTGTACTGGGACTGGGCTAGTAGCCAATTCAATGGCAATGACTATCGATCGCCACCAGTGGCGAAGAGCTACCATGTGAAATAATCAGGGGATACGAGTGGCTGTCGCTTCTCCTTTATTTCTGCACCTTGTGACTTTTTTGTAGCTTTCAAATGCACATTTTCTTGGATATTAATTATAAATTTGTCCAACAATTTATACTTTATTGTGTGAATATACTAAACTCCCATCTGATAACGCAGGCGTAGTTAAGTGAGCTCATTAAATTTTGCAATTTATCTAACGTATATTAACAATTTTACAAAATGGCGTTACAGGACGGATTTGCGCCTCCCGAGGAAATCGAAGGCGACAACCCGCACCCACCCGAGGAGGACGAGTATTGAATAAAACATACTCCGCAACTCACATCTATGCGCGTTATAGTACTCTTTGTATAATATAAACTCGAAATTATCTTGCTTAACAAACATCCACAGTATCGAGTGCTTAGTATTTCACAGCCAATGAGTCGTGACCATTGTAGGTTACTGTTCCAGTGCGTTCCACACAGATTGAACCAACAAATTCTCAGTCGATGCCGCTCACCTAAAGTACCTACCTAGCCTCGCAATGCTTGTCTATGACTATGTTAGTTAGTTACTCGTCATTATGACGCTGTGTTGCTCCAAACTGAGACTCGCACAGTTGTGAGGAAATCGGCACACGTGTAAAGCACTAAGTTGACGCGGAATCAGTGGCCCAATTAATTATTGATTATGAGTAATTACTATTACAACTGACTTTTTATACATTTGACTCGATAATCGTATTTATATTGAAGACATTCTGACGAAACACCACGGCTGCTATGGATGTGGCTGTGTCATACCTAAGTACATTCCTTTAAACATTGGGAGCATGGTTTCTCGACTGATTTTCTGTCTACTTCTGTGTAAGTTCTTTCGATGGTATAAATCTTCTTGTATTGTTTTCTCTATAGGAGCGTGAGGTTGTTAACTGTGCAATGTGATGCAAAATGTGTGCTTAATGTCCTTTTATTTATCACTATGGGCCACTGGTGCCTATTAACATGCATTTAATAGGTTGTTAATTATTAGATGTTTAATGTTACGTACTTGTTTAATTCTGTTGAAATTACCAGTTGCCGAAAATTGATGGCAAATCTATGCTTTTTAACTTTCAATAATATGTGATTAAAGTTAGATCTGATGGCTCGCTGTGCCACAACCGTCCGTCATACGCATAGGTCACGAATAACGAAATAAAATTTGTAAGTTTGGCATGTAACTACACTGTTCTAGAGGGCTGTGGGAATTGTAGAAAATTGTTTGTTTGGTGTTATTGGTCCACTCCCAGTATTATAAAATGTAGAAACTAAAGGACATTAATTGAATAAGATTTTTAATATGGAAATTAATGCTTAATCATCGTAACGTACAATTCGTACGACTTGTTTTATAACAGGTGAAACAATACACGAAAATTATTTGCCTTGGCTTTTTTCAATAGACTACTTATTATGTTAACTTTGAGCATGCTTGCGCAAAGGCTAGATAAAACCAATATCAAACAATATTCTTATTATGCTGGCACTTCACTTGGCGTATTTGACGAAATAGTTGCGTGTGCGAGAGAGGAGCACTATGCCGATTCTAGCGTGAAAGACGGAGATGGCAATAGCGCAACGCGAACACGCAACGTCAAGTGAAGTGCCACCATTAGATGAGAGGTCACGTGATTTTACACTAGACTAAAGGTATAGGAGATTCATATATTATTGACGACATAGTCTGAATACCACATCATATCTTTACATTTGATTTGATGAGCCTTCTCTGCTGTTATAATACCCACTCGCTGTATCGGTACACAAATACTGTGCGTAAGTTCTGACGTTTTACACAAATAAGATTTTATTTAACGCTTTCCGAATGAAATGTAGTTATAAGTTTTTTTTTATATATAATTCGGTGTTTAGATATTTTAATTGAAGATACAGCATTACGCGCACTCTGGAAACTTGAGTAAGATAACGCATTTAAATGAAAATTTAGTCTAATAAGGAGATAGCATTATGTGAAAATCGTAAACGTATCTTATACCTACAATTAAGTAAAGAGAGCCTAAAATCTGTATAAAGTATATGACAAAACGAACTCGCATATAGAATATTATTTAAGTTAATTTACTTTTGGTCTGAATTTTAGTTCTGCCGGCCCTGTATAAAGTCAGAACAAAATATTTCCATAACCGATAATGCAGGTATATACTAATCTTCAATTTAAGATCTTAGTTATTTATATTGGCTCTATATTTATTATTTCTGCATGCATGTACGTATGTTTTTGCGTTAGTTTGTCATAACCAATATCGCAGATTTTGTACATGCTGTGCATTTCTTGAACAATTTAAATTGCATCATACCAGAGTCTCTATTATGTAAAATAACGTTTTAACGAAGTGCTAACACGGAAATTGAGGATGATGCCAACGACTTGTTGGCGAGGTCTCCGAATGTTGATAACGAGACGAACAATATTTTACTTTTGCGTATATAAATTGCCTTAAACGTCTGATTTTCAATTGCTTCTGGATTCAGATTGTAAATGTCTTATCAAATAAATAATTAAATCTTTATTATAATCGCTTTTTATTCTGTTGGATTGCAAATTATTTTAAATGGAAAGTAAGCCTACGTCACCTTTTCATTCGATCTAAATAACCCAGGCAAGAGCGAGTCTTACTTGCACAGTGTACTTACAGGGTTTCTTACAAATTCAAAAATAATAATGTAACGTAAATTTATATGGTTTTCCATGTGCAAAAATAACTTTGCTTATCATTGAAATACAATGATGGGCACACACAGGACATGCGATTAAAAAATAAAATAACATATTTTTCTTATATTATGAATTGAAAGTCGTAATTGACAAGATTTTCATATTTCTAAGACTATAATTTGATTCGTTCTCTGTGTTCTGTTTGGAAAGAGTAAGACGCTGATAGTTTTAAATTTTCACTGGGATTATTAATTAATTTATTACATTTTTTTTAAAGATGTGCTTATTCTAAAAGGGCATAACTCCAAAACTACCACACAATAGATCCAATTGCTTTAGTCTAGTCTCTATTAAAAAAAAGTGATGACGTAAATCTGACGTTGACGTTGTGAAATTTTGTTGTGCGTGGCGTGTGGTTTGCATAGGCGGTATTGGTTCATTCTTGCTTTTCGATCACAACTACGAGCTCCTTAAATCATATTTAAATCAATATCACGTCGTTCGTGCATTAACATTAATAAAAATGGATCATTTATGTATCTGTCAAGTGTCAATGTTAATGTCAAATTTAAAATTATGACAGCTCTTTTTTCTGGTGAAAAATGCAAAGGAAACATATCTATTCTGTGGTAGTATTGGGAAATTGAGATATATTTAACGACCGCTTTAGCCTAGTTGGTAGTGACCCTGCCTAAGAAGCAAGAGGTCCTGGGTTCGAATCCCGGTAAGGGCATTTATTTGTGTGATGAGCACGAATATTTGTTCGTGAGTTATGGATGTTTTCTATGTATTTAAGTATTTATTTATCTATATAAGTATGTTTATCGTCGTCTAGTACCCATAGTACAAGCTTTGCTTAGTTTGGGACTAGGTCGATTTGTGTAAGATTGTCCCCTAATATTTATTTATTTATGTATTATTTATTTATCTATATAAGTATGTTTATCGTCTTCTAGTACCCATAGTACAAGCTTTGCTTAGTTTGGGACTAGGTCGATTTGTGTAAGATTGTCCCCCTATATTTATTTTATATTTATTTTATTTATTTATTTTTAAATATGGAGAAATAAATTATAATGAATATTTTCCGTGTCCAGGAGGCAAAACTCTTTCGATTACTGTAGTAGGTAATTTTCAGGTGTCAAAAAATGAAATGTCGTCAATTTATGGATTTTTCACTTTCTCCCTTTTAAGTAGCATTCCCTCTTAATACTTTATCAACGGAAAGGTTTTGAATGTTATCCATGGATTTTGTATGAAAAATACTTTTTCAAGGCGTACCTATCTTTTGACCGCATGGACCAACGGCTTGAAAATATAAGAATAGGTATACTTCAACACTATACCTACATCTACGCTCGTGCCTAAACCGAAAATACCACATTCCTTAAATACCATATTTTCAAAACACTACCTCACCACCTATTTATTAGTTTTATTTTATTATTATTACATGACCACTAAGACATCCTGCCAAAAAAATCACTTTCTTTTGTGATGTGGTGCAACGAGAATCTGGTAAGATATAATGTAAGAATTATAAAAATGTGGTAAATAGGTAAAGTAGTAGGAGCATCCAGATAGATCGAATTTTGCAAAACATTTGTTGGAATCAAATCATTCATTGTTAGATTCAGATTCTTATGAAGTGTTACATTATTGCGGCAAGGGGTTGCGTCTGGATGCTCTGGAATGCATGGAAATAATTAGGTACAACACTATGGGGTCTATTATTAATGAACAGGTAAATTTAGTATCTTCTCCTTTACTGCGGCTTGGGTCGAATTTGAACAGTTAGTATTAATTAAATATGCCTTATAAATAAATAAACAAAAAATTCAAGGTAGTTTTAAATATGTCAATAAAAGTTAATTTTTGTGGGGTAGTTTGAGAAAAATAAAGTGGGTACTTGAGAAGTTACAGTGACAAGTTAAAACATTTGTTTTGGTTTGTTAGTTTAACATTTGGTAGCATAGCATACGGTTGTGGTAACTCTGAAGATGAGCTCTGGTTGAGTTCGAAACGCGTCAGTGTAGCTTGGTGGTGGTGATGGTTGGGTTTATGTGATTTGTGTGTGTTCGTACAGTGTGGAGGTGGAGGAACTGCATGAACGCACATTTCTTGCATAAACGTAACTATTGTAAGGTCGCGGGTGAGCAAAGTAATTGTTTTAGTTCATTAAGTAGTAGGTATTTTGAAAAATGAAGTATTTCGGGAACGTGGTATTTTAAGAACGAGTGTAAAGACATCTATTCTTAAAAAAATTGGTGGCAGACGGACCCCGAAGCTATATGTATAATATTAGAGTTCCGTATTTTCCATTTAACCCATTCATTGCCGCTGACGCCGATTGGCGTCATTCTCATTATTAACCTAAACAGGCCACTGACACAGATCGGCGTCAAAATTCTACTGACCATTCTAGGGCTTATTCTTAAGAACTACAATTTCTATTTTGAACGTAAACTTTTATTTGGTCTTTAGAACATCCAGGTGTAGTCGGTACGGTATTCAAAAAATACACATTTGGATTTTGTTGAAACTCTCTAATGGCGCTGACGCCGATCGGCGTCATTATTGACCTAAACACAGTGCCGCTGACGCCGACCGGCGTCAAAATTCTATTGACCATTCTAGGGCTTATTTTTAAGAACTAAACTTTCTATTTTTTAACCAACTTCAAAAAAAAAAGAAGGTACTATGTTAGACTAAGTATCTTTTTTTTTCTATGTATGTTCATCGATATCTCCGCCAATTGTGGACCGATTTCAAGATTCTTTTTTCGTTTGAAAGAGTATACCTCTGAGGTGGTTCCATTGGTACCAAGTCTAGATCTGATGATAAGATCCTTGGGAAATCGAGGGAAACCTAATTTTATAGGCACATCTATGACGATTTTGACATTTTTAGCATCAAGTCAAGCATTTCCATTCAGAAAATGTCATTGGGGTAAACTGAATCTGATGAAGAAGACCACGGTCAACGGGTCAAATCTTGCAAGTTAAATTTGAGACATTTTAGTGGTTGGAAACTTATTAAAATTATAAATTTTTGTTCCTCCGTTTTAAAAGGTTGCTGACTTGTGCTAGTCAATGAATACCATCCACTGGCAGTTATTTACACAAAGATAGACAACGCGAAGCAAGACTAGCAAGCAAGCAGTAGTCCGAGTTTGGAAACAAGTGTCAAAGTGAAAATTCGAGAAGTAAAACAACTTTGTTACAGCCTCTTACATTTAATAACATTTCTACAAGAAAATCAAAACTTAAAAAAATACCCAGCTATGGTAAAACTAATTACTTAATTCAGCTATTGAGACTTTCGTCGATTCATTCAAAATTATTGATTTTATTTATATATCTTTTGAAGCCAGCTCATATATGGTGGTTATTATCCGCCATATTGTAAATATTGTATAATTTTAATCATAGGTTTAGCGTTGATTGTGTGTCGCTATAACACCTTATAAAAATCAGTTAATTCCAAAGACATGCACACTTTTTTTAATTGACTGCATTTGAATACACAGACCTACTCGGGTATTATGAGAATAATCAATAATTTTCTTAAATACCTTTAACCTTTCTACCTTTTTTTCTTTTCTTTACCTTTGCTACCGCACAAAGTAATAAAATAATAATTGAATCTGGAAGTTATTTACATTTAAAAACGAAAATACACAATTAACTTAACTATTTCTTGCTAAACTTAAATAAACTTTTAGGAAAGACAGTCTGTAACTGTAAAATAAAATCAAATCAAGTATTCTGTCATATCATATGTATAAAAAAAATATTCTCATGATTTGTACTGGGACCTAGTATGTAGTACTTATTAAATATCCTAAATAAGACACATAATTTTACAATCAAAGTAATTGTTTTTTGTTTACGAAAACAATTATTACAAAACATTGTCTAAGTAGAAAAGTAATCATTTCATAAAATTTTACCAAATCAAAAAGACTTATTTCTACAAAAGTCATTATTATCTAAAATGTTTTATGTTTTCTGCCTACAAGCTTTAATTTAACACTTTACGGCTTTCTATACTGATTACTGCTTGAAAATAATTAATTAGTTTTGTAAAGTGCATTCAATGTTAATTAGTACTAATCCATAATCCCTCAATTACTTACAACTCAATTTCTTGTTTCCACCTTTTTTGGCATTGGCATTTCTGGATTTATTGAAAGATATCCTTTTACTTGGTGTGCGAGATTTCCTAGTGTGAGACATGCCAGTAAGTTCAAATTTATCTGAATTGAATGAAGACGATAGATCAATTGCTCTTGATCTTAAAACTTTGCATATTGTACCATTCTGAATATCTTCAACATCGAGTTTAGTTTTCGCTTGGTGTTGATGGTCAGCATTTTTTTGCAGTTTTGGATTTTTTGTGTTGTCTGTCTGGGATTGAATGTTATTTAAACTTCTGATTCGTGTTTCTGGTGCACGTTGAGTTTTTGTAATCTTTTCCTTTGTTTTTTTCGTATTGCTTTGCTTGCTGTTAACTTCACTGCAATTTGTTCTAATTGGAAAATCATCTTTTGGAGAACAAGATTCTTGTACAGCAGATTGATTCTTTGTTTGTCTCCTTGTCTTCACCAATTTAGCTGTAGGTGCTTTTTTACCTTTCTCAGTTTGTTCTGGTTGAGCCTCTTTATAATTTGTGTTCTTTAGGGCTGTTGTACTTGATTTACTGATTTTTTTTTTATTTATTTGTTTTTTAAGTGATTTTACTAGTGTAGTATCATTCTTATTGACAACTAAAGAATTTATCTGTGTTTTGGTATTCTTAGATAATTTATTTATAGGATTTGGTCGAACTTCAAGAAAGCTTTTAATACTACTTTGTTTTGGGGTAGCTATGTTATCATTCTTTGATGCACCTGTGAAAGTGGGAGAGAGAGAGAGATGATTAATAAGAAACTGGCAACAAGTAATATTTTCATAAATTAAAATCTGAGTCCATGTATCCTACCATGCAAGTATTTCTCTTTAAGCCCACATGGTGTTGGAGGACATTCATAGTCACTTTCAGCATCTGTGTTCCAGAAAGCATCAATCCGACTGTTGCTTAATATTGCCTTTTTTGCAGGACCTGCAAATAATACAAATTATAAGAATAAGTTGTCTGTTTTATACTTTACCGCAGTTTCGCTCGCGTTATCCATTAGATCTGGCATTTGAACTGAAATTTTAAGATTTCGCGAAAATTTTCCACATTTTAATTTGTGGCCTTTACTAACGTTTCATAACAAATTTCAAGTTTCTAATCTTAGCGGTGGAGATTTCGGGATTTTATCCCGTTCCCGTGGGAATATTAAGATAAAAATTAGCCTCTGTGTTATTCAAGAGATCTAGCTACCCACACGCGAAGTTTAATCCAAATCCGTCCAGCCGTTTTAGCTTGAAAGAGCAACAAACACACACGCGCATACACACACGCATATAAGCTTTGGTATTTATAACATTATACTAGTAGGTTTAATTTAATATAGGATTAATAATTGATTGTATAGGATTAAACCTCAACTAGGAATTGTTAGAGTTCGACAATAAAAAGTAAAAAACTGATGAAAGAGGAATTAACGCCACGCCTCGACAAAACGTAAACCTGCTTTGAATCTTACGAGGGGCGTTCAATATAAAGTGAGAATGAGATGCAAACTCTTTTAATATTACGAAATTAAATACTGGCCGGTAAAGCTAATCTATCTAGCTGATTGCTATGAAAAAAAAAACTAACTGTCTTTTGTTTAAAAAAAAATACGGTAATTTCTTTGCAATGCTGTTGAGTAAGTTAGTGAAAATGGAGAAAATTGAACTGTGCGCCGTTATCAAATACTTGTGTTTGAAAAATTTTTCTACGGACCAAGTCAATTTGGATTTGCGGGACACTTTAGGGTCTAATGCTCCTCCGTATTCGACAGTCGCACGTTGGTGCGCCGAATTTAGACGTGGAAGAATATCGACAATGGACGACCCCCGCTCCGGACGCCCTACTACAGCAGTAACTGAAGAAATTGTGAAAAAAATCGAAAACTCAGTTTTGGCGGATCGTCGTGTCACGGTTCGTTTTATTGCTGAAAATGTAAAGTTTTCAACGGGGAGCGTGCATAATATTTTACATGAACGCTTGGATATGAAAAAGGTATCTGCGCGTTGGGTACCAAGAATGCTTACTGACACGCAAAAACAAACTAGACTAGAGATTTGTCAAGAAGCTTTGAACCTGATGCAGCAAGACCGGGAACTTTCTTTGGCTCGATTTATAACAATGGACGAAACATGGCTCCATCATTACGACCCAGAAACGAAACTGCAGTCTATGACATGGAAAAGGCCATCATCTCCAACTCCGAAGAAATTCAAGGTGAGCCCATCTGCCGGTAAGGTCATGGGCTCTGTTTTTTGGGATGGTAAAGGGGTATTAATGATTGAGTATCTCGAGCATGGAGCCACTATTACGGGCACATTATACGCCAAACAAATAGCAACATTGCGCAAAGAGATCCGCAAAAAACGGCGAGGTAAACTCTCGAAAGTTGTGCTGTTCCACCAGGACAATGCCCCGGCACACAAGTCCGCCGTTGCAATGGCTGCAATTCGTGATGCTAGGTTCGATATCCTTAAGCATCCTCCGTATTCACCACATCTCGCTCCCAGTGATTTCTACCTATTTCCGAGATTGAAACAATACCTGAGAGGCCAGAAATTTGAAGACGACGACGCGGTAGTCGCTGCAGTACAAGATTTTTTAAGTACTCAAGATGAGACCTTTTTTAAAAATGGAATTTTAAGTTTAGAAAAAAGATATACTAAGTGTATTATGCTAAAAGGTGACTATGTCGAAAAATAAAATGACATTTAGTAAAAGTTGTTTATAACATACTCATTCTCACTTTTTATTGAACGCCCCTAGTATGTCATTGTGTCAAGATTACTTTGACACTGTACTTTGTGACACCTATAAGTGTCGTTGGCGTTGAAAGGGTTAAGAAATAGTTCCCATATTCGAGAATTTGACGCCAAAAATATTACACATTCGTTTAATTTCAGCTGTTTGTTGTCGTACTTTATCTACTTTTATCTTCTAATTTGCATCTTGAACCTGAACTTACCTGCTATAACAGGTGATTTTATTTGTGTGGAAGCTGGTGTTGCCATTGTCATTTTGTGGACAATCACATTGCATTTAACCATAGCATCCTTATTGATTTCAGGTTTATTAATTGATTTCTTTTTGTCAATACTTGCTTCAACTTGTTTGCGATTGCCTTTTTCTTTACACTTATTTGTTTTATTGGTTTTAACCCCATTAGTAACTTTAAATATTTCATCATCTGTGTAAGTATCACTCACACTGTCATTTTTGCATGTTGATAATATTGATGTAATGTCCCATTTGTCATCCCCGTCACTAGCAGTTTTATTGTCACTAACTCTTGTATTGGATGGCTTGACAATATTATTGACATTTACTTGACTGGGTGGCACTATTTTATGAATCAAATCTATTAGATTATTGTCATCTTGACTCACATCACGACTGAGCAACGACTGGCTGGATGCCAGTTTTCTTGTTTTGTGTTTTTCTCTTAACAATGCACTATAGATATTGTTTTGAGGGCTATCAGTAGATAAGCTTTCATTGCTATTATTTTTCCTTTCAGTGATATCAAGTGTCTGTGTGAATAATTTTCTCTTTATAAAACTTGGCCTCAAAGATACATCACTATTAGTGAGCTGTGTTGTTTCCGCTGGCTTTAATTCTGATTCGTTTTCTTGGCTAGGAGCATCAACAGCTTGCCCACGCGTAATATCTTCCTGAACATTGAAAGCAATATTTGGATGAGGTTCTGCAGATTTTGATATCAGCTTCTCAATAGGTTTCTTCCTAATAGGAAACTGAGGCTTAGCAAACACAAAATCATTATTTTCACTTATATTTTTGGTTTTTTGTCCAGCTTTATTGTTATTAATAGAAGCTGTTTTAAATTTCTTTTTAGCAGACACTGGTACATCATCTAAACAGTCAACATTCCTTTTTTGTCTAGTATTATTGTTGTTTTTTTGTTTTCTTTGTGTTTTTGACACTGCTTTAGGCCTATTTGTTGCATCCAGAAAAATGGTATCATCTTCTGAGCTGTTAGCTTCCACCTCACTTACTTGTTTTCTTTTCATGTTATTATTACTTTTTTTATTTAAATTCTTAACAGTTTCGTTTTTTTTAAGTTCTTCAATAGGCATAAGAGAGTTGTTAAACCTTTGAGATGAAAACTGAAAGCCAGTTTTAAAACGCTCTTTCTGCAACCTTATTGTTGAGTTTTGCAAACTTTTATTAGAATAAACAGAAGTATTCATTGTATTTCTCTGCAATGTAGACTCATTTTCTTGTGTATTCATATAACTTTGAGAGGAAAACATATTTCTTGGACCATTCAGAATGTTACCTTGTGAAGAGAGTGTATTTTTATAATTCATGTGAGAATTAATTATGTTATTGGGTTTGTTATGAACAGATGACATTTTTTCTGGGTCTCTTTGTGATGCATTTTCCATGGCATATCCTGCTTGTTGTCTTGTGTCTCTTATGTCTTTTCTGAAATTTGATTCTATGGACCTGGAGTCTAAACTGTGTAAGCTCTGAGGAACATTTTCTTTATAGTTCCTGTTGAGTCTGCTACTATAACCAGTCCTTGTAGACATACAATCATCACTACTCATTGAGGAATTACTTCCCTGCTCTCCAGAATCATCTCCAGATATATTCCTTGTATTTTGAACATACAACTTCATTTTTCTTCTCTTTTCAGCCCTTCTTCTGAAATTATGTTTCCTTTTGTTGTTGATTGCTTGTAGAATAATTCTCCATTCATGTTTGTTGAAATTACCATTTTTAATTCCTTGAGCAATGTCCGTTGCTACACTAGCAGTGGAATCTGAAAAAGTATAAATAGTTAGACACCCAATAGGTCAGGCAAGTAAACAATACACAGTCCACATCAACAATATTTATAACATAGTTTGTCCTTTCAAGTCCTAGTGTACTTTACAAGTACTAATCAATGGGGGTCTTGTGAGGTTTGTTTGCTGTTACAGTCTTGCTTCTGATTGGCTCAATTAGATATTTACAAACCAATCCCAAGTGGCACAAATGGCTAAGTTGAGAAACAGACCTCATGGTACTAGCACAACTAGCATGTCACAAACCTTCATTGCAAGAATAACTGCCAAATGTACAATGTGAAGTACAGTTTTTTCAATAACCTCCTGCCGCCCAATGTGCAGTACATTGTACAAAATAACACTCAGCATAACCGCCCAGACTTGAGCCATAAAAAGTTCGAGCTAAACGCCCAGTGTACATTACACTGTACATAAAAATTTATCAGATGTTACTTTTAAATTTTCGCGCTAGAGTGAAATTTTGTCGAGAGTTCGTGAATGGTCGGTTCTTCGGCAGCCATTTTGACAGCTGACGTTTGACAGATGTTCACAAACAAGTTTTTTACCCCGTAATTTTGCCGGCTTGCCGCCAACATGCACGACACGTAAGTATAAAAATCTCGATTTATTACATGAATCTTGACTTTTCTTGTTTTAAAAGTAGCGTTAAAATGATCCTAAATGAGTGATTTATTAAAATTTTAGTCAACGTCATTAATAACTATTTTTATTTCGCAATCGAAAGATTATGTACATTACGCTGAACATTGGGCATTACTGTTACAAAATTATAATTACTTACAACTAATGCAAGTTTTTTTTTAGGTCTACCTGATAAAAAATCAAATATTTTCTTGCTGATTCTATGGTAGCGAGATTTGCGAACCGTTGATCGTTATTTATTTGAATTTGAATATGAAAAGTTTTAAGTTTTCTGCAGTTATATTTTTTATTTGTCAATGCTTGTGATTAAGTGTTATCAAGGCTTTTAAGCATTTTATAATGAACCAAACAATTTTATGTTATTCAAATTCCATAAATATTTATAAGGCTTGTTATCAAGCATTTCAGAGTCTTTATTTAGATAATTAAATAATTAAAAAATACATAATCGCTAAAAAAAATTTTTTTTGCTTCGCTTTCTGATATTATGTAACTATTAATGAAGATAAATAAAATTAAGAGCATGTGTCATAGAAATATGTGATTTTATGCCTTAACTATTAATAAGAGTAGAACTCAAGAGTTATATGAACATGTTATATGTTTATACATATTACCATATTTACCATAACGTAAAAACCCAATGTGCGTTCAAATGAACTAAAGATATTAAGTTGAAGTTGGGCTTACTCTATTTACTCTTATTTATATACACCGTGAAATTTTAGTGGTTGTTTTCCAGAAACGAGGTGATTTAGTTTCGATTGTACAATCGATTTATAATTACTATTTTGACTAGAGTCAAAAATCCAATTGTTAAAAACGAAAGTCGAAAATGACCGCAAACCAATAGTAACGCTTCGTTGGTACAAGTAAAGTACGATCGTACGATAGGTTAGGTACCAACGAAGCGTTACTATTGGTTTGCGGTCATTTTCGACTTTCGTTTTTCACAATTGGATTTTTGACTCTAGTCAAAATAGTAATTATAAATCGATTGTACAATCGATACTAAATCACCTCGTTTCGGGAAAACAACCACTAAAATTTCACGGTGTATACCTACAAAAATGTATAAAAAATCCTGGTTAACTTTTTCACTAAGTCTGGTTTATACATAGAGTAAACCTGCTAAATCAATTTCTAGTCATTCAATTTTAAATCTAGTTCAGTGAATCAGCTTTTTTGTGCTATGGTTAGGTACATGAATTTCGTCCCTTGGACAACCTAAGCATTTTTCTGTGAAACAATATGAAGTGTCACTTGGATAACCCGGGACAGAGTAAACAACACAAAAAAAGTTGATTCACCCAGTTACATGTGAGAGCAAATTCAAATATGTTGTATTTTTTGATAGAAATGGATTTACCTGGTTTACTCTCTAAGCCAATGAATACCTGTATAATTTTTGACTCACAAAACAGAGAATACACTGCTCAGTATGCAAAAGTAATAATAAAGATAGTATAAACACAACATAGTCAACATCTTACCTATACTGCGCATTGAGACAGGCGACCCTCCTCTGCCATTGTAAGTGGATTTCACAGAATAACCCTGATTGAAAGGCTGATGGAAATTCCTGGGCTGGAAGTCACTTCGGATAGACGTGGTTGGTGATAGTTCCCTTCCATAAAACATACTTTGTTGACTGTATAATTCAGCATAACCTTGCCTTTCAAAATTTCTTGGCAAATTCATAGTGGAAGACACCAAGTTTGAACGAAAACTTGAACTTATGTTTTTGTCTATATTAGGGCCTTTAGCATGCACTATCTGCAAACAGAGACAGGAATAAGCACACTCTACTTAGTTTAGTAAATACACTCATTACAAAATATGGAATATTGTCTCGTATTTCATTATAAATCAGGTTGAAATGTTTGTTTCTCACGTATTGCACGCCTGAACAATCCAACTTGTTAATTTATTGCGTTCATAAGTATATTATATCAGAAAAATGATTTTTTTATAACATATTATTGAGCTTTTATATACAAACGCCGAGGCGTAATGTTGCCTCAATTTGTTAAGTATACGCAGAATTGCAACTTTACCTATTATTTGATCAGTCTGATAACCGCACGAATGGAAGTTCGAAAGGTAGGCTGCGAGAATAAATGAGAACATTTTCAACACACAGAGCAATAGTGAATCGAACATTTGATAAAACTATGATACTGACCATATTGTTACCGTGGAACTTAAAAACGTTGCTATTATTATTCATGTTCAAGGAATTAAAGCAACGCCAACCATTTCACTACCCCGAAAGTCAACAAATTTACACCTTGCGAATTAGCACATTTTATTAAAACACAATTGTTCACACACACTTTGGGAGTTATTTTCGTTACTCATATATACAAGGAGTAAACATAAAAACATGACCATCTTCGGATCATTTCATTTTGTACTAATCGCATTGAAAAGTAGAAAATAAAATACAATTAACGAATTTTTCGATTCAAAGTTTGTTTGGCATCTGTCCGGCTTTCTTTTTCTTGCCCAAAATGACAAAGAAGTTATAGTCCATAAAGCCTCCTTAAAAAAAATTAAAGCCGAAATTACTCTAAAACAAGTAAGGCGGCCCCTAGACCTACAATAATATTGTACAATACTTTTAATTGTACAATAAGATTGAAAGGCGCTCTGAATCCAAACGATCAATTATATTGCTCAATAATACGAACTGCACAATGTTTTCGTGTTCAGTCGGATACTAAAATATTGCACAATACTGACCCTACACGATGCAATGGAAAAATATGGCGCAATAAAAATTAAACTTGCTCAAACTTTCGGTCAATCATTGCGCAATCTTCAATATTAATATTGTGCAATATAATTGATCGTTTAGGGGCGGCCTAACATGTTCCAATTTGGCAGACGACAATCAAATGCTTACACTTTTATACCCACCGATAATAACAATGATTGATTAATTAAATTGAACTGACGAATAATTTATGTGTTAAATTGAAGCTTAAAGGCCACCACAAGCCGCAGCGCTGGGCGTGCGTGCGACACCAACGGAGCGGACCCAGCGCGTTGTATAACACTGAATCATCTACGCCGCGCCGCGTTGTCTCACGTATATCAGCGTATATGTCAGTCACTGTCAGTGTTATGTCAAAGTTTGACAAACAGATACACATTGCATTTTTATACATACTTGTATAACCTCGAAATTATTTTGAAAAAATATGAAAAAAATTGTTTCCATGTTTTATTCTTAATACAAAAATGTTTGAAACTCGACTTTTTGTCGGAAATCTTCCGAATAGCGTGCAGGAAAATGATTTGCGGTCTGCGTTTTCAAGTTACGGAGAAGTGACCAATTTGGATATTAAAAGCAAATCTGTTGTAGAAAATGATCCTAAGAAATTTGCATTCGTCACGATATCTAGCGCAAGCAGTGATGTTGAATCATGTAAGTATTAATGTTAAATAATATTTAAGTCAAAAGTATGAGTATTATATTATTCATTACTTAAAAAAATCATAATTTTGTATTCAGAATCTTGTCTAGGCCTCCTCCAGCCTCTTCCACTTCCATCTGTCTTGTTCTTCTTTCTTCTGTAAATACCACCTCTTCTTGTTATCAGTGCTATTCACCACTATGATATATTTTACACCCTTTATATTTTTGGTTATGTTAAGTTGTGTTATGTTATTTCTAGCTATTAGACAAACAAAAATATTATAGACATGGGTATATTATTTATCAAATTCAAATTCAAATTCATTTATTCATAAATTCATATAAAAAGAAATATAAACATGAAATAATCTTAGGTCTAGTAAGTAAATTTTAGTTAAGTCTAAGCTAGGTTACAAGTGTAACCTGTGTTATAGACAAAAGGTACCTATCCAAGGAATTAATTGTTAATTAAACTATAATAATTAAATCAAGGGCTACACAGCATCACCCTCACCTTGAAATCATCAGAAGATTTTCAGTGTCAACATAAGATAGACCTTGCAGCCACGCAGTAACTTTAACTTTGCACACTTTACAATTTAAGTCATAAATATTTAGTATTTTTATTTTATTTATTTTGTATTTTATTTATGTCAGCAGGATACCCAAGAAAAGTTATGTTTTCTAGCTTCTTAGCCCAACATTGAAAACTTTGAAGTGGCTTTATTACCTAAATGCAAAAGCAGTTACATTCAATTGTAATTCGCAACTCCAACCGAATAAAGTGGTAATATGAAATGCCTTAGTTTACAAACTAAGCCATGAAGCGACCGGATAAAGCTTAGTTTACAAACTAAGGCATTTCATATTACCGCTTTATTTGGTTGGAGGTGTGAATTGCTTTGTATATGGATAATTTTGTAGTATATTGTGACTGATTTTTTAGGTATTAAGTACTTCAGTAGTAATGATTTTGAGGGCAGCAGACTTTATGTGACCAGAGCCAGAGAGAGCTTCCTGGAGCGACTTCAGAGAGAAAGACAGCAAGTAGAAAAGAAGGAGATTGATAAGGTTGCCAGTTTTTTTCTAAATATTATTTATTTGTAAATTACTTTATGGAATCAGATCTTACTCTGAATTGCTAATCTAATATTAATTTATAACTTTATTTAAATATCCACTTAATTATTTTTGAAATAATTTTAAAGTTACTCATTGGAGACTCCTTTTAGTAGTCAATTTATTGTAATATTGCAATTATTTTTTTCAGAATGATAATAAAGAATCATCTAGGAAGCAGCCTATCATCAAATTAGGTGATAAACTAAACCCTAAGAAAAGAAAAGTAGACACCGTCCAGAATGGTGTACAGACAGAAAGAAACTTAAAAATAAAAAAAATATTTGAAAGAAACCCTAAATTAGATATTCCACCTGATGACGGAATCGCACAACCAAAAAATGTATCAGCAGCAGACAGAAAGAAGCAAGAAGCAGATAAAAAGAGAATGGAATCAATGTATTTGAAGAGGCAAGAATTCAAAAACAAACAACAAATCATAAAAACTGGACTAATTGGCATAGTAAGTCTAAGGAAATTAAATAATTCTAACTTTTACTAATTTAAGCAAATAAAAATTCTTAAAACATGATTTTTTAGGACAAAGTACCCAACAAGAAATTAAGATTCTCGGACAACGAGGATGATGAACCACAGATTCATAACAAGTCAAAAAGTTCCAAAATTGAAAGGCAAGAGAAAAAAACAACACTTTTTGATGATGACGACAGTGATGGTGGCGTCAACTTTGAGATAAAGAAGCAGTATGAAGGCAAGAAGGGACAAAAGGTAATGCATTTCTTACTTTTATCTTGTGAATATTATCATTGTGGTATAAAAATCTCACTAGGTAAATTTGAAGGTTTTAGATTTGCAATCGAGGTACAAATCTGACAAACGCTTTGTCTTAGATGAAAGGTTCATTGAAGATGACCTCTCAGAAGATCATGAAGGGGAAACCGAGGAAGGGCCCGGGGAGCAAATAGATGTTACTCAGGGTGATGAAAAATCAAAACAGATAAAGATATTGGAAGATGTCCTTGGAGTATCTATAAAATCACATGCAAGTAAACCTGAGAAAGATAGAAAAACAAAGTAAGTATCTTGCCAACAACAAATTGTTTCCATCAGTACTTATACTTTGTATGAAAATTTAAATAAAGTACAGTCAACCAATTTGATTCCTAGGTCACTATAAAACCATGTCAAAATGAATCAATTTGTTTATCTTCTACGACAGTGATTATTGGGTGATGTATGTCATGATGACAAACTCGATCTTTGCGAACGTGTGTCAACGATATTGAATAGGAAAGGAGTTTGCTTGTGTATTAATAACTTAAATTGTCACTGGCCATCTGTCAAAACTTCTTTTTCGTCTCATGTCATGAAGCAAAAACGTTTATAAACTCTTTACGTTTATAATATTGCAAATTGTGTGTGTGGAAAGTTGGTAATGCTTTGACTCATACTGACGTTGTAATTGTCTAGTAGTTAATGCAACAAGGTTCTATAGTGGCCTAGGAATCAAATTGGTTGACTGTACCTGATAAGTTTAGCACATATTTATTTATTTATTTAAGGAGAACCATCAGCTTATAACATAATATAGGTACGTAATATAGGTGTTGTGACGACCAGATGGCCTAGTGGTTAGAGAACCTGACTACGAAGCTTGAGGTCCCGGGGTCGATTCCCGTATCGGGGCAGATGTTTGTATGAAAAATATGAATGTTTGTTCTCGGGTCTTGGGTGTTTAATATGTATTTAAGTATGTATCTATCCATATAACTATGTTTATACATTGCCTAGTACCCATAACACAAGCTTTGCTTAGCTTACTTTGGGACTGGGTCAATTGGTGTGAATTGTCCCGTGATATTTATTATTATTTATTATTTCTTTATAGGTATTGCCAATAGTAACACAGAGCCAATTACAGGATCTCACAGATAGTGATTGATTATATGTTTAAGCTTAAACTTAAACAAGGTGTTGTGCACTATAACAATCAACACATCTTGCAAAAGAAAACACCACAAAATCTCAAATGGAATTTTCGCATTTCAAGATACACACTACAATTTTGCAACAAAGTTATGTAATTTTGCAACTTTCATAAATCATGCACAATAATCTGTATATGTATACATATACATATATAAAAGGCAACCATTACTGACTGATCTTATCAACGCACAGCTCAAACCGCTGAACCGATTATGCTGAAATTTGGCACATAGACAGCTATTATGACTTAGGTATCTGCTAAGAAGGGAATTTTTGTAATTTCCATGGGATAGGGAACAAATGGGATTTGTATTTTTCTTACATGCATTAGTAATAATAATAATAATAATGCCATTTATTTCCGAATTACTTAACACTTTACAAATATTTACAAAATGTCCCTAATATTGGTGTGCCTTCTGGCATAGGCCTCCTCCAACAGTCTCCACTGTGCTCTGTCATCCACAACTCTGGTCCATTGTGGCCCCAGAGTCAAGTGGATGTCATCCACCCATCTCCTTGTTGGTCTTCCTCTTTTCCTGGTGCCGTCCCTAGGGTACCACAGAGTGACCTGTTTGCTTCACTTATTTTCTTTGCATCTCAGCATGTGACCTGTCCAGCCCCATTTTAAATGGTCAATTCTAGTGAGTATGTCTGACACTTTAGTTTTCTTTCTCATTTCTGTATTTTTAATTTTGTCGCTTAACTTTAGTCCTAACATACTTCTCTCCATTGCCCGTTGACACTTTGCTAGTTTTTCACGGTGGTGCTCTGTAAGTGACCAAGTCTCACATCCATACGTTAAACAGGGCAGGATACAGGTGTTGAATGTTTTCTTTTTCATGTGTAAGCTTAGTTCTTTACTTTTCATAATCTCCTTTAAAGACCAATATTTCTTCCACCCGTTGGCTATTCTTTTATTTATTTCCTTAGACATTATGTCCCGAGGAGAAATGATCTGTCCTAAGTACACATACTCGCTTACATATTCAAACTTATTGCCATCCATTTCTATATCAACCTCTGTGGAGTTAGTCATCAGTTTCGATTTGCTATTGTTTATTTCGAGTCCGACCACTTTACTTTTTTCTGCTAGTGTTTTTATCATATTTTCTAGTATTTTAGGGTCTTCTTCGAGCAAAATTATGTCATCAGCGAATCTCAAATGATTTAAGCGCCTGCCGTTGATGTTAAGTCCGTAATTGACCCAATCCAGCTCTTTGAAGACACGTTCCAGTAGTTTAGATGATAAGGGATCACCTTGTCGGACACCTCTATAGATAGGAAATGGGACTCCTTTGTTTTTCAATTTTATGCAACTTTGACTCTTAGCATAGATGTTTCTGATTAAATCAACTTAAGTATTGTGCATTCCTTGCTGTCGCAGACTCGACCAGATATGCCTGTGATTCAAACTATCAAATGCCTTAGTTTAATATCTTGAAAACAATACAGGATAAAAATGTCTTAGGGAAATTAACTTTATTTGATTTTATGATTCTATCTGTTAACCTGTTTACAGGCCCCGTGTATTCAGATATACCATAAAATTAATCACTGTATTATATTGTTTCCTATGCAGAATTAATTTATGCAAAGCAATTTTAAACAAATTCAATTGATTTTCTACCATATATTATAAAGACAGCAAGGTCGAATCTTTATGTAGATTTATGTGGTTGCTATATGCACTATGCCTGCAAAAGGGTTAGCAGAAATCAAAAAGAACATGATATATAAATAGTGTCATAAATTATACCAGTCTTATGTAAATCTTTCAGACCAAACATGGGAATGATACGATTTGATCCCTTGAACCCAGAACATGCAAAATTTGTAGTTCCAATAGAAGAAGTGAAGCAAGAAACAAAAAAGTCAAAAAAATCAAAAACAAAGGAAATACCAGATCCACCACAACCAGCGCCAGAAGTGCCGAAAATAGAAGTTTCAAAAGAACAGTTCTATAAAAGTGAAATCACTAAGGATGCTTTTGAGCAGCCAGCTACAGGCTTCAGTTTGAGAAACCTTTTTGCTACAGAGGATGATGAGGACATTTCTAAAGGTATATTATTGAAAAATTATATGGAATGCTATATTTTTTATTTTTGAAGTTGGTACTTTACTGATTTATTCATTATCATTTACAGACCAAGAGCAACAGGATAAAAATTATATACCACTTCAGCCACAGAAGCAGCAAAAGGTAAAAAATCCACTAGATCCTGGTGAAAAGAACCCCTTTGTTTATGATTCTTCTGAATCTGAGGGAGAAGATGATGGTGCAAAAATGAATGTGGATCCTCAGAATGCTTTACCTGAGGTTGCTGAAGTTAAAGCAGTGTGGAAAGAGAACTTGTTCTTTTCAAAAGATGACGGCCGTCTGAGAGGTAGGTAACAATTGCTTTTGTAATTTCTTATTGTAGTTAAATTAAATGCTTTTGTTATATTATTATTATGTAATCTCTAACTAGATTTTGTTTCTGTTTATAAGTTTATTTCTTATTAAACATGAAACTACCGTGAGACTCACTCATAGTGAAAATAAACGGATCACTCACGTCTTAAAACGAGTTTAAGTTTATTTCTTATTTTTTTAAATTCTAAGTTTAAAGTTTTTTTACCCCAAATCCTGGTTGCCATGTGACAGGCATTGCCTACTGTGGGACCAACGGTAAACATTTTTGTAAAAGATGCCTTTTTGGGGGTAGTTGCAATAGAGAGATCTCTCTCCAGGCAGATCTTATGCCTGGGGACCAAAGTCCAATGGATGAAAGTTGGAAGTTGTATTTATGCAGCCGAGTTGAGAAACTTCGATAGTGTGATGTAGGATTGTAGTGATTAGTTCCTTATGTGATGACTAGATGGCGCTAGTAGTCGCTACACCTTCTTTTAATAAACTATTTTTATTTTATTTTAATTTTCCATGGAAAAAAGTATAGAGCTTTGCGAAAAGCGAGCTAACCCCAATGTGAATTATAAGACCAAATTGTTTCTTTATAGATGGTTTGGCGTTCTTCACTAAAGTGCCATCACGGGATGTGCCGAAGGAACGAAGGGAACTGAAATCTGTAATGATGAAGAGAATTCATAATACTGAAAGGAAGAATCAAATGTTCAGAAAGAAAATTGGTGGCCGGAAAAAGTCTATGAAAAAGAGCTACAAGAGAAAAAGTTGATTTGAAAATAAAATTATTCATAATATAAGTTACGTGTTTTATTTCCAAATAAAATCCTGATAATGTTACTAATATTACACATGCGAAAGTTTGCGTGTGTGTATGGATTTGGATGAAATTTGGTATGCAGATTAGCCCTTTGAACGCCCCATTTCGAGTACAAATGTGTCACCAACCATGGACTTGATACCTAACCAGGACAGTACTGCGACAAAAAAGTGAAGCCGAAAAAAAAACCAGGGAGTTGCATCTCGTTGTAATTAGGGTGATCAAGTACTGGTGCGAGTGGGACACAATTCTCTAGTTTCTCTAGTTTTTATGTAATCTCTCGGACCGCTGTCTCTAGTTGACATTATTAAACTGTATGTCTTGGTAATATGGGTCACTTTTGATTGACTAATAAAAGTTAGTACTCAGTTCTGGTTAGGTCTTAAGTCCATGGTCACCAACACGCCGAGTGCAGACGAAAAGTAACGCAAATTTCAATCGTTATGTCGTGTGTCTAAGTTTCTTTGATAATAAGCGTCATGACCACTATAAGCGTCGGTGGCGTGGTACCTAGGTACGGCAGTACACGACCTCTTTAAGCGTTCTTGGCGTTCAAAGGGTTAGGGTTGTAATGTAACGGAACTTGCCTCCGCTTCCGTAGCTGCAGAGCTTTCGCAAGAAGTTGTACCGTCGCCTCCGTAAAACTAGGAAATGTAACAGAGTTTTATTTACGTTGACATCATGTTGACATGCAGCGCACAAAGAGTGATGCTGGGTGACAAAGTCACAAAATAGTTGTAGGTATGTGAAATATAGTTCCCCTATTTCATTTTGATTATTAGTGTAGTCTATTATTCCAGCTTATGCCTGTAATGTGATATGCAATAAATCATTTTGACTTTGACTTTGACTTTGATTACCAGTTACAGTAGGTAATAAAGTGTAACCTGCCTAATTGAAATAAACATTTTTGAGTTTTTTTGATGACAGAAGCGCCGTGCAGTGAGTCAGTTCATTTTTAGGTTATATTCCCATTCTAAATATTAATCCTCTTATTATCAATATCTGGTAGTGGTGTACTAATACTAATTATAATATATTGTTAAGATAACGTCACATTTGGCCGTTTGGCTGAGAGCCAAAGGCCAATATTATGGAGGGAAACGAGGAGCCCCCGGATCCGGGCGGTGACAGCCCTATGGGAGAGGATACGGTTTCGCATAACAAGGGGCGAAAGCGTAACCTTAGTTTCTTGGAGCTGACATCGACCGAAAAGGTGGTTGAACCAAGAGAGAAAAGAGTGACGCAGGGTACTGATATCGATAACGCATCGGCCGCCGGCATTTATAAACATCCTGATCTAGACGGCGGACACCGCAGGTACGGGATAGAAGACAGTGGCCCGTTTATTGTTCATATCTCCCGAGACGCAGAGTCTAGTAATTCTGGCATCTCACTTCAACCTATTAAGGTTGGCCTCGCTTTTTTTAGGGACAATATTAAAAACATCAAAAAAGATGGTATAAAATCAGTGGGTAGGAACCGCGTCTCGGTGGAATTTTTAACCGCTTTAGATGCAAACAATATAATTCAGAACCCTTGCCTAACACGACACAAATTCGTAGCTTCCATTCCTTCTTACAACGTTTCCAGGATGGGTTTAATCCGTGGCGTTCCAGTTGACTGGTCAATAGATGAATTTGTAGATGCTACGGACCTCAAAGAAGGACAAGGGAAAATACTTAAAGCCCGACGTCTTCAGCGCAAAGTAACTCAGGAGGGAGGTCCTCCATCTTGGGTCCCAACACAGACGGTTGTAGTAACTTTCGAAGGTCAAAAACTCCCAGAAAAAGTATTCGCGTTTTACACGTCGTTGAAGGTTGAAATATACGTACTCCCTACAATCCAGTGCCGTAAATGCTTGAGGTTCGGCCATATCCAGGCCCAATGCCGTTCTGATGCCCGATGCTTCAAATGCGCTCATAAACACCCCGGCGAGGGATGCAATATTGCAGCTGAGCAAGTAACCTGTATCTACTGCTCAGGCCATCATTACGCGACAGACCAACGCTGCCCTGAGTACTGTAGACAAAAGTCAATTAAAGTGGCAATGTCGGAGCATAACATCTCCTATCAAGAAGCCTCTTCTCGTTTCCCAACCGTTCGCCGACCTTATGCCGACGTCGCTAAGGTTTTGTTTGAACCAGTAGCTAGCTCCCCTTGGCAATCTCCCTCTTCCGCCCACTCCCTCCCCCCCACCCAACCGCCCCCTCCGGCCTCATACCGCAAAACGATAACCCGCAAACCCAGAGCTAGGACCCCCCTGACTCCCGGTTATGATCGCCAGGCCCACGAAGACATCGTCTCAACCCCCCGATCCGAGGTTCCAAATGGTCATTTGTTGTCGTCCTGGCGCAAGCCAGCTGAGACTCCGAATGACGACCTCTTGGAACTTTTATTCAAGCTGCTTACTAATATAATCGCCAAATGGAGCGATTGTTTACCGCACGACGTTGCCCCTTTAATGCTTACACTAGCCGAGAAATTGTCCTTCTCCAATGGCCCACCAGGCCAACATCCTGCAATGGAATATCCGTAGCATTACCCCTAAAAAACCTGATTTAATCAATCTCGTTAATGATCACTCCATCGCAGTGGCGGCCATCTCGGAGACATGGCTGAGACCGGGCTCCCGCTTCAGGATACCTGGCTTCACATGCCTCCGGGAGGACCGCGACGATGGACGCGCAGGTTGTGCGTTATTGATTAAAAGAGGCTTCTCTATTTCCCATATCCCCCTCCCACCGCATTCTCATGAAATTAACGCAGTTGCGGCTAATGTCATGGGAATAAATTTTCTATCCATCTATATCCCACACCCAAATATTAACTTAATCCCAGATCTTTCCACCATCTTGTTCTCGGTTCCTCCTCCTCTTCTCATTCTAGGGGATTTTAACAGCCACAACACTTCCTGGGGCTCATCACATTCTGACGCTTTTTCTGCTTTCCTCCTGGACTTGTTTGATGATATTAACGTCGTAGTCATCAACGACGGATCCCCCACTCACCGGGTATACCCGGGGCAAAACCCCAACTCAGTGCTGGACTTGTCAGCCTGCTCTCCCAACCTCTCGTGTTCGCTATCCTATCGGGTGCTGAGCCAGGCATTTGGAAGTGATCATTTCCCCATCATCATGTCCCAGCCAACCTCAATTCTCCCTTCTCCTGCCCCTCAACCCCTCCTCAAATATAGAGTAGATAAGGCGGATTGGCCTAATTTTTCTTTTCATGTTGAAAAAGGTTTAAAGAACGTTGACCGTCACCACTTAAACCCCTTCGAGCAATACCAACACTTCCAATCCGTACTAATAGAAGCCGCCGATGCATTCATCCCTAAAAAAAAATATCTTTGTAACAAAATCCCTTCGCCTCCTTGGTGGGATGCAGAATGTACGGCGGCGATAAAGGAAAGGAACAACTCTGAACACACTTTCAATGCATCCGGCCTCTCTGAAGATTTCTTAAACTTCCAAAAAATATGTGCCCGCACCAAGCGTCTTTTGAATAAAAAAAAAAGGAAGGGATGGAAGGGATTCTGCGAAAGCTTGAACCCGAGAACCCCGCCTTCAATTGTCTGGAAAAGCATTAAAAAATTCAGAGGATCTTTTGAACCTGACTGCTCAGCCCCTCATAATCCCCCTTCCTGGCTGATGGAATTTGCGGATAAATTGGCTCCCCCATCAGTTCCTGAAGAGTCTTGCATAAACCCCTCTGCTCCTTCCGTCAGGCTAAGTCCTCTTGATCTGCCCTTCACATACAGAGAACTTGAGTTGGCACTAGACAACCTTCGTAACAGCTCACCTGGTGAAGATGGTATTCCATATATTTTTATCCGCAAACTTAATCGCTTTTCAAAGGAATATCTTCTGAGCCTGCTCAATCTTTTTTTTGTGTCTGGTGAAGTCCCCGAGGAATGGAAGTCACAAATTATAATCCCAATCCTTAAACCAGGAAAAAACCCCCTGGATGCAAACTCCTATCGCCCAATAGCCCTCTCCTCTTCAATATGTAAAATATTTGAACATTTAATTAAGAATAGGTTGGAATGGTTCATAGAGAAGGATAACCTGCTCGCTAATACTCAGTTCGGATTTCGTAAGGGTAAAAGTACTATGGACAATTTAAGCATACTGACCTCAGACATTAGATTGGCCCTTTCAAAAAAACAACATCTTATAGGATGCTTCCTGGATATCTCCGCTGCGTACGACAATGTGCTCCTTCCGGTGCTCAGAGCTAAAATGCTTCAGCTGAGTATTCCTGCGAGGATAGTTCATTTTGTATGTAAGCTGTTCATGGGAAGGACCATTAAGATCCGAACTGGCAATACCTTCCACCCTCCTCGTACCCTATGGCGGGGTCTTCCCCAAGGCTCGGTACTTTCCCCCCTCCTCTACAACCTTTATACTCTGGATGTGGAACAGTCTGTCTCACCCTTTTGTGACATCCTACAGTACGCAGATGACTTGGTGCTCTACACCGCTACACAGTCAACTAACGAGGCAACCTCAAGACTGAATGAAGCGTTCAGCTATCTTAAGGTTTGGCTGGACGAGCATGGTCTGTCTTTATCTCCATCTAAAAGTTGTACAGTGACCTTCACGCGTAGTAGAGTCATCCCTAACATAGACATCCATTATGAGAGTGAGATCATTCCTTTCAAAGACTCTGTGAAATTCCTTGGAGTCTTTTTGGACTCTAAAATGACTGGAGTCCCTCATTTAGAGTATATATCTGGGAAATGCGAAAGGGGTGTTCATGTCCTCCGGGCTCTAACTGGGGTTTGGTGGGGCGCTCACCCATACTGCCAAAAGCTCGTATATAATGCGGTAGTTCGTAGCCAGATGGACTATGGCTCGCTCGCTCTAGAACCCTGTAATAAAACCGCCCTTAAAAAACTAGACCTTATCCAAGCTAAGTGCCTACGTATTACTCTTGGAGCGATGAAATCATCGCCAAAAAACGCCATGCAAGTCGAATGCTTAGACCCCCCCCTCTCCCTCCGCAGGCAGTATCTGGCGGACCGTTTCATTTTTAAGGCTTGTTCCAATTCCAACCACCCACTTCTCCCCCGTTTGGAAGCCCTTTCCCAGGAAGTTTCTAATAATATATATTGGGCACACAAGGAAACTCCAAGGTATATTACCTCCTATTCCAAATTAAAAAACCTTCCATCTCCCTTATACTCCACTGCCACCAATCCTATATTCGAGGCCAGCTTTGAGTCCCTAATTTATTCCCCTAACGTCATCATTGATTTTGGCATTTACAAAGATAGTCCATCGGCTAACACTCAATTCAACAAAAAAATAGAAAAATGGCAAGACTGGCTGTCCATTTTCACAGATGCTTCCAAAATAAATTCCAATGGTTGCGTGGGAGCAGCGGTATGGATCCCCAAATACCAAATCGCTTTGACTCAAAAAATCCCAGCTCAATCATCAGTTTTCACTGGGGAATCTATAGCAATACTAGAGGCCATTAAATTTTCGGAATCACATAATATCCCAAAAATTATAATTTTTTCTGATGCTAAAAGCTGCCTACAAGCAATTGTAGGCAACCATTTTAAAATGAAAACTAAATTCCCAATAATATTAAAGATCAAAGAGGCTTTAATGCACTGTGAAATGAAGGGTCTAGAAGTTACTCTTGCATGGATCCCAGGCCATTGTGGCATAGCGGGCAACGAAAAAGCGGACACGTGGGCAAAAGAGGCCATCGAAATCGGTTCCCAGGACCATAACATTATCTTTCCATCAGACATAATGATGTGCGCTCGAACTTACTTGAGAGAATCCTGGCAAAACCAGTGGAGCCTCTCCAGACATCAGAAGGGTCGACACTATGGAAACATTCAACCTCTGATCCCTCGCAAACCTTGGTTCTACCGTTTCCGCTCAGCTAATAAATGGGTCACTTCTACTATTTGTCGTCTCCGTCTGGGTCATGTCTGCACTCCGGTATTCCTGTTAAAAATTAGGGTGCGGGATAACTCCCTATGCGAATGCGGTCTTGACGAAGGTACCCTGGATCACATTTTTTTCAACTGCAGTAAACTAACATACTCCTTGTATGATGTGTTACCTAAGGAAGTTCCGCGTCCTATCGACTTCCTCTCACTTCTTTCTCTCTTGGACTCTACATTGCTAAAAGTTTTAATTAAATTCATACAGTGCCACAACATCAAGTTGTAGTAACTGTTGCATGCATCTCTTTCATATATTATGCTTCCAAAATTTTACATTCCTTTCGTGTTAGCATGCTTTACTACCAGTAATTTCCCTCCAACTAAAAAAAAAAAAAAAAAACCTTGTAATGTAAAAACGTCTTATGTTGTCTGTGTACCGTCCATAACATGTGTTATTTGTTTTAGGTCTCCTGTCTATTCCTTCCCCAAAATCAAAATTTCTTAAACCGAACAGTCTCCTCATGTGTGTTATGTCTCTACTTCGACATTGGCAAAATACGCCTTGCTAAAATAGCAAGGGTGAAAGCCAAGATAAAAAAAAAAAAAAAAAAAAAACATTTTTGATTTTGTTTTACTTTAATAAATAAATCTCAGATCTTATTTTTCCGCTTCCACTTTCACCTCCGCTTCCGCTAAGAATTCATTCTCACCATCTCGATGGTTGGCAGTCTAGCATTGTCCACTATTAGCGGAACTTTTTCCCACACACAACGAAGTTATGGAACCAGCTTCCTAGGACAACATTCCCGGAGCGATACAGTTTGGAGATCATTAAAAAACAAGCCTATCTATCTCCCAAAGGGCCGGCAACGCACCTGTGACACTCTTAGCGTTGCGGGTGTTCATGGGCGTCGGTGACTGCTTCCCATCAACTGCATGCTCGTTTTCTCCCTTCATCTAAAAAACTTTAATAGATACTTGCAAAAGCTTCAATTTATATATCTACAATTAGCATTTCTATTGTCGCTACAACAACAAATAATAAAGTTTAACATTAAGCGGGTCCCCATTAGTTTGGTCAGTTTGTGTGAAAGAAAATTTGCATTTTTTTTCCTGCTCCACAAAGTTGCCAAGTAGGTACCTACATCGATTAATTTTCGAAATTATCACAAGCTCTATTTGTTACGACTTATTCAATATTAATTTATTAAAATTTACTGCTGTCAAAAACCATCTGGTTTTTCCTAATAAGAAATTGTGATGTCAGTGAGCCCTAAATATTTTTAGATTTCGTTCAAGTTTTCCAGAAAGGCATTTAAAATTCTAATTGAATAAAGGGAATCTTGTGGAGAATACAGGTAAGTATAAAATCTTTTCGCCACCCTTGTCCCACAAGGTATTATTTTTATTTTCGTTGTACCTCTGTAACAGACTTAACTAACATAAACATACAGACCTCAAACTCTTGAATAGTAATACCAAAATAGCATGCAATTCAGTCTTAGTGAAGAAATTGAAACTTTTTTAATTTGTAAGAGATGGTACTAATGAACCTGTTTAGGCAATCAGTTTGGTGGGTTTTTTTTATACCAATACTAGCTGTTGCCCGCGACTCCGTCCGCGAAGAATAGGGGTAGGTATAAAAAATAGCCTACAACCTATTCTCAGACCTACTGAATTTAGAGAAAAAAAAAGTTTCATAAGAATCGGTCAAGCCGTTTCGGAGGAGTTTAATAACAAACGCCGTGACACGAGATTTTTATATATTAGATTTACTTGGCAATGTTCTCTTCTTGGGAATAATTTGTATGCATAAATTGTGTGAAAAATGGGATCAAATAAGATATCTTTTACTGATACTAAGGTATATTCAGATATTGAAATGAACAGGCCAATATTAACGCTTCTTCCATGTAGGTTTTTTCCGGGCTCCCGGCTGACCAGGCTTCTTGCGCTCGCGGCGGCGGTGGTCGCGCGTCAGCAGCCCCGCCACTTGCATCTGCTCCAGCATCTCTTTGTCGACGAAGCTGCGCAGACCCCACGCAATTCCCCATCTTATTGCCCCTGACTGACCTGATGGTCCCCCACCCTCAACATTACATTCTACATCCACACGATCCTGCAATCCCGTGAACACTAAAGGAAACATTACTTGTTCTCTCGGTTGAATATCATCAAAGTATGTCAAGTCCTTCCCATTTATTGTAATTTTTCCAGTGCCAGGCGACCTGATAGTAACGTCGCCTCTTGCTTTCTTTCTCAAACATTCATATGTTATAACAAATGCTCGTCCTTCATCATCATAAGAGGGTTTGGGGATCTCTAAAGCAAATTTTTGTGATACCAATGGTTTACGATACTTCTCAATGAACTCTTTGTGTTTGTATGAGTGGGGTAATGAAGCAAGTCTTTCCATGGCTACTAAAAAGTTGTTATACTCAAGGTCTGACAGTTGTTCTACTAATGTTTGTTCAAGCTGGTCTTTACTGAGCCAGACGCTGTTGAAAAGGCTCAGAGCACCGTTAGGGTCAGGTGTAGCTTGTTTCCTAATTACTCTATCTTGGAACTTGTACAAGTCTTGTATGCTCTCAACCGTGTCATAAAGCAGCTTGTAGTAATTGGGTTTTCCAGTGTAGAACAAAAAGTGATGGGGTCTGCCAGCTTCATCAAACTCTGCAGCTTTTCGAGCAGGGAACACTTCTTCTGGAGGCTTCATTAGTGGCCGGGCAGCAGGGTCGTAAATGCCACTGGGAAACAGGTACTCAATCGCTCTGTCCACGTCTTTCTGCGTGAATGTCTCGGGATCTTCGCCCATCATATTAGCGAGATGTCTCTTGCCTATCTTGTATTCAAACTCTTGTTTCTTCATAAATTCGTCATGTTCTTTAGCCCGCTCTAAATAAGATTTCATAGCTTTACTTATCTTTTTCTTTTTATTTAAAGTCTCCCAATCCGTTAAATTATTAATGATAGAGTCTGGGGTTTGTGGAGTACTGCTGCTGCTACTATTCCTAACATTGTGGACGACTGCTAATTGATTCGTGAAGTAAATGCTCTTAATTTTCGATGTTGCAAATAATTGTTTAAAGCCGTAATTTATTATACGCGACATTTTTTCGCGTTACAGGCCACAATTTGCAGTATTTACATTAGTCTGTTTTTAAGCGAGCCACTTTTAGGTTATAAATAGTTATATGCGATCCGATCAACACCAACCGACAAATGTGACAACTGACAGTGACAGTTACGGTTTCTATTTTCGTGAAGTGAAGCGTACAAAACGTTTCGCAAATAGGTCAATCAACTTTTTTTTGTATTTTCTATTTACTCCTTTACAAGTAACTCTGTAATCTCTGGTTAGTGAAACCATGATTTTGCAGTAATTAGATAAACTGGAATGATATTCAGTCGGGAGGTCGGTTGAGTGTCGATCGCGAACGGTTGTGTTTGAAGATCGCTATAGCTTTGGTTTTCGATTTTTGTAGATTTATTCAATGTTTTCATTTATGTCATTCTGTAAATAGTTGCTATTCCTCTATTCCTTGGTGGTGGGAGTATTGGTAAGTGTTTTTGTGTGGTTTTAGTGATTAATCCCGTAGTTTAGTTTAGTCTTTTTCTTTTTCCTTGTTTGTGCGGGTAGTCTATGCCAGCATTCCCATGAGCGAGAATGCTAGCTTAGACGACCCTGGCGGGGGGAAATTTCCCGCCCAGTGGTTGGGAAAAATATATCCCTAGCTGATCATGAAGAGTTTGAGAAAAGTCAGGCAGAACTTTCTTGGTCAAAGATGGTTGGGAAAAAAAATAAAAGGAGGGCCCGTGAAAAGGAGCGTAATAAAAATAATCCCAGGGTGAATGACCGGTCCCGTTCAAGGGGCGCGTTGTCCACGGCTTCCACAAGCTCTGATGAAAGTCGGAATCAATTTGACACGCAACTAGAATTAGCTCAAAGAACGTGTAATAAGGCTTCGATACCTACTCCTACTCCCCCGGTTCACCTAATCACGGACCCTCCGACTGAACCTCAGACTCAAACCCCCATATCACCATTTACACCTGTCGGACGTGACCGTTACGCTGATCGAGATCAGGGACCTTTTGTGGTACACGTACAAAGGCTAGAGACCGCCGCTGACTCTGGAATTATACTGCATCCCATATCGTTTGGACTTTTTCTACAAAAACGAATAAGGGAGTTTCCTAACGTTGTTGAAGGTAGTATGAGAAAAATTGGACGTAACAGAGTGTCTGTTAGCTTCCACTCTGCCGATGACGCGAACTCTTTTTTAAGCTCACCGACTTTAATACAGAATAAATATAAAGCTTTCGTACCCTCATTCAATGTGACTAGACTCGGCCTAGTTCGAGGAATCCCTTCCGATTGGTCCCCAGAAGAGGTCCTGGAACGCGTTCAGGTTCCTGAAAATTCCGGAGGCGCTCGCCCCATAAAAATTAGACGACTGAACTACAAAAAAAATAATACTGATAGCACATATTGCTGGCTACCGTCAGAAACAGTTGTAATCACATTCGATGGGCAAAACCTTCCAAATAGGCTCTTCATGTGCTTCAATTCACTTCCGGTAGAACAGTATAATCTACCGATAATACAATGCTTTCGTTGTTGCCGTTTTGGACACACAAAGGATAAGTGCCGCTCGCTTCCCAGGTGCTACCGGTGCGGTGATTCCCACACCGGAGATTCTTGTACTGTTGACTCTCAGGAGGGCTATTGTTGCAACTGTCCCCAGAGATTGGGTACGGGACACTTCGCTAATAGCAAAGTTTGCCCTGAATTTAACCGACAGGTAGCTATAAAAAAAACTATGGCTGACGAGCAAATTTCCTACTCAGAAGCATCGAGCCGACACATTAGGGTTCAACAGAAATCGTATGCCAACGTTACTTCCACGCCTACCCCTCAAGGATCCACGTCCCATAAAAAAACGGTATTCCGCAATCCCCGCTCCCCACCGACTTCTAGGAAAGGGTACGATAAAAAAGCCCATGAAGATATTATTAAACAGCCATTTATAACTTCAAAACCAGTTTTTACTGAAAGGCCTAATGAAAAATCGAATGAAGTGCTTATAAATGAAATAATAAAAATCATTTCTTCCTGTGTCAAATTTCTGTCCCCATCTAGCCCTCTGGCTAATCCTTCTCTGTTATCCCACGTAGCACCCCTCATTTCATCGTTGTTATATTCCTTAAATAATGGATCAAGTCCTAATACAGTGGAATTGCCGCAGTATCACCAATAAAAAACATGACTTAACCTTTTTAATCAACAAATATAATCCTGTTTTAATAGCTGTGTAGGTGATTGACGTCGTTAAAGGAGAAAAGTGACGTTGTCTATAGAGACGCGACCATAAGGTCGAATGTTCTCAAAAGAACAGTTTTTATTTGTTTCGTCGATCGCAGCATTTTCCAATCTTCAAGCCTCGAGGAATCTTCATCTTTGTCGTCGTGCTTCAGATCGCGGAGTGCAGCGGAGACACACGCTGCATCAGAGCGAAGTACGGAGCTACGACGACATGTTCCTTCCTCGACGGCCGCGCGATGAAAAAGATCGCAGGCTTTGCCGCGCCGTATTTTATAGACGCGAGCGCGAGAGTTCCGAGCGTTCTGTAGTCCGCAACCGTCTCGCTCACTTTAGAGCGAGAGCGCAATGATCCACGCCCTCTTGCGTGATCCGCGGACCTAGCACTAATTGCGCCCTGTACATATTTTATATACACTTGTAAATATTTTTTAATAAACATTCTTCACCTATTCTTCACTTATACAAATCTATTAGGGAGTTTAATTTATCACAACCATCCATCCCTAAAGCTGTATCAGAAATATGGCTTAAAACTGAAAATAATTTTAAGTTACCTAGCTACGTGTCTCTGATGGACTGCCGGGCAGATGGACGAGCTGGATGTGCCTTGTTTGTCAGAGACCATTGTCCATTCACTCCCATTCCCACTCCACGGCACAGTAGTAGCTGGCATTCAATTTGCGCCCGCGTGGAGGGAATTACTTTTTTATCTCTGTACATCCCAAGTCCATCCATTCAAATTCTTACTGAGTTGAGACATTTAATCACATCAATACCGCAACCCACTATTATCATGGGTGACTTTAATGTTCATCATACCCTGTGGGGATGTGATAATAATGATTCACTGGGTGAGCTATTTCTAGAAGTCCTTGATTCGACTAATCTTTGTCTTTTAAACTCTGGATCCCCAACTTTACGTAATTTACCAAATCAGGCGTCTAGTGCAGTGGATTTATCTCTATGCTCTCCTACACTTGCTCCACAGATCACCTGGGAAGTCCTGGACAGCTCATACGGGAGCGATCACTTCCCAATCCTTCTTAGTCTACAATCTTTATCTTCATTAAGGCCACCCATTATTAAACTTCTTTTAATTTACAATATTAATGGAGCCGACTGGGATACGTATAAAAAAATCTTAAATAATGAAGTTAAACTTCTTCCACCGATTACTCCGTACTCAATTGAAAATTGCTCTGACGCCATGGTTTTTGCTATTAAATCCACTGCAGATAAGGTCTTCCCCCTTAAGAATTCAGCCCTGGGCAAGATACCTTCCCCTCCGTGGTGGGACAAAGAATGCACTCAAGCAATAAAAAACAGGAAAAAAGCCGAACATGTGTATTCTGCCAATATGACGTCAGAAAATTTTCAAAATCTAAGAACTGTCATGTATGAAACTAAACTACTACTTAGGAACAAAAAGTTCGATGGCTGGAAAGGATTCTGCTCATCCTTAAATCCTAACACTCCTGCTACAGTAGTTTGGAACAAGATTAAACGATTTAGAAGATCATGTAACCCTCACTCTTGCCCGTATCCTGCCTCGCAAGAATGGGCAGAGTCGTTTCTGGCCAACATAGCCCCAATTTACGTACCTGCTGTCCTCGACTTACCTGTAGAACATCCTATCACTGAATCAACAAATCCTTTGGACGAAAGGTTCTCTATCCAAGAGTTAAACAATGTCCTAAAAACCCTAAAAGACTCCACTCCAGGACATGATGGCATCCCATACTCTTTTATAGCTAAAGCAGGTGAACCTTTCATCCAATACTTACTCGACCTGATAAACTGTATATTACTCACAGGTCACCCGCCCTCTTCCTGGAAGTCCCAAATAGTCATCCCTATCCTGAAATCATCCAGAGATCCTATTGATCCACGATCATATCGCCCTATAGCTTTATCTTCGGTCTTTCCCAAGATCTTAGAGCACCTTATAAAAAATAGACTAGAATGGTTTATGGAGAGTGGGGGTCTTTTTGGAGATTCTCAATATGGTTTTAGAAAGGAAAAAAGCACGATGGACAGCCTTAGCATATTTACTTCTGACATACGACTGTCTTTCACGAGGGGAGCGTCAGTTGTTGCTGTGTTTTTGGATGTGGAGTCTGCTTACGATAACGTCCAGCACCCCATTCTCAGGGAAAAATTCCGTAAGCTGAGAATTCCGGAGAGGTTGGCCAATCTCGTGGGTAATCTTCTTTCAGAACGAAATATTACTTTTCGCGGAAGAGATCCACAAATAAATCCATCTAGAACAGTCTGGCGGGGTCTACCACAAGGATCTGTACTTAGCCCGCTACTATATAATTTATATACACACGAATTGGAGGATTGTACTGCAGGTTGTAATTTTTTACAATATGCCGATGATTTACTAATTTACTCCTCCAACAGCAATATAGAATCTGCCAAAGAATCAATTTCTACATCCCTGCAATCAGTAAACTCGTGGCTGATAAATAATGGATTGTCTCTTTCACCGAAAAAAAGTACTGCTGTGGTGTTCACCAGAAAAAGAGTAACTCCCATTGTAAACATTTCAATCCAAGGCGTGGAAATTCCTATAAGTTCTCATTTTAAATTTCTCGGGGTTGTTCTTGACTCCAAACTGACTGGTACCCTTCATTTTGAACACATAGTCAAAAAATGTGAACGGGGCCTTAATACTCTTAGATGTCTTTCTGGGGTTTGGTGGGGGTCACATCCAACCTCCCTCAGGCTATTATATAATGCAACTGTCCGAAGTGTATTGGACTACGGCTCATTTCTTTTGGTACCGGGTAACAAATCAGGGCTTAGAAAACTAGATCTCATACAGTCAAAAGCATTAAGAATTATATCAGGTGCAATGAGATCAAGTCCAATTAACGCGTTACAGGTAGAATGCGCTGACCCCCCTCTAAACTTACGTAGACAATTTTTGGCTGACAGCTATTTATTCCGTTCCCTACAGTTCTCCCACCACCCCATACTTAATCGCCTATTAGACCTGAAATCTGCACCCTGTTGGAATCATAAAGACTCACCTTGCCTCGTCAAAAGCTTGCAGAAATTTCAATCTATAAAGGACCCAGTACATCACTCCAAAAATCTCCCCCTATTTGATTTCAAGTACAGCACTATTATCTATCAGCCACGAGTCATTCTTAATTTTGATATTTGTCATAACGACCCACATGCTGACGAATACCTCCAACAAATTCTAAATCGAGAATGGCACGATTGGAATACGATTTACTCTGACGCCTCGAAACTATCTCCTGTTGGCTGCGTAGGGGTGGGAATATATCACTCTCAGTATAACATTATTCAAAAAGTAAAATGTCCCCCAGTGACCTCCGTATTTACTGGGGAATGTATGGGAATATTAGAAAGTGTAAAATACATTCTAATTTTCAAACTGAAAAAAACCATCATATTTTCTGATTCCCGTAGCTGTTTGCAAGCTTTACTTGCAAACCCTTTCTCAGTTAAGTTCCACAATCCAATTATATATGAGATTAAAGACTGTCTCATCACATGCAAATCACGAGGATATGAGGTAACTCTTGTGTGGGTCCCGGGACACTCGGGAGTCTCTGGAAACGAAAAAGCTGACCAACTAGCCAAGGCCGCTGTAGTGGATGGCGACAAAGTACCTTTCAAGAACTATTGCCATGACGTAATAACATTATCATCCGAAACACTAATGCACTCGTGGTCTTCCTACTGGAAAACGTCTAGCATAAATAAGGGTAGGCTCTATTCACTTGTGCAACCTGTAGTCTCAAGAAAACCCTGGTTTGCTAAGTTATTCATCCCAAAGGAATATTGCTCAAGTATAATCCGAATGCGTCTGGGGCATTGTTGTACTGCCCCGCACTTGGCCAAAATCCACATCCGGGATTCCTCCCTCTGCGAGTGTGGAATGGATGAGGGTTCTCTTAATCACATTTTCTTTGCTTGCGACCAATATGAACATACTACCTTCTATAACGAACTGATTAAATTAAAGGTTTCTTTTCCAACTCATATTTTGGAACTTCTGCAATTTAAACAAAAACAAAAAGAAATATTTATTGCACTAACACAATTCTGTCAGCGAAATGATCTTAAATTATAATTTATTCTATTTCTTTTTTTTCTTTTTTTTATATATATATATATATATATATATATATATATATATATATATACTAAACTAATTATTGTATTTCTCTCTATAACTCATAGTCTAAAACCATAACTAGCCTAGCTCATACATAACTCTGTTAGATACTAAATAGATCTTTAAGTATTAATTAACAATAAAATAATGTCCGTATATATATCAAGCATGGAGATTACTTATATAACTAAGTTATTAACATATGTAGGTGGTTTTTGGTTTATTTTTCAGGAATAGCAACTGCCTTTCTTACTCCTGCGAACGTTGTTTTCAATAAGTCAAATCGACATGACGCTGGCTCAATCGTAAGGCATAGCCAAAACAAAAAAAAAATAAAAAAAATAAAAAAAAAGATAAACTGCTTATCATAGTGCGTATGTGAAAACCAAAAAAAATAAGTATTTCTATGAAAAAATCCGGTCAACCAAGGGAAATACCACTATTTTCATACAAATTTCGGGGACAACATTGTCCCCTGGGTCACCCACGAAATAGAAGCTAAACAAAATAAAATAAATATGGCAATTACACCATTATTGACTACAAAAATCTAGGGTTTTGAAAAGTATACTTTAAATAAGGAAAAATAATCAGTTTTTTAATTATTTCTGTTTTCATAGAAAGTAGCAGAAAATCGTTTACAAAAAAAAGTTGATTGACCCAAATATTTCAAACATATCTGGCAGCCCCGGATCTCTAAGGGGGGCAAACTGGGGCACTTACCCCGGGCGGCAGTTTCATGGGGGCGCCAAATCCTGGAGGCGAGAACTCGAAATATCGAACAAGTGAAGGGAGGGGGCGCCACTATCAAGTTTTTGCCCCGGTTCGAAAAATCGTAGATCCGGGGCTGATATCTGGGACCAACATTTGCATTTGAAATTTTGGTTTGTGTGTTTTAACCTTCGATCAACAATACAACTAGATTTCGGGACAGGTACAAAATCCAAGCCAAAATGTGTCCGTTTGAATGTGTAGCTATAGAGCGATTTATGTTTTCTGCTAAAAAGAGACAACAAATTCAAAACAGTTTTATGATCAACCCATTTACGACCATAGCACCATACATTAAAGTCGCAATTCTACCTTCCACTTACGATTATTCGCCAGAAACAGCTAGCAAAGCAATAAATAACACCTGCCACTTAGAAATGAAAAATCATAGGTTAAATAACAGTTACTATGAAGTCAACCTTATCGCACTACAGATAAAGTGTTTTTCAGCTTGACTACATTGCGAGTTACATTCTTTCGTTTCCTGTCTACTTTTTCCAGTCTGATTTTAACTTCGGGAGCTATGGAGTCGCTCACGACAGTAATAAAATTATTTTAAAATAGGTACCTGTGTAGAAATTCACTTGCTTGGTAAGATTAGTGTTTTTGGGTAGCTATGTTTTTTATTAGTACTTTCTTTTATAATGCGGATAGTCAATGATAGTAGTACTTTGTAGGTATATAGTTTATTAAAGGACTAAACATATGATGCATTATCATAAAGAACAATACGAAAACATAGATAAACAAACACGCGAGAGTGCGCAGGGTGCGGCGCGAACAGCGCGCGCGGCTAAGTTGATCTTGACGGCAGAATCGGCAGATCGATCCCGAATTGAATGAATGCGCGGCCGGCGCGGGGTCCTTGCGCGGCGTCGCGCGCTTGCGCCGTGAGTGGCGCAGGCGATGAAAACTATAATGGCGGCATGGTTGCTAGGCGACCGAGCGTTGCCAGGTGACCGTGCAGTATGGCGGCGAACATTGCGAGCAACAGGGTACCGTTAACACGGCGTTCGATGGGTTTCGCGCGTTACACTTGTTATTTTACTGGCGCGATGTTTTTTGTGTGATATATTTATTTAATTAAATAATGTTGTAAGAGTCGTACAGTAAATTAAAATCCGTAAAAAAATGTATATGCTAGTTTCTTTTCACGTTGTGTAAGTAATGACGGTGCCGGCCAGGTTTTGCATCTTATTGAAACAAATACAAATATGACTCGGTATCACTTTTTATGTTCTTTACCTATATAATAATTACATATAAAAGGTTTGTTATGTACAAATCGCGGCAATTTTTAACCCCCAACGCAAAAAGAGGGGTGAGTGGGTCGATTCGAACCGATTCAAACAGACTTTAATCGACTCGAATCGATTCGAACCGACTCGAACCGACTCGAATCAACTCGATCCGACTTTAATCGACTCGAATCTACTCGAACCGACTCGAATCGATTTGAACCGACTCGCCGATTCGAATCGACTTTAATCGACTCGAATCGATTCGAACCGACTCTAACCGACTTGAACCGACTCGAACCGATTCGAACCGACTTGAATCAACTCGAACCGACTTTAATCGACTCAAACCGATTCGAACCGACTCGTACCGAATTGAACCGACTCGAATCGACTTGACTCAACTCAGCAGGTCTAAGGTGGGCTTTAATGTTGAGTGTACCCTACACTTAATAATCTGTGGCAGCTAGGTGTGTCGTAATAACGGCATTACGACACAAGTGTTGTTATGGGGAATAGAGAAAGTATAGACTTTCTGAAGTCTATTATCTATGTTCTTATTTGTTCGCGATCATGTAAAAAACAGATAATATTACAGGAGTAGGAAAAGTTTCAAATCTACTCCATGCATCTACTGTTCTGTTTTACGATGTTTTAGCGCGAATTGGCCAGGATGGCCAAACATTTAAGAATGTTTGGCCAACCTGGCCAATACGCGCGCACAAGTCGTGGTTAAAATCGGTAATTTGCTTATTATTTGCTAGTTTAAAGCTTGAAATAAACTTATTTTACATTTACTTACAAAACTAAGACACTCATGCGGATAAATGACTTTTTCGGGCATTGTTTTTACAAGTTTTAAACGCACACTGCGGCATCGCGAGACGTGTTTATGTTGGCTGTGCTTGGACCGAACTAAAACCAAATAAGAGCTCACTTTGGAAGTGAGCTCTTATTTTCCGGGCCGTATTTTGTGCGCTGACCCGATATTTAGTTGTATTGTTGATCGAAGGTTTTAACGTACTGCTGGCACTTCACTTGGCGTGTTTGACGAAATAGTTACGTGTGCGAGAGAGGAGCACTATGCCGATTCTAGCGTGAAAGACGGAGATGGCAATAGCGCAACGCGAACACGCATCGCCAAGTGAAGTGCCACCATACTGCGAAATATTTGCGCATACTAAACATTAAAATTGAATTGCAGCAAACCAAACGCAAAGGTGGTTCCTCACGTTTTCATGGACGTAGATAGTACGTCCATCCACGTTTTACACGAATACGCGAACCCAAGAGACAATGCAGTCCTTGTCCTTTGGATCCTAGGAATGGATGTCCTTTGGAAACTGTCAAACAAAGCTTTCGCTGCATCTTGTCCGTTGCTAAAAGCGACTAAGTAGATTTACCTATGAATATACGCACGCCACTGAGGGAAAGTAAATAGGGCTTATTGTAACATTTACGCCATTCTCAAAATCCTTCTTTATTTAAATGCTTAGGTCATTAGGATCATTAGTAGTAAAATATACAACTCACGTCTTTAATCGAGTTTAGCTGGACATGTTTCGGACTATTTCGTAGCCCTTTCTCGCGAAGCACACCACGGCGGCGGTTGCTGGAAAACGCGCACTACATGTCACCGCTCTACTCGCAGATTCTGTATATTTCACTGAGTGAGTTTCACGGTAGTTTCATATTCAAAGGATCATTAGTAATTATTTAAAAAGAAAAAAAAACCATGGTAATAATAAAATATATTGCCACTTCTCTTGTAACACATATAATCCATTTAATACTGTCAGTGTTTACTATACAAAGATATTTTACAAAGGTGCTGCATCCAGAGCAGAGATCTTCAAGACAATATTTTTAGAAATTTGGATTACATATCTACATTTTTACATAACAGCGGCAAACATCAAATCCAGTAGATTACGACCCAGCTAAATTAGACACATTGCAAAGAGTCGGTTAATACAGGGTGCTTACAAATTAGATGCCAATACTGAGGCGTTAACTTACATCAAAATAATTTACTTTAAATTAAATAACTAAATTAAAATTCTGCCCAAGCAGCAAGCAGGGTTGTTATTACGTGCAGTTGTTTTCCTAACATAATTTTTTAATAATTTTATACTCAAGTCTACTTCTAAGGACGAGTACTATCAGCTCTAAAAAATATTGGCATCTTATTTGAAAGTACGAGGGGCGTTCAATATAAAGTGAGAATGAGATGCAAACTCTTTCAATATTAGGAAATTAAATACTAGCCGGTAAAGCTAATCTATCTAGCTGATTGCTATGAAAAAAAAAGTAACTGTCTTTTGTTTAAAAAATATACGGTAATTTCTTTGCAATGCTATTGAGTACGTTAGCGATAATGGAGAAAATTGAACTGCGCGCCGTTATCAAATACTTGTATTTGAAAAATTTTTCTACGGACCAAGTCAATTTGGATTTGCAGGACACTTTAGGGTCTAATGCTCCTCCGTATTCGACAGTCGCACGTTGGTGCGCCGAATTTAGACATGGAAGAACATCGACCATGGACGACCCCCGCTCCGGACGCCCTACTACTGCAATAACTGAAGAAATTGTGAAAAAAGTTGAAAACTCAGTTTTGGCGGATCGTCGTGTCACGGTTCGTTTTATTGCTGAAAATGTAAAGATTTCAACGGGGAGCGTGCATAATATTTTACATGAACGCTTGGGTATGAAAAAGGTATCGCGCGTTGGGTACCAAGAATGCTTACTGACACGCAAAAACAAACTAGACTAGAGATTTGTCAAGAAGCTTTGGACCTGATACAGCAAGACCGGGAACTTTTTTTGGCGTGATTTATAACAATGGACGAAACATGGCTCCATCATTACGACCCTGAAACGAAACTGCAGTCTATATGACATGGAAAAGGCCATCATCTCCAACTCCGAAGAAATTCAAGGTGGGCCCATCTGCCGGTAAGGTCATGGGCTCTGTTTTTTGGGATGGTAAAGGGCTATTAATGATTGAGTATCTCAAACATGGAGCCACTATTACGGGCACTTTATACGCCTAACAAATAGCAACATTGCGCAATGAGATCCGCGAAAAACGGCGAGGTAAACTCTCGAAAGTTGTGCTGTTCCACCAGGACAATGCCCCGGCACACAAGTCCATCGTTGCAATGGCTGCAATTCGTGATGCTGGGTTCAATATCCTTAAGCAACCTCTGTATTCACCAGATCTCGCTCCCAGTGATTTCTACCTATTTCCGAGATTGAAACAATACCCGAGAGGCCAGAAATTTGAAGACGACGACGCGGTAGTCGCTGCAGTACAAGATTTTTTAAGTACTCAAGATGAGACCTTTTTTAAAAATGAAATTTTAAGTTTAGAAAAAATATATAATAAGTGTATTATGCTAAAAGGTGACTATGTCGAAAAATAAAATTACATTTAGTAAAAGTTGTTTATAACATACTCATTCTCACTTTTTATTGAACGCCCCTAGTACCTTGAATACACGTCTAGATGAATGATGAAGGTTTATCTGTCTCTATTCCATGACCTATCCGTAGTCACACCACTATAGACCAACTCACCCTTGACTACATATAAATATTTAATTTAAACCAATTCGCCGGAGCCCCGCGATGCGGGGCTCCTATTTCAGGGCGGTTTGCCCTCCGGGCAGAAGAAACTACCTAACTAACCTAACCTACCTATTTTCTGGACTGAATTATGTTTGGGGGGTGCATTGGTGTAACCATGGGTCGAATAAAATGAACCATAGTCACACCAGTGTACTAAATTGGTGTGATTACGGATCGGTCGCTCTCTATTCGCGCATCTTATTATTTGGATCGCATCTACTACAACAGTACAGTCAGCAACGAATCAATAGTTCAATAGCGTTATTTGTGTGTTATATTGCGTGGAAAAAGCGTGTGACGTCGTTTTCATATTATAATTAGTTGAACACAGCACTTTTGAAATAATACCGTGCCACGGGTGAAAAGAGAATGTTGCTCAGCGACATTGTGATTGAGACGGTGGTTAGGAAAAATCCAAGGCGACATGTAGTTAAATGTCTACGGAAATATCTGTTAAGCTGACAATTTGACGCCACAGAAAGTGTGGAACTCCAAACAATATCACAACCACTATAAATTTATTTTAATTTCCGTAACATGTGTCGCTTAGGAAATATTTTATTCCTTTCCACCATGGATAAATATACGCACTATGTCGCCGAATCTAATTATTATACTTATCTGGTATTATCTCACCTAAAATGGTGTCTGATCCGTTCATCCTAATGCGTGAGTATGTACGAAATACATTGTAAATTGCCACCATATTCACTTGTCTGAATCGGAGTTTGCTAATTTCGACTACAGTTGATATCTGATTACTTATATACCTTTAAGACTTATCTAAGCAATTATTCATCGACAGTTACTTAATTGATGGATATATTAACGGTGAGACATATTCCCACATAATTCATATTGAGTTATCTCATACCTGGTTTACACTCGCGTACGAGTGGCGAGACGAACTGCGGGACGAGCCACGAGACGAGAGTGTAAACAGGCGCGCCTCGCGCCTCGTCTCGTGATTTGCCTTGATTTTGAGGCTCGCGTCCGGAGCGAGACGACGAGGCGAGGCGCGAGGCGAGGTGACGAGGCGAGAGTGTAAATCAGGTATCAGTGTATGCGACTATTTTTTTTTGATAATATTGAAACGTTGTTGTGTCGTTTTAAAAGAAAGATCTCGAATTGGTAGAACATCATAAGTACACACTTTTCTAAATCCCTAATTCAGATACCATCACATCAATAAAACAAACATAACTTAAAAACTAAGTGATGTAAATACAAAGCTCATAAACCCCTTGTGCTGATCTAAAAGTAATTGGTTAAGTTATATCAATATTGCCTTTTAAATAAAATTGATGCTCGCAAAAAAGCAAATTTATGACAATGACATGAATATAATAATAAAGTTTAATTTGGACAGCCGTTTTGTTTTTCTTTTAATTCATTAGTCTAATTCAATTCCGTATGTACAACTGTTCATAAAAAAATGGAGCCATTTGCGTGATAAGATTCCGTATATGTTTGGAATTTTACAGATTTCTCTAAGCAGTTACGTGATTTTACATTTACAAAGTTGTAATTCTACGATTTTATATCAGATCTTAATTGAAATTATGTTTCATATTATACATTTAAACTTATAGAAATGCAGTTTTTGACTGTAATATTAGGTAAATTACCGAAATCAGCATAATTCAGTAGGTCCACAGCCTCTTAATAATTACGAGATTAAAATAAGGAAATTCGCAACTCTGTTTCAGTAACAGGGGGGCCACTACGAATTTCGTCGTAGCCCTCCAGTACTAACTTTATAAGAGGGTCAAGTTGATTTGGAACAATATTAAACATCCAACGCTATTAAAGCTAAAACAACAGTCTATCTAATTATATAATACGTTAAAAATCTAGCTGTAAGAAATATTAACACATCTAAAAGAGATCTTGAGATTATACAGAAAAGGCACAGATGTAGAGTAAGAAAATATTGTCATTCGTGAAGGTAATTTTAATTAGATACAAATTTGCAGAGGGGGAAATAATAGCAGCTAGCAGAGGTGGTGTGCTTTTAAAACCAAAACCAAACCTCAATCATTGAATAAAGTTAGAGCTGAAATAGACAAAAAAAGGTTTTTTTTCCTCACGATAGTATACTTTATTATTGCATTGTCATCGGACCTCTACATATGAGTACGCAACGCACCAAATTTCATGCTAATCTGACCACTCGAGGCATGTCAAAATCTATTCACAGGATTTAAAGGAAACAAATAAATCATAAAAGTGAAAATAATAAGAGCTTATAAAAACACTGCACCGTATTCAGTCCCATAAATTTAATAAGCTTACGTGAAAGTAATACGTGTTAATAAAGAAGATTCCGCGACTCTGAATAAGCAATTCAAGTAAACTCTATTATATATTTTATGCGTAATACGTAGTCTCTCTCGTAAATTTACTTCATTAAAATCAAATTCAAATGTAATTTGTATACTGTTTTTGAATGTTCTAAAGTCAACTGGAGATAAATTGCATAGTCTAAGTTTTGTCTTGCCACATACTTTTTATTTCCGCTCTGTATATCGCATAGGTTTACATGCCGGTACAGATACCTTCGCTATTAACGGTGGCCTTAGGGCCATCACTAAATTACGTCACACCAATTTCGATCAATCTGGACCCCTCCCCCCCCTTGTCACACTTATTACTATGAAAATCGCCATTATCAACCGACGAAAACAAAAGGAGGAGGTTCTCAATTCGACGTGTGTATATATATATATATATATTTATGTATGATCACGCATAACTTTTTACAGAGTAGTCCGATTTTTTTGTTCTAGTGTCACAGATCGCTTGACCCCCCCCCCCTCTAAATGTGTGACGTAATTTATGGATGGCCCCTTAGACGAGACATGGTAGGATATAAATGTTCAAGTTAGTACAGTAGAAAGCATAAATATGTTTACAGTCATCGCGTCAAAATATGTAAACATCAACCTTATAGTCAATGACATAGTTGTATAGATATTTTTGACACCTTGTTTACGTAATATATTTTTGCAGTTGACCGTACTCGTCTCGTTTAAACTGACAATTCGTGAACATTATTAATACTGATATAAGGTGTGCTAGGGATCAGTACTAAATGTTCGAGACTGTAGAACATTATTCCGTAGATCAAGGATGGCGAACCTTTATTACAAATATAGGTAACGCCATCAGAGTTGAGGTCACGCACACAATAACATCTCATGTAATGACAGCGGGATTTTGACGTTTATTCGTACCGATAGCAAGTTCAACAGACTCAACAGTGAATTACATGATTGACTAAAAATTTCTTCAACCTTAATCACATTTTCATTCACTCACTCATTTCATTCATTCAGTACTTTTTTTGCAATCAGTACTTTATGTAGCTGTGTGTGTAATCATTCGCCTCAACTCTCGTGGCGTTACCTATAATAGTTTGGCAATGACGTGCCATCAAAAATCGCGCCTTACGCCATCCTGACAAGCCAAAACACTGTACTGTGGAATACAGTGTTTTGTTCAAAAGCTCTCAATTCACTTGCCATAAGGTGCTTAATGCTATTAACAGTCGTTTACCAAGATACATTGTTTTGATTTTTGACATTGAGAGATATGTAGAAAATAAATAAAATGATCAATGAAGTACATACGTTTCTTAATTATTAACGTGCTCTAATTATTTTGTCGCATATCGTTTCTGGCACGCGTGTTATTGGTTCACCATCCCTGCCGTCGATTACAAATATTATAATTTATAATTTAGAACACATTCAAGTGTTCACAGATTTTATTTACAGGATTAATAAAAAAATAATCGTTACGTTAATACATACAAGGGCTAGTTAAATTACTGAAGCACATACTGGTGTCGAAATAAGTATAAACGTGAATTTCAAACAACAATGAACTAGAAATTACATCTAAAGTTACACAAATCAAAACTCACACTTAACTGCGATATCAACTTGTATCTAGAACGTTTGTTTTACTGCTGTACATCTAAAAGAAATAAATAACAACTATTTGGAATGTCGTAATCTATGGTTAACATGCAAATCTATGTAAATGCTACTTTAGTAAAAAAGGAATCGATTATATTTTTAGTTTTAGACACAAAACTTATAAAAGATATTTTGATAAAAACTGTGTCATACAAGGAGGAAGTGTATAAATATAAACTAACATAGTGCAGTACTACCATTGTATCGATAGCCATTGGCAATCTTCGTGTATAAATTCCTTGCCTTGACGCTAAAAATAAGCTATAGGCGTAAAACTCTATTCTTAAAAAAGCATAACGCGCTGAGTGATGTTTGTACCGGAATCGTCCGTCGCTCGAAAAAAATATATCTTGAGTAAGGGCCAAGGAATCGTTCGAATCCAAGAAAATGGGGTAATATTGTCCTTTATGTACGTGAACGTTAATTAAATCTGTGTGACACTGGCATAGCGGTCTGAATATCAAAGCCAATATGTAGCCCGGTTTAACACGAAAATCCTCAAGGTATCAATTTATTATCATGTTTACACGAAATAGGACTATCAGTTAACCAATTGGTTAATTTTTCTATAGGGCCAGGTGATAAACTCCTGTAATTGGGGATTTCTATTTTTTTGTAATGTGTAGTAAATCGAAAACAATTTCGAGATAAATGCTTTTTAAATCGTTTTCGGTACTTATTTAATTTTAATATAGTGTAATGCATTTATTACATATCAAATAAGCAATGACCTTCATTTGACATTGAAGTAAATGTCGTAGACGGTCTAAGTTGTACTTTAATCGGTGTGGTGCATTATTTAGAATACTTCACAATTTACGCGTGGATTAAACTACGGAGTTTGATTTGGACCCGCTGTCTTGTCTGTCATCTAGCACTCTGACAGCGCCAGTAAAGTGACACTAGTTACAGTGTACCACTACGCAAAAAATAATTAAAGGGGTTGCCTTATATAGATTTTTAGATAGATTTAGAAATTTGGCCGTGTGGGAGCCCTTAATTATAATCTGACGTCATCAACCAAAATAGTTTCAATAGTTAATTTTGAAAAAGAAGTGAACTAAATGACAAAATATTGAATTTAGTTTCTTATAATTGACTTTTCTATACAAAAAATAAATAAAAATGGTAATTTTTTTAGACATTCCCAATTTTCCCGTATCTCACTTTCCTTGGCTCTCAAAGTTATATTATAGGCTTATATCTCGTATGGCGTTTAAATTCAAATCGGAAACCAAAACAATAGGGATGTTTCCTAGGTAAAAAAAATAATAATTCTTATTAGTCCGTATTTTACATTATCAAAAAATATTTGACACGTAATTTTTCTTTTGACAATTAAACAAAAAATTACGAAGATATGGCGCGTTGAAGTTCCGCGTGACGAGGCGTGACGTCACTTGTTCCTAAAACGCTCATACAAAGTGTAGGAACAAGTGACGTCACGCGAAACTTCAACGCGCCATATCTTCGTAATTTTTTGTTTAATTGACAAAATAAAAAATACGTGTCCAATATTTTTTGATAATCTAAAAGACTGACTAGTTAGGAAAGTAGCCTATTACGGAGATTGCCGATGGCTATAGTTCAAGAAGTAGTGCTGCATGTTACGTCAGAGTTCAGACTAGGTTATTAAGGTGCGTTCACACAGCAAGCCGGTGCTCGCGCGAAGTAGCGGCGCCCCGCTACGTCGGCTCGTCCGAAGACATCAGCGCTTCCGACTGTTCGTCGAGGTCCGGGATATTTCTTATAACGCTGTCACCAAATAGGTACAAGTTAGTAAGTGAAGTTAATCTTAAGTCAGAAAAGGAAGTAAAACCCATTCTTATTTAATCTCACTAATATTATAAACGTGAAAATATATACATATAGTAGAAGTACTTATTGGTGAGAAGAAAATTGGGACACAGATATTTTATAACCTGGATTAACATATCGGATACTTTTTTGTCCCGGAATACTGTACAGTTCCCGCGGGATAGCGATAAACTAATTCTTCACAGACGGAGTCGTGGGCAACAGGTAGTATTTTATAAATCGGAATGTGGATTGTGTAACCGTTGAACGCATTGAAACGTGAACGTGACCGACTGTGGATTATATTCATTATCATTATCATTATGTATGACACTTACTGTAAGAATACTAAGAATACATAATATTCGGTTACCTATCAAAAATTTAGAATTATTTTTTTCCGAATATTTAAAATCCCGAATGCTTCATTTATCCGAATGCATTTTTTTCTGAAACTGTAAATATTTCAGGATTTTTATAAAACAACCCTAACCTAACCTAAAGGGTTCTACACGATGGTCCTGAAATAAATCCTGAAATATTTAGTTTCAGAAAAAAATGCTTTCGGACAAATGAAGTTTTCGGGATTCTAAACCTTCGGAAATAAAATTTTCTACACATCGATAGGATCCCATAATATTGTTCGATGGGTCGTGAATGAAATCGAAATACTTAGTACATCCAACTTTATAAAGTAATATTATTTTGAGTTTTAGTTTAACTGATCATTTTTTAATAATAGGTATTTAATTATTTTAGGAAAACATCCCAAATCATTATTAATGAGTGTAGTAGTGCATACCTCAAAAGTACCCAGCAGCTAATATGTGTGAAAAAGCTAGAACGAGTACCAGGGGGTGATAACTCACGAGAAGCCGTGCGTCTAAAGTTTGGCGGTGAGCCAGGCGAGGGCCGGCGCGGTGTCCGGCAGCGTCAGTGCTGCCACGTATGCCTTGATCGCACGTACAGAGTAAACGGGCGAGACAGTGCTCTCGACCGAGTACCTACTCGGTACGCATAAACATGGAACGGAGTGCTCGGCCCAACGAAGCGGCGTAACAGTAGTTCAGCCCCCGTTGAGCTTACTAGGCTGAGCACGTACTAGGCATTGTCTGGCTCGCTCACTCGGCAAGTCTGAACGTGCACTGTCTCGCCACTCGGCTACACAAGTACAAAGTCTCAATAGAACTGAACTGACTGTGCTAATTTGACTAATTTCAAAACATGTGTGAACAGCTACTACATTTTACTGACTCACCCGTTTGCTCTGTACGTGCGATAAAGGCAGTATGACGACGTCAGCGAGCGAGTACCAGGGGGTGATAACTCACGAGAAGCCATCTGTCCTCAGCTTGGCGGTAAGCCGCGGTGTCCGGCAGCGTCGCGCCCAGCGCCATTGTCACCACGTGCGACGACGACAGCGAGCGAGTACCAGGGGGTGATGACTCACGAGAAGCCGTCTTTCCTCAGTCTGGCGGTAAGTTAGGTAAGCGCCAGCGCACCACCGCCAGCGGCAGGGTCACGCCCAGCGCCAGCATTGCCACGTGCGACGATGTTAGCGAACGACTACCAGGGGGTGATAACTCACGAGAAGCCGTCCGTCCTCAGCTTGGCGGTGAGCCAGGTGAGCGCGGGCGCGGTGTCGGCGGCGGCCAGCGCCCAGCCCAGCGCCGCCAGCAGCCCCGCGGCCGCGCGCCACGCGCCGCCCGCCGCCGCCAGCTCCCAGCCCGCCGCCAGCGGCAGCGTCGCGCCCAGCGCCAGCGTCGCCACGTACGACGACGTCAGCGAACGGCCCCTGCCAAGTTACAACACTTAGAACTCGTACACACGAAGCATTGTCGAAATACTAGAGCAGTGGTGGCCAAAATACAGCTCGCAGCAGGTCCTTCGAAATAACTAGTTTAAGGCCCGCGATACGGAGTGAACAGCGATAAACGAAACATAGAACTTTAAGAAGAACTTTTAAGCCAGTACGTCTTTAAGCAATTCTGCAAGATGACATACGATTCCACAGACTGACAGCGTATACGGAGAAGGATTTGGATTTAATGATTGGAAAAGCTGGAGAAAGATCGACTGCAACCGATTCTCGGACCCCGTGGCCAAGAAACTAGAAATTTGTGAAAGGAAGGAAGGGGACTTTGGTTTAAAAAGGACGTTTATGTGGAAACGGCGTGGCGTGAGTGTGCGCGTGTTACCAGAGCCACAGCGTCTCCAGCAACAGCGGGCCCAGCGCCGCGTCCAGCAGCAGCCAGGACCAGGCGGGCGGCGGCGGCAGCGACGCGCGCTCCACGCCGGTGCCCGCCAGCACTCCTCCCAGCGCCCAGCCTATGCAGCCGCAAGCGCACCCCACCAACCCTGGATACACATCACCAGTTCAAGCGCAAATACCAGAAAGATGAAAAAGAATAGGCTACTTTTTGTAAAAACATGCTGAATGTACTTGCATTGTCACTGTCACCCACCAAACTTCACATTATCCATACTAAATACCAAGTCAAACCGATGGCTAGAAGTGGGTGATTTTCGATATGCAAGATTCGACCGCTCAGGTTCGCTTCGTCCACATTCCCATATCGTCCACTTTTCTATCTCATCCACATTCCTAACTCGTCTACATTCCCATAAACGTCCACATTTGCAACTCTACGTGAATTAGCTAACTATAGTGTGTATGGTTGTACGCACCGACGAGCAGCGGCGAGTTGATGCCGTCTCCCTTGCGCATTTCGCGGCGGAACAGCAGCAGGTGTATCGCGTACGCCAGCGCGGAGCCCAGCGCCGCCAGCGCGCCCGCCCAGTCGCCGCCGCGGCTCTCCGACACGCCCACCACCACCTGCGCAGGACGGTGGCTCATTGATTACAACTCGACGCTAAGGGCTGCACGTAAGATTTCGCACCTTTATAATGAATGAGACTGATACAATATACATATACTGATACAATTCGAATTATTTTATTATTTAAAACTAAACCTGTTTTTCTTTTTACGCAAAGTTAATTTAAAATGAGAATAATGTCAGTCTGATTATCAGTGTTCAGAACCCTGGGAGCTAAACTTTAACAAAACTTGTAAAGCTGACATTAAGGAGAATTTACAACCAAGAAAAATAAGAATATTATTGGCAGATTAGTGTTCAATTTAACTCTATATCGAAATCTCAGATTTTCAGTAGTTTATTAATATTTTAATGTCTGTAAGCACTGTTTCATGCCCGCTTGGCAAGTTTTGTTAAAATTAGCTCCCAGAGTACCGATCACTGCTCATTATAAAGGAGCGCTATGTCGTTCTTGAAATAAATTAATTACTATTAGTTTTAGTTTTTCACAAAAGTAAGTAGAAAAACGTTTGCTATAGCTTACTAATATTAAAAACGCGAAAGTTTGTATGGATGTATTATGGATTTTGTATGACGAATTCTTATGAAGTTTGGCACACAGATAGTTTATAACCTAGATTAACATATAGCATACTTTCTATACGGTATAGCTATAAACGAATTCTACGTAGACGGAATCGCGGCCAATGCCTAGTATATATATATCGACGGGTCCTCTGACTCAACCTCGTATAATATGAAATTTACCTAAATTGGAATAACTACTTTAGACACACGACTTAAAGTGGTTGTTCCAACTTCGCAAAATTTCATATACGAGGTTGAGTCAGAGACCCGTAGATATTTGTTATGTTATAAGATAAGAGCCCCTTTCTCACTTGGCGGCGCGGTATCGGTACCTATGCGGCATTTTATACATTACTGCGAGCTTACTACACTTCGTTTTTTTAGCATTAGAAAGAAGGTAAACAATCTTGACGAGTCTTTTTATTGAAAAACGCTTTTAAAAAATAGTAGCTATTACTTATGAAACCAAAAGAGTGTAAATTACCTAATTTCCTTTCAAGTTGTTACATGTTAGCTGTGAATTATTTTTAAAAAGTGTTTTTAAATAAAAAGACACGTCAAGACAGCTTACCTTCTTTCTAATGCTAAAAATACGAAGGATAGATCAGGGCTTCCGTGGCAGAACAAACAGTGTATTTAATTGAAAATACTAACAATAAATTAATACTCACCAGTCAATTTTATTTAATTGACAATTTCTGCCTATGCTTTCGCTTTTTTTGTGTTTTAATATTTCCTCACATTGTTTGAGAAAAGCACTATACAATACGTTTACTTTTAGTTTACCACTGACAGATTGTTTGCCTTCATTTCATTTCCAACTTTAACACCATACAAATAAAGTAGTTATTACAAAATCTGTAAACGTAGGTAACAGTATTCTAAAATTGGCTTTATTTGTAGGTCATTAAAGTTGAATATGAAATGAAGGCAAACCATCGGTCATTGGTAAACTTTATGTAATTTTACAGTACAATCCTTGTCCGGAACAGAGATTGCAGGACTCGTTTTATCCTTCTACCCCAAACTCGTCCAGCTAGCCCTTACTTCACGTCCTCTGCAGTAATGTACTATTTCATCACACTTGCTCGTCAATGGTATTATTCCATGCGTGTATACTAAATGAAAATGGCCTAAATTGTTCTTAAGGGAGTTATGGATTTACATACAGTTTTTCCTTCCAAGGGAGTAGGAGAACTAACTTTAGTTTTAAAATTTGCAAACAAGTTAGTAGATATGTCATTTCAGACTAAGGAGGTTTCAAGTCAGCCAACGTTTTATTTATATCTTTAAAACTTAGCTATAAACCAATTTTATAACACAAAACTTATGTACGCTTCATGAAACTGTGTTATTTTTATATTTTAAATTTGTATCAAATAGTTTTGCAATAATTTTAGTAAGTATTTTTTTAACATGTTGGCAGAATCAGGCCGTATGGCAATTCGAATTCCAAACTAAACACGGTTTACATTATATATGGTAGATGACTCGCAAAAAGTGTCAATCTGTATTGGCGGGTAGCCATTATGTATGTATGTATGTAAAACTCTTTATTGTACGTAAAACATGAAAATTAACAGTTAACAAGAGAAACAGATGTACAAAGGCGAACTTATCCCTTAAGGACCATTATTTATTCAATTCAAGTGTTTAGAGACAAAATAATTTTACTTTTGGATTTTTTTTCCTCGCAATGTGATGAAAATCATTGTGTATCACGGGCAGTAAGGGGATTACAAACTAGAGTCATTAAAAGCCCTCCGCCTTCGGAGTCAGGCTTCTAATAGACTCTCGTTAGTAATCCTCTACTTACGGCCCTATGCACAATGTACAATTAATGTTGTGTAGACAGCGCTCGGTCTACCTTCATTCGGTCTGTCGGTTGTTCGGTAACATTAAATAGAGCGGAGGACTCACGAGCGCGGCGGCGGTGAGCAGCACGCCGCACAGCTTGGGCAGCGTGAGCCGGTCGGCGGGCTGGCGGCCGGCGGCGCCCAGCGCCAGCGCCAGCGCACCCGCCGCAGACGCCAGCACCGTCGCCGAGCCCGTGCGGCTGCCGACCAGGCTCAGCCGGTACAAGTAATTAGAGACGAACCACTGCAACAATACGAGTACAGCTTGTCTCATTTGAAATGACGCACTCGACCACCGCACTCACGCGCAGGATATTCCATGCGATTTGCCGATCGTGATATTGCACACTGATCATAGTTCACGGAATAGTACGTAATGTATCTTTTTTCCAATAAAATAAATAAAAGTCAACGCAAAGTAATAAAGTCGACGCTCCCAAACAGATGAAGAGTCGTAATTAATATTTGCACATCTAAATCAACTGATTCAGTAGGGGTGCGCGTCATTTTAGCTTGCGCCACCTCACTCGCGCGCGCGCGCACTGAGGCCGCCGAACCACTCGCGCCTGCCGCAGTCACCATACGCACGGGCAGAGCGAACAGCAGCGCCATCCGCAGGTGTCGCCTGGTGGCGTGCGCCGCGGCCCGGCGCTGCGCCACCTCGCTCGCGCGCACTGACGCCGCCCACGACAGCCGTGCCAGCAGCGCCTCGCCCGCCTGCGCCGCCGACATCACTCGCACCTGACACAATCATCACCACCATCAGCAGTTAAACTAAATAATAGTACATTGTGCGTCAAGGGCCGTAAGTAGGGGATTACTAACGAGAGTCTATTAGATACCCGACGCCGAAGGCGGAGGGCTTTTAATGACTCGAGTTTGTCATTCCCTTACTGCCTGTGATACACACAATGATTTTCATCACATTGCGAGGAAAAAAATGGAAAAAATAAAATTGTTTTGTCACTAAATAATGGCTACCCGCCAATACCTGCATATTATCACTTTTTTCGAGTAGTCTACCATGGATAATGCTAAGAACTGTGTTTAGTTTATAATTCGAATGGTCATACTGGCAGATTTTGCCAACATGTTAAAAAATACTTACTAAAATTATTGTAAAACAATTTGATATAAATTTAAAATATAAAAATATCTAAGTTTCATGAAGCATAGATAAGTTTTGTGTTGTAAAATTGGGTTATAGCTAAATTTTAAACATATAAAATAAAACGTTGGATGACTTGAATGAAACCTCCTTAGTCTAAAATGGCGAACCTGCCAACTTGTTTGCAAATTTTAAAACTAAAGTTATAATTCCCCAGGGAGGAAAAACTGTACGTAAATCCATAACTCCCGTGAGAACAATTTAGGCCATTGTCCTTTATTATATTTATACAGCCTTGGAATAGCACCATTGACAAGCAAGTGTGATGAAAACATAAAATCGGTTAGGAGACAGACCACGGGATATGTTTTTCTTGTTTGTGATGATATTGTACCCAAGTTACGTACATTTCTGTAGTAACTTTAAGTCAACATCAAAATCACATTCAAGAGATATAATATAAATAACTAGCTGATGCCCGCAGCTTCACCCCTGCTGAAGTAGATTAAAACATGTTTTCGCGTGGGAATGACCTATTTTCCTGTGGTAAAAAGCAGCCTATGTCACCCTCCAGCCCTTCAACTATGTCCATACAAAAAACCACGGCAAACCGTCGCTCAGTTTCGACGTGAAAGACAGACAAACAAAAAAACACACTTTCACATCTATAATATTTAGTATGAAAGCATGGATTTATCTCTATGTAATTAAGGTAAAAAAAAGAAAACTTAGAAAGACCTATATGTACCTATTTTACGGAGGACACCTCGTTTTGTTTTAACTAGTGCGGATTAATTACTCCTTTTTATTTTTTAACGGTGAAAGCATTCTACACTTCCACTGAATGTAGTAATAGTTAAGATGTTTAGTTTTAGTTTTCAACCGACGAAAACAAAAGGAGGAGGTTCTCAATTCGACGTGTATTTTTTAATTTTTTTTTATGTATGATCACGCATTACTTTTTACAGAGTAGTCCGATTTTGATGATTCTTTTTTTATTGGAAAGCGTATACTCCGAGGGTGGTCCCATTTAAATTTGGAAACAATATTCCTACCCTAAGGGTAGAAAAACAGGGGATGATTGATTGTTCAGTTACTGATTGTACTATATGACCACGCATAACTTATTACAGAGTAGTCGGATTTTGATGATTCTTTTTTTATTGGAAAGCGTATACCCCAAGGGTGGTCCCATTTAAATTTGGAAATAATATCCCTACCCTAAGGGTACGAAAACAGGGGATGATTGACTAACTTTTTACAGAGTAGTCTGATTTTCATAATTCTTTTTTATTGGATAGATAGGGTATACCTTGAAGTTGGTATTATAAATTTGGAAAAAAAATTACGCCAAGGATGGAAAAAAAGTATAAAATAAAAACTTTTTAACAAAAAATTAAACCGCCGAAAAAACTAAAAAGCAAAAATAATACCTTTTTTGTTTGACCTTAATCTAGGTACCAGTTCGAAGTCGGTGCCTCAGCACGAGCCAGGAGGAGTGATAGAAGCCAATCAGGTAGACGATTATAGGTCCACTCCTCCTGGCTAAGTGCTGAGGCACCGACTTCAAACTAGTACCTAGATTAAGGTCAAACAAAAAAGGTATTATTTTTTGCTTTTCAGTTTTTTCGGCGGTTTAATTTTTTGTTAAAAAGTTTTTATTAGTTTCTTAACTAAGAGACCCCTTAGAAATACATCCCTGTATTTTTTTTATTTCATTTCTTTTTAGTTTTATATTGTAACTAGCTGTTGCCCGCGACTCAGTCTGCGAAGAATAGGGGTATAAAAAGTAGCCTACAACCTATTCTCAGATCTATCAAATATAGAGAAAAAATTTGATAAGAATCTGTCAAACCGTCTCTGATGAGTTTGATAACAAACAACATGACACAAGACTTTTATATATTAGAAGACTAGCTGTTACCCGCGACTCCGTCTGCGAAGAATAGGGGTATAAAAATAGCCTACGACCTATTCTCAGGCCTACCGAGTATAGAGAAAAAAGTTTCATAAAAATCGGTCAAGCCGTTTCGGAGGAGTTTGATAACAAACACCGTGACACAAGATTTTTATATAATACATTTATAATGTTTTTTTTGTTTGTAAGTTTATAAGTAAGTTTGAAAAGATGACTTTCTGCCAAGTTTGTTGCGTTGCGGCGCATTCGCAAGTGACATGTAAAAGAGCCCTTTGTGGCCTACTTGCAGAACAAACGTTTTGATTTTTAATTTCTAACTCGCATAGCAAGGTCATTAGTTCTACTTCATTGATATACAGGGTGTTACAAAAGTACCCGTAATAACTGAAGGGTATGGAAGTACTCCAGTAAAGAATTAAATTAGTATATATTTTTTTAAAAAAAAAAAATAACAGCGCGCAAAATTACAGTTTTATTTACTGTTCATGGGGTTTCAGGCTTTAGGGGTTATTTTGTAACACCCTGTAGACCTTCCCAAGAAGTATCAGTTATTGCTATACTATAACAAATAAAGACACAGTTGGTAAAAATATCTTTCTGAAATGCACTCATACCGCAGTACTTAGAGGGGTGATACAGATATTGAATTACTTTGCATAATAATTTTGTCTCTCCTGTGGACATAAAATTAGCGACTCTGAGTCAGCAAACTTAAGGTTTATTTAAATGGGCCAAAAGTTCGCCAGGCGTCCCACACGCCGAGTCACCGATGTACACTTGACTAAAAAATATTGGCTGTATGCCTTTAACTTTTGCAATGTCCATGGGAGAGATGCAAACAAAAAAAATATGTGTGTCCCATTTGGTATACTCCATTTAAATAATTTATTGAATCAGGCGTTACTTTGCGGAGGTCCATATTAATGAACAGTGTGGAGGTGGAGGAACTGCATGAACGCACATTTCTTGCATAAACATAACTATTGTAAGGTCGCGGGTGAGCAAAGTAATTGTTTTAGTTCATACTCCATTTAATTTAGAATTATAAACCACGTGAACTGTAATCTCTTCACAATTTGTACTAGAGTAACAATTGACGACACGCAAAAATAAAGTGACATTAAAAGATTTTTATTTTGCGGCTCCCAGACTATTGTACTCTTAGAGTATACATAAGCAAGCTATAGAGCGCGCGTTACCGAGTATGAACTGTAAGCAGTAAGCACAAGTATGAACAGTCTCAAAATTTCAAGAGCGACGTCATTAGTCACACACAGCCCCACGCGCTGATAGTCTCTCCGTTATTTATCGATTTTTGAGTAATTAAGGTCTGTTTTTACTGACGCAAAGACGTTAATCATTGCACATCACTAGTCAGCGCACCGTCCACGTACAGAATATCTGCTTACGCTATGCACAATGAGCAAAGAGCGATGCGCGCGCTCTAAAGCTTGCTTATGTATACTCTAAGATTGTACTGTACTATTTGATAGGTAAGAAATAGTTGACGAGCCGCAATATAATGATGTTGTGGTTTTCAATTCTAAATTAAATGAAGTATAGGTGGCCTCATACCTCAGCGACCTTATTGAACCGCACGGCCCGGGGCGCCGCATCGTCGCTGTCGGTGGTCTCTCCCGCACGCACGGGCACGAATGTTGAGTCGCCCTTGAAAACAAAACACAATCTTATAAACATTTTAGTAGTAACCAAACCAGTATCATTTCATTACCATTACTCTAGTTAACACAGGTACCTCAATTTGTTTTATTGCTGTAATTGGGTTACCTATCAAAATTTAGAAATATTTTTTTCCGCATATTTAAAATCCCAAATGCTTCATTTATCCGAATGCATTTTTTTCTGAAACTGGAAATATTTCAGGATTTTTATAAAACAACCCTAACCTAACCTAAAGGGTTCTACACAATGGTCCTGATATAAATCCGGAAGTATTTACAAATTCAGAAAAAAATGCTTTTGGACAAATGAAGTTTTCGGGATTCTAAACCTTCGGAAATAAAATTTTCTAAACATCGATAGGTTCCCAAATGAGTATTAAATAACTACCCAAACAGTAACAATGTACAATCAAAATTTCTAGGTTCACTTTTATATTCACATACACTTACTAAACCTACTTTAGACTGAACATTACTCAATGCTGGTGTTGTAATACAATAAAGTCTAGTTTAGCTCCCTCACAGGTAGACATACCCTGAAAGACCCAAATTCCCTTTGCTTCCAATGATTTATTTGGTTCATTCTGTTTAAGTACCTTATGATAGAAAGTGAATGAAACTAGTAAAATAAATTGGTCATTTGCATACAATTTGTAATTCTCCACCATTGGTCCACAAGTCACTACCGGTCCAAAATAATTAAACCCAGAACATTTCACATGTTAAAATAACAAACAATATATAAATATATAATGACATTCAACTATGCTTAACAAATTTAATTCTACTCTTAAAAATAGCTCTCCATATACTAGATACATACTATACTTACCAAGCTGTTATTTGATTCTGTGAAAAAGGTATCTTCATCTGCCTCAGCAGTGGGTTCTAGTAATTGCTGAAAAAGTAACAGAAAAATTTCATCCAAATTACTTAAAGTTCAAGTTCATTAATTAAATCTTTGTTATCAGTGGTGTAATGTACACAGTGAGTAATCTAAAATGTACTTTGTATCAACTAGGTATATATTATCTTGATAAGAGCTAATGAAAACTTGATATAATATGAGCATTCAAGTGGAATCCTTTGTCATTGCAAAATAAAGTCTTTAAATAACTTTAACTTGATAAATTTGATCATGAAGAGCTTTTATAATAAAACCAAGAATTCCGTAATTAACCTTTCATTTGAGGCTCACACATTTGTACCTGTCATATGGCTAGTGCCATATCCGTACCCATACCTGTTGTACCTTTCAGGGCGTACCTCAGACATTTATTCCTACACATGTGCAAGCATCTCTGCCATAATATTATGACAGATATAGGTATGGAAACAGCACCAGGCATACAAAAGGATAAGGTTCCTTTAATAAAAAAAATAGTGTCAGGTACCTTTTTGAAATTTGCTGTGAATTTAATATAATATCACATTTGAATTATATAAGCTGATGTTTTAAAAATTTAGTGGCAAATTTTGATGGATGACATATGTTCAATGTAAAAATGTGGTCGTAAAACTTACAGTATAGTCAGCAGGGCGGCAGGGGTCTCTGGTGGGCGGAGAGAAGCACAGCACCACCAGGTAAACAAACAATAAAGAGCTGCGGACGTATGTCACCAAAAAGGGTCTATCTATCTTCTGCTCTAAGTATATGTACTGAAAATAATATTGTTAAAATTAATACTAATTTTTCCAAAATTTTATTGCTAAATTAAACACAGATTGACATAGATAATTGTCTTTAGGCTAATATTATTTTATTTCTCCAACGTTTATTTCAATGTGTGATAGTGTAATTAGAATAAAAATAATACCTTTGTCAGCTCCGACGACACCACCCACAAAACATCCACCAGCAAAAGGATGAACAGCCCAAATATAAACTTCTTTTTACTAAAGTGTTGGATATCATCATTTTCATTTTTGTTATGTGTCACACGAAAATAATTGTGGCATAGGATCAACATGAAGACGACTTAAAAATCCAACGTAAAAAAACTTTAAAACGAAGTTATTTAATGCTTAAACTCATTATTCAGTAACTCGTTTTGCCGAAATCAGCGAGTGTGATGAGAATGATTGTTCTTCGTACTGTTGTGAATGAAATACACTACAAAAAGGCGACTTAATTGATGTTGGTGTTGGCCTACTTGCACTTATTTATATTATTTTCTTAGTCAGTGTACATAATACAAAATCCCAAAATTCGGAAGGCAGATAAGCATTTATAACATAACTGTCAAAATCAATCATTACACATTAAATGGCGTTTTACGATTTTTTAAACATGACAAAAATAGATACGGAAATAATGTCGTAAATCCAATTATTTATATTTTTACGTTTTTTTTCTCGGCATTTTAAGATGTATTATGCAATGTAAATGAAAACGTAATTATCCATGAAACGCTACAGAGCGTGGCCAGCGCATTGTATAACACTGAATCATATGCGCAGTGCCGTGCTGCCAGAGTGTGTGAACTGTGACCGTATATATGATTCAGTGAACGAGCTGCGGTAGTGCGGTATGTGGTGGCCTTTATTATACTGACTGTAAAAAAAAATGCGTCTATGGTTGCCTGACGTCAAAAAAATTCCAAATTGTGAAGAAGCAAAAAATCCCAAGTTGTGAAGTTACTTCCTTGTTCAGCGATTGGAACAGCTGTTCAGTTTTAATATACTTTTTGAATGCATAAAATACAGAGATTTGAAGGTAGATTTACGTTACTAGTAGGTCATGCTAGTTATTAATGTATTTAAAGATGAAACAAAGGTAAGTGTAGCATAGTGTGCACAAGTAGCGAAGAAAACCAGTTTAGTGTTTACGTGTTTTTAACGTAAGTTGTCACTTGTGTTTACTAGGACGCGCCTTATGCACGGGGATGAGCTGATGGGGTATACAATGAATGCAAAAAAGGAAGAAGAAGATTCAGCTGAGATCCCCCTACACAAAATGAAGACACAAGATCATTTTATAGAAGCTCAGATCCAAGAAGGAGACACGTTACAAGCTATTGCGCTACGATTCTATTGTTCCGTAAGTTTAACTTTATTGAATTTTTGTTAAATTCCATCTTGAAAATGTTTTTAAATATTTTAAAATCTCATTCTTGTAATACTAATTTACATTATTTTTACCATTTTCTCGTGAGCTAACTAGTTTTTTAATGAGGATATCTTGTTTTTTAGATTTCAGAACTGAAGAGAATTAACCAAATACATAAGGACAATGAAATATTTGCTCGAAGAACTATCAAGGTTCCAGTTACGCCATACTCAGTGCTGACAGAAAGGCTGCCAGCGCCACAAGATGTACCTTCAACATCTAAAAATATTCTAAGCTCTAATTATTCTATAGTAAATAATCACAATGGACTTCCACAGACATGTATCAATAATTCTGAAGGCAATGAAGTAAATGGTAACAATGACTTTGCTATAGACTGTAATGCTATAGTATTGAATAGTACTCTGGCTCCCTCTGTCGTCCCATATACAGATGTAGAACCAGTGGAGTCAGTTTCAGAAGATACCAAATTATTACCAAGTAAACCAAGAGAGTCAGTTGAGACGGTGGTTGTGAAAGAACTAACATCTCATGGTGCAGATTTTGGTTTGAAATGGTATCACCTACTCTGTTGTGTCCTGCTCTTAGGTTTGATACCTCTGGTGTATATTTTCAGGAATGTACATATTGTTACACATCAAATGATGGGAAATATGTCTCAGAACCACACATGATGACCATATTCGGATATTTGATCTGATCAAAGAGCTTTAAGCTGTGGTGTATTTTTATGAATTTTATATTAACTGTATTTTAAGAGTACACAATTTGTGATTCTTGAAATAAATTATATTATACAATTACTATTCTGTTTTTGTTTTATGAATATACATAAGTAGGTATCAGTGGCAAAGGGTACTAACAACCTGATTCCGTTGACTTAATTTTCGAAGTTACCAAAAGCTTCTCTTCCATTACTTTACTGCACTTTCAAGAAGAGGCTAAATGGGTTTTAGGATTTTTTTTGCTCCGGCTTTACTTGTAAAAATTTTTAGGTCCCCCACTAATAGGTATGCAAGTCTCACCAAAGACGGTCCAATAGGTACTAGTTTCACTGAAAATGAAAGGATTGTGTGCTACCATGTCTTTACTAGTCTCTCTATCATGATGAAATAAGATATTTAAATCCTAACTGTATTTATTTATTAAAGTTAGGAACAATAATGGTAGACTCCTGCAGTCTTGGTGTTCTAGCAGGACCGGATTTAGAGGCATGGAGGCCTTAGGGCAACAAACAAGCAGAGGCTTCCAAGGCGAAAAAAACTTATGAAAAAAAAGTTGCTGATATATTGAAATTTAGATATTTTTTAACTTCTATTCTCTGCTTTGAGGAGTTACCAGGCCCAGCCCCAGATGCCTACCCTAAATCTGGCCCTATACACCGTGAAATTTTAGTGGTTGTTTTCCCGAAACAAGGTGATTTAGTTTCGATTGTACAATCGATTTATAATTACTATTTTGACTAGAGTCAAAAATCCAATTGTGAAAAACGTAAGTCGAAAATTACCGCAAACCAATAGTAACGCTTCGTTGGTACAAGTAGCGTACGATCGTACGATAGGTTAGGTACCAACGAAGCGTTACTATTGGTTTGCGGTCATTTTCGAGTTTCGTTTTTCACAATTGGATTTTTGACTCTAGTCAAAATAGTAATTATAAATCGATTGTACAATCGATACTAAATCACCTCGTTTCGGGAAAACAACCACTAAAATTTCACGGTGTATATTTGACCAAGATGATCAACAACGTTTTTACTATTTATTTAGTTCTACTTCCATTCATTAATCTAACTAAACACATTTCGAAAGTACAAAGAATCAATGGCATACACACATGGTATTTCATTAATTCAGTAGTATGTAATACTCTTAATTCTGAAAAAGAAAAACCAAAACATTAGGTACACTTCAAGTACATTTGTACCAAATTCAGCAAAAATGTTCTCAAACTAGCTCATTGTAAGTGTAGGGTCAACAGCATAAATAAGTGGTCATTTCTGTACCTTGTCGTTTTCAATTGTTTGACAATTTTGTATGACATTTCAAACATGATGTTAAAGTGACAAAGTACATAAATGATCACTTATTTATGCTGTTGACTGTACATAACATCTGTAGTACATATAAAAAGAAAAGTCCTGACTGACTGATCAAACAACGCCCAGTCCAAACCCTTGGGCCTACATAGAGGGCTTAAATTTGGCATAGAGGTTGTTTCCTTTATGAGGTGGATAAGGAATAAGGACGGACTTTTGGAAATTTCCATGGGATAAGGACGAAACTGGATTTCTATATTAAATTCAGAGTAACCCTGTGTCCATAACTAAGATTATCTTCAAATTTAGCATACAAGTAGGTGAAATAGCAGTTAAAAAAGTAACTAAGTATTTTCAGGATTTTTGGAAATTCCTATGGGATAAGGGAAAAACGGGATTTATATATTTATTATTATTAACTGATAGATGTTGCAGTTTCCGGATTTTTACTTTATTCAATGGAAAAGATGAAGGAGCTTTAAGACAAATTTGATTTCTGTGTAGAAATAAAAAGAGAATCAGTATATTTGCAGACAAAAAAGCGCGAATCCGTTACATACTAGTTTAGTCTCATGTCACGACCTTCTTCTTAAATTTAAGATCTATGCTCTTGTCGGTGGAGTAACCGCCACTGCGCGCGGTCGTCGGCCAGCCGTTTGACTTCCAGATGTCACGACGAGAACTAAAAGATCTAGTCTGGAGGGTTTGCAAATAAAAAAAACAATATGGCTCTTTCCATCAAGAGGCAATTTAGCTCTAGTGTTTTTTTTGAAGTACGAATTTCGTAAAACAGTCAGGTGTAAAAGTTAATGAGCGGTTGTGGTGCTCAAAATAATCCACACCTTGGAAATAGTTTTGTGTAGATAGATTCTTTTGAGCACCAGAACCGCTCATCCACTTCTGCTGCTGACTGTACATAGCCTGGTTACTAACTGGGCATCGATATAGCTAGTGCCATCCACGAAGACGCGTAAATTTGTCAAAATTAGACATTAATAACATTGAAATAAGAAACCACAGCACGCGTCATCATTTATGACTCGATCTATATTAAGCATTTGTGCTTTCGTTTCTAGCTAGTCAACATCATCATCATCAATCAACATAATATCGAAGCTTGAAAGGAGAAATTGTCTAAGATACAGTTTACGCTAAATTTACAATCTGAGTTTGAATTTGAGTTTGATAATTTCTCCCAAATTTCTCCTTTCATGCGTCGATATAATTATCTTGCTATTTCGTACGGTCAAGGACTTTAATTCTTGAGCCACCATGGAACCATTTCACAGTAAACGTCATAGTGACATCGCATTAATTAACAAGGAAAATCGTAATGACTTTTCCTTTGAAAAGTTTCCATGGTGGCTCATGAATTAAAGTCCTTGACTGTACGCTTAAGCCTTGTTAGGTAGGTATTGTATAGGAATGATGGAATAGACCAAAGAAAACAACATTATCTTAAAATAAACTTCATTAATCTATTTCTATTTACTTAAAAATACATCGATGTAACAAATTCACCAAATTATTGACACAATCTTACATAAATTTCTGTTACAGCATATAACTAAATTATGATAAATGCATTCCCTCTTAGATTATTACACTTTATTTTTGTAAATACAAGAAGTATGTATCACGCGAGCCTCGAGGCGCTATTGTACATGATTCATGTTGAGGTGGATCAGTGAGGATTCAAGTGCGGTGGTTGCTCACTCGATGCGACAGACCGAGGAGCGTAATCAGAAGTTGCCGCGACCGAGGCTCGGGTTGCTCTCGTGAACACTGTCAAATAAATTATGAAAAGTTAGTGCAAGGGCTAGATACTTTTAATATAGCGTAGTAAATAAATCACACATTATAGGCACATGCAATTCAATAACATTGATTGAGCTGTAGTTCGAAAGATGAGTAAACAATGGGATATTCGTTCATTAGCTATGAATTCAAGTTTTTTTTTTAAAAAGGTATTTTCAGTGTGATGATAGGAAAGAGAGCAAGGAAAACAATTAGCTGTATGGGCTATGTGAGAGATGATTCATGATACATTATGCACCAAAAGGGAGTGAGAACCAGTATAAAAGCTAATACGAATAGAAGAAATGAATGTGAATCCAAAATAAAAAAGATTACAGCAGAATTATTACAAACAAAAACAGCTTTATACATGAAAAACACAAGTTAGTATAATTAGAGGCAGGAGACAGCATGAAGACAGGTCTTCGTCCGAAGTTAGCTCCGATACTTTGTAGGCAGATTAGTGATTTTTTGTTAATTAATCAAACAACAAAATCACTAGTCTTCCAAACAATGCACGGCAGGCGACGCCAGTTAGTTGTGGACACACACCTAAAACATTGTTATTTACCACATTCTTGTTAGCACAAGTGTATGAGTTGTTAAGCTGTTCACGATTGAGTATGACAAATAGATTAATGGTAATGAAGTATTAGCTAAAATACTTAAAATTAGTTTAATACATGAAAGGCGTAACCAGAAACATAATGAGCTGCACATACATCTAAAATACAATTTTACATAATTATAGAAAATTATTATATCTAATTCCTCTCTACACCATCTACACGCTCACAGATTTTTCTGATGAAGCCTACTTGAGAACTTTACCGTAATGAAGCTATATAGGATGTTTATACCAGTACTAATTTTAGAAATAGTTTTTTAAGAATCCCTGGAAAACAAATGGAGTACTACTTTTAATAAAGAATCCATTACTTGTTTACCTGTATTTAACGACATCGACGTCACAGTCGAAGCCGATCAATAAACTTTACTACATCTTAGCCTTGTTTGGTGCCAACTCAGGGAATTCTTCAAACATTCTAGTGTCAAAACAATGTTGTGTTAGTGATGGCAAAAGTAGAGTTGACAAAGTCACCATGCGTTTTAAAGAATTGTAAAGCTGTGACCCTATGGCCCGTTGGTCTTTCGGGCGGGTTTATCGGATCGGGTTTACAGTCACGAACGGCGTTGCCTCTCTCAAATAGACGCTGCTTAAATCATCTGTCAAGATGTAAGAGGCCTTGTGTGTGAGAGTAAGTAAAATTATTATTATTATTATTTATATTATCAGGCAGGCAGTTAATTGTAATAAAAACAGTATTATTTCCGTGTATTTCTTTTGGCCCGGCCGGAAAGCCAACCGGTAAAGTGACCACAAACAGATAAACTCGATCGTAAACGTAAGATCTTTCAGTTTTTTGGGTAAACACAGAAAGCAATGGGTCTGCCCACTACGTAGCGCAAGTTTGACCACGGTTTTAAATTACTCCTGCTGTTTGTCTACCCTATATTTGCCCGGCTAGTGTTAAATAAAGAGTATTAAATGTTAGTAGCGATTGCGGGGAGAGCGGTCTAACCTCTGTTGCAACAGATACTGCGCCATCTGTATGCGCTGCGGCGTGCCGGTGATGGTGATAATGCGGTCGCTAGAGCCAGGCAGCGGCTCCGCGATCTCAATGCCCGCACCGGACTCCGCACGAATCTTGCGGATCCTCGATCCCGCCTTGCCGATTATCGCACCGGCCAGCTGGAAACAATCAGTATGGCATTTAGGTAATGTATACGACAAAAGGTCCCAAAATATTTTGTGATGTCGAGTATTAGGATAATGTACACTTACATCTTTCGGAATGGTGACTTGGGTAGTGGTCTCCTGCTGGTTCCCATCATTGCTGAAGTTGCCGCCGCCGCCACCGCCGCCTCCTCGGCCTCCACCGAAGTTGCCGCCAAAGTTACCACCGCCGAAACCACCTCCACGCGGGGGGCCGTTGAAATTGCCCCTGGGGCCTGGGCCTCCAGGTCCTGGGAAGTCGTTGAAACCTCCCCTCGGGCCGGGTGGACCGCTGCGACCCATGGGTGGGCCACCGCGTGGCGGGGGTGGGCCTCGGCCGCCAGGGCCCATAGGGGGCATGCCTCTTGGCGGAGGGCCACCGCGGGGAGGGCCGCGGTTCGGGCCTCCGCCCCGTGGGCCGCCGCCACCACCACCCTGGCCGTTGCCGAAGCCGCCGTATTCTTCCGCGTAAAAGTCATCGTAATTATGGGGATCATAGTTCTGGACGGATCCTTTGATGGGGACCTGAAATGCGAGTCGCGACTCCATTAACCAGAATATAACCCGAAAAACTTAAATTCCCGGCTGATAATGTTAATGCAAAATGGGTTAGCACTGCAGGCAAGTACGAGCGGCGTGTGAAGGTTGCATTACCTCTCGCACGAGGTCGAGCACCTCGCGCACGGCGGCGGCCACGGCGTCGGCCGCGCCCACCAGCTGCACCACGCGCTCCGTGCTCTGCGGCGCCGGGTTCGAAAATATCTTTAGGCGAGCTCCAGTTTTCTGCAAACAAAGTCACCAACTAAGCTTGTTGTTATTGTTAAAACCTTTTACCTCGTCTCACTTTTTCGTACAAGAGTTTACATTGACGGAGTGAGGTAGAAGACTGTGCAATAGCATAGCAGCTTCCATTAACTAATTGTTAACAACTCCTTTCGACTCACGCTGCAATCTCTACATACGCTGCATGATCTTATGTAATGAAAAGGATAAAATTAAAGTTGTCGGATATTGTGGACCCCACTGGTAAATAGAATCAATAAAGAAATAGCTCAATAAAAGACCGAGGCAAAAAGTTTTCACAGGTAGTCTTTTACACAATTTGAAAGATGGGTCGGAAACGCCGAACAATGCTTTCGGGACACGATCAAGTTTTATCAAAGTGTAGATAGTATTAGACAGGTGTCAATTTGTATTTAGGAGGCTGTAGTCGCGTGGGCTGCAAAACATTGCCCCTTTATTTCATACCAGCGTTGCGATAAAATCGAAATTAGTGTTACGTTACCTAATCCAGAATGCAGTCGTAAGTTACAGATTAAATAGTTTATTTAGTCAACACTATTCATGAACCCTATTAATAAGTTAAGTAATTGATAATAATCGTATAAAAGTATAACCCATAAAGCCCATTATATCGTACTAGTCCTACACAAATTATAGGACAGGAACATTATCCAGTTTACGATGTGAAAACACGCCACCTTCCCTTGAGAGTTATTGTACCTAGTTACGAGTGCTGGGGCGGAGAGGCGGTAGTTAAGTTACCCATTTCTAACTGGTATTAGACAACGAAGATCGTGACGGACGGTGCGTGGTGGTGGTAGATAGGGTAGTGGTGACCGCCGGTGGTGGCAAGCGGTGGCAGTGACAGCGCACCGCGCGCAGGCGTCGCCGCATCGACCCGCGCACGTGCCCGCACGGACAAACAACACCCGACAACCCGAGCTCACACTCACACTAGTCACATAATACCACATTCGTAGTCACTGACCACATTAAACGATCAACACGCGACACATCTTTTTTCGATTTTATTCGAGTGCAGCGCATCATCGTCTCGAATTCACACGAAAATATTTAAAGGATTAGGTAAAATAAAAATATTTGAAACCGAAACCAAATAATTATTTTAGCCGGTTATTATTTTGATCACTAGAAATATTATTTAATTTTAATGCCCGAATTAATAGTAGCGCTCCGTTTATGGGAAGCGACCCTTTCCCGAGGGTGTCCGAGGACTGAGTGAGCCGGGCGACGGCGACGGCGGCGGCGGCGGCGGCGGCGGCGGCGGCGGCCCGCCGTGCAACACCTGCCCCCCGCGCTGCGCCGTGCACTTGTGGGGTTCCGGGACTCTGGCACGCGCCACGCCTACGCCACGCAAGGTCGGAAACTTTGCAATTTGTCGTAAACTTTACTCGCGATTGAACCTCGAATCGAGGAGCCCCTAATGAATTAATATAATGGTCGGACGGAATTAACCCAACCATAGTTCATACAATCGTGGGGCTTCACGCGTTATCGAAGACGATATTTAGGGCTCAATGTGATTTTTTATTATAGCTTTTTAATAAAAGCGAATGGACTTGTACAACGGGCAGTTTCCTTTGTTTGATGAACACCTTGACGCATAAACTTTGTCATGTGATTCTTGGGCATTTATTGATATTTGATTGGACAAAAAGTAAAAGGTGACGTCAAACAAAAGGTTGTGGTAAAATATGACAACGACACAAAAGGGCATTCGTCGATGAACGATCGATAGTAGTGTATTGGATGGTGAGCTGAAGCCTTACTGGTCGCAATCGGAAACGGAAGCGGCGGCTCGCGTGCGGCCGCGCCGTAATTGCCGGTGTCACAACGACAGCCCGCGGTAATGAGCACTGGTAATTACCAACTGAATACATGGACGACATATGTTTCGTTCCCATTTACATTACATTAAGATATATCATTGATTCCGCGACTGTAACTGAACGAAAGGTAGTATAATCGCGTTCTTTATCAAAATTTTAAACAGGTGAAGCCAATAACGAACCCATAAATTTAAAATCACTATCGACATATAAGCAACACTATAGGCGAAACGAAGTTACACAACTTCAATATAGCAGCAATCATAAAAAAAATACTTGGATAAAGTTTGATTGTTACTTAGTCTACTTTTTATAGAGCGCTTTGATAAAGTTTGATTGTTACTTAGTCTACTTTTTTTTGTTCCACCAATTTCCTTTTATGGAGAGGATGTGAAGGAGGCATTAAAAAAACTATTTCCCGCGGCGTAACGTAACCCAAGCCGGCGCAGACGCAGCCGCGTGCCGCTTCCGACCGGCGCGGGAAGGAAACCTCTAATCACAATACACGTGACTGGATAGTACACTACACCGTGGAGCGATTTATCACGTACTCCCATCCCATTGTCTAAAATTTATCTAATAAGCTTCGGCATTGTGACCGCTAAAAGCGTTCAATTGTCTTGCATAGCAATTTTGGGACATCCATTTAATTTGGACGTGGTTTATTTGGGCTAATAATAACCACTCAGCTCAGCTAGCTGAACCTTTAACACAAAGTGTTTACATCATTGTGCCCACTACACTAACAATTCATTAAAATGATCTTCTGTAATGCATAATTATTATACGCCTATGCGGGTGCTGTTGAGTAATGAAAGTAGTTGCTTGTGAAAACAATTTCGCTACAACCCGTGAAGCCGGTGAAACTGCTGCAACTTTACATAGGAAACTTGCGAACCACTCTTGTACTAGACGATTGGCTCAAAGTTAACTTTTGTAAGTGCTCTTGAGCTCGAGCACATTAATCGACCGAGAGCAACTTTAACTCACGTTGCTCGATGGCGGGGATTAATGACACGGTGTCTACCCTTTAGCCAAAATCTTATTTGGGGTTAAGAATCTTTCGTCTGTAGTTGCGGATTTCTTAAATTAATACATATAATGAATAAATGTTATAAGTTGATAGTGGAATATAAATATTTGAATACTTTCTACGATCAGAGGCCGTTTTGTCTAACTCGCGGGTGCTTGCCTTCGCTTTCACCATCTCTTTATGTCACCATCCTCTACAGTTTGATAGAAAGAAATGGTGAATGTGAAAGCAAGCGTCGCAAGCATACAGGACTGCAAGGTCGTGTGGCTGTGATTCGCTTTATAGTGTAGCTCTAACATCCTTTTTATTCAAGCCGGATAAAAATTTAATGAGTGAGGAAGACAATGCTATGTGTGCTAGCCGTTCTCGCATACATTGAGCGAAAAAACCAGCCGCAGTCTCTCGTGCTAGTCATACATTAATGTATATATGTGTGTGTAGGTATAGCACTGGGCCCGCGTGGGAACTACGGCCCAAGCCCTCTCATTCTCAGAGGAGGCCTGTGCCCTGCAGTGGAATGTATATTGCCTGGGATGATAATGATGATGACGATGAAAGTTTTAATTTAAAAAGCGCGAGTCGATGCCAACGAAGCATCTGTGGTACACCTGCATGCGCTCTACCTGGTCGAAAGGTAATCAAGGGGCGTCGGGTACGGGAGCATATGTCGCGAGCGTGTTTGTGTAAGACGTCGCTTTGTGCAAGGCAGCGGGGCATGGGTAGGTAGGTAGTTGTATGGGTGTAGTGTATGGCGTATGGCCCAGGTGCACGGGTTTTTGTGCGGCCTTCCGGCGGCTGCGGCCGCACCTGCCGGCGCAGCTGCCGCGACGCCAGCACGCGCCTCACGCCGACGCACAAAATGCTCGCATAATCTTCACCAAGCTTTAGGACCTTAGTACATTAGGCTACGCAAATCTTCGATACCCGAAGACTTTGGTCTCTAAGCGACTACCGCAATACAAATTCATAAAGGTTCACACAGGCACGCTTTGCCGACACACAAATTTACACACACATCACGCCTGTACCCCAAAGGGGGTAGGCAGAGCACACGAAATGCTAAATTTATGTTTCGAGGCTACTTTTTAGCAATTTTAGTTTTTTTTTTAATGTTATAAAAGTAAGAAATGGAGAGGTGTAATTCTAAACCCGACACCATTTTACTTTTGATTTTATTTATTTGGAAAAAAGATACATTATTATTGGTATTGCAATAGTCGCTTAGACAGTTAAATCGTCAGGTATCGAAGATTTTGCCTAGCCTAATGTACGAAGGGCGTAGTAGACGGGCGATTTGCCGAGATGTGGCTTTTGTTAAAAGCTCCCTCGCACTGCGAGTGTTATTTCTAAACTTTCGCGTTACTTATTCGTATTAATATGTCAATAAATTAGATCGCGTGAAAAGAAACATTTTTATACATTTTATATGCCTATTTTATTGAACTAAAATTATTATTTTGACTGCTATTGTAAAAACATAGCATGTTCTTTCAGTTTACATACGGACTTTTCTTTTGTTGTTTTTAAATACTGATTTGCACGGGTAGAGTCCATTGACTTAGTTGAAAACGATTGTGTCTTCTAACAAAGAATGAAATGAGAAAACATGAGCACAAGTTTATGCCAACAGCGGAGCAAAAAAACTGAGACAATTTGGATGTCATTATTGTTCTGTTAATTTGCATAATTTTTGGTGAAGTGACTCGGGAATTATTAAATATATAAAAAAGCCAAGAAATTTTGATTGAAAAATCGTCTTTACAACATTGCAATGATTTTAAGACCTATCCCACGATACCCCACAACATAAGGTTGGACGAGAAAAAAAAATCACCCCCACTTTACGTCTAATGGGAGATACACCAAAAATTTTTTTCCTTCATTTTATTTTATCACTTTGTCGGGGTAATATCCATACAAAATTACAGCTTTAACGCAGTAACATGTCAAAATATATCTTGAATAAAAACAAAACGCATAATGGCTATTTACGCTATAGGTAATAATTATAATGAAATATTGTCGGAGAACAGAGCAGATTCATAAACGTGCCGTTAACAAGGTTGCTATCTGCCGACATAGACATTTAAAAAGTTCATCAAGCGCCTATCCGACGCAGAGCAGACAGGATGCGGGATACGCTGCGCCGTAGTTTCGTTATACTTCGCCACTTTATTTGTTCCGTGTAAAATACGTTTTATAAGATTGATCGAGCTAGACTCGATAACCAGCCTTAAGCTATGAGGAAAAACATCATTATAAAGTCGAAAATGGCAGAGAGGAATAAAACCCAAGGAACATTACAAAATCTTCAAGGTTCTTTTAAGACCACAGAATCGCACTTGGCCGACTTTTTTCTCAATAAAAGAAGAACTTTTTTTTAATTGCCTAGCTTTTTTTAAAATACTAGGATAGCTGGAAAAGATAATTTATTTTATTAGGGATAAGTTCGCCTTTGTACTTTTTGTTTACCTTTATTTGTAGTGCACGTTTGGCAGCCGCCGTGACGTGCGACTCCGAGAGGAAGGGCTACGGTTTATTAGCCCGAAAAATGTCGAGTTAAACTCGTTTTGAGACGTGAGTGATCCGTTTATTTTCACTATGACCTTTAAATGTAGTTTATAGGTGCAATAAAGAACATACACACATACACAGCACCAGGATTTTCAGTTTTTTCTCAAAGGTCCCTTGAAAGTTGAAACTGTAGTCTCTTCCTAAACAGCTTAACAAGTTTCCTTTTCCTCTTACTTCATTTTATGCAAGTAAGTACACAGCCTGTTTACTTCAAGCCAAGCCTTTGCGAGGAAAGCGATAGCTTATAAAAATATATTTCGTTGTATAGATAGATAAAAGCTCGAGATTGTCTGCGGCAGCTGCAGTCGCATCTGCCCATCTCGGGCGCACCACGTGGCCCAAATATCGCCACAATAAAAAAAATTTCGAAATAACTGTACCTTTGCAGCATATGATTAAAAGCTTCAACGCATCTGCTCACGAATAATTATGAAGGAGGGCGGCGCCGGATAATTGAACACCATTTATCGTGTAAAGGGCACTGAAAGTCAGGTAAAAGCTTACCTCGCGCAATTCCTTTATCTTGGCGCCCGCTTTGCCGATGACGCATCCCGCACGGCTTTGATGGATCAGTAGACGGACATCCAGATCTTCGTTACTGCTGACTGGTCCTCCTCTTGCTGGTCCTCCAGCCTAACAGAAAATCACAAACTTTATAGATAGCCATGTTCAATAATTCATCTCGTACCTACTTACAGAAATCGTTACAGTTAGTAATTCACGTCTCAACCGCTATGACCCTAGTTCTCGCCAGCGACTTCGTCTGTAAAATAATTTGTTTATCGCTATTCCTTGGAAAGTATACCTACTATTTTTTGGAATAAAAATGCCCTTCAGTGTCTCAAGCTATCCCCGTACCAAATTGCAGCATGATCGGTTGAGTACTTTAAGCGTGAAAGCGTACCAAATAAACTCATATTCGAATTTACTATTATTAGTTATTAGGATTAGGATTGAGCATCAAATTCGATTGAATCATGCGTTACTTTGCGGAGGTCCATATTAATTAACTGAAACAATGACATTGCTCACCCGCGACCTAACGATAGTTACGTTTATGCAAGAAATACGTGTTCATGCAGTTCCTCCACCTCCACACTGTACGAACACACACAAATCACACAAACCCAACCATCACCACCACCTCACTACACTGACGCGTTTCGAACTCAACCAGAGCTCATCTTCAGAGTAGGCACCGCAACCGTACGCTATGCTACCAAATGTTAAACAACATACAAAAGTGCACGTTTGGCAGCCGTCGTGACGTGCGACTCCGAGAGGAAGGGCTATGGATTAGAATAGAATAGAATTTCATTTATTGCCACCACATAAAGTAAAATACAGAAAACTTATTACATAATTAATTAATATTTAAAAAAACTAAACTAAAATTAACACTGTGCCATTAGTTGTGGCATTAGCCGGAAACATGTCCAGTTAAACTCGTTTTCAGACGTGAGTGATCCTTTTATTTTCACTATGAGTGAGTCTCACGGTAGTTTAACATTTGGTAGCATAGCGTACGGTTGTGGTGCCTACTCTGAAGATGAGCTCTGGTTGAGTTCGAAACGCGTCAGTGTAGTTTGGTGGTGGTGATGGTTGGGTTTGTGTGATTTGTGTGTTCGTACAGTGTGGAGGTGGAGGAACTGCATGAACACGCATTTCTTGCATAAACGTAACTATCGTAAGGTCGCGGATCCATGAGCAAAGTTTTTCAGTTCATCAAATTTGAATAAATTGATATTGTACGGTCAGCTGCAGAGAAAAGGTACAAAAGTGTGGTTACCGCCATTACAGGGGGGGGGGGGGTACCTTTTCTCTGGAGCTTACTATACCGCGAGGACACTATATGTATTGTTTTATAAAATCCTTACGCTCGATGTGGCACATTTCTTCAATGTACGAGCAAATAGCGCGTGTGTGCTGATAGCTGTTAAGTCCTAGTAGAATTAAACTATTACTTACATCAGACAAATTCGGTAAGATATCCCTCACGATATCCAACACGGTGTCCACATCCGGAGCTGTTATTGAGAGCACCCTGAAAAATGAACATCATTAACGTTTTGTCCCAGTGATGTGTTTCTGAACATCACAACAATATTTAATAACGCATAAAATCAACGGTCAGGGGAGGTCTGTTTGCCGGGTGGGATCAACACGGGAAGCATGATGGCGATGAAGTCGTGATAGCGATATAACTCGCGGGAATAGTTACATTGGTTGGAGCGGTCCAGTGCGGAGAGAAATATCGAGTGATGGGACCTAAGGAGCGCTCGGTTAGCAACTAGTGTCGCGCGAGATCTTCGCGAGCTCGAAAGAGTCGGGAGCCATTCAATGTGAGAGTGCATCGTCCTGCGGAGTGTCATGATAGGGTACGGGTGGTCGAGACGGGATGAAGCACCTAGCGCCGGGTGATGACGGTCCAAACACGATCCGACACCTGACTGTTGACGAGTGGAGCGCAAGTGGCACCACTCAACTCGGGCATTATAATTTTGTTGAGAGTAGATGTTGACGTTATAGTTTACCGTTCGGGGCCGGGGCAATCTGGGACTGTTATAGAGGCTTTGTACTGCGTGGCGGGGCGGCGGGTGCGGGGCAGCGGCGTCCGGCGGGGCGGGGCGGGACCGGCAACCAAGACTCGCTGTAGCAGCGCACCACGCTCCTCCGGCGCGGCCCGGCAACCGCCCGCGACCAACTCTGACTACTCGAGCGGACTTTCGGAAGATGGTCGCGGGCGCGGGTGATAATCGGGCCGCGAGGAGGAGGGCGGTGCGCCGCGTTACACGCCATGGGGGCGTGTCGGGGGCGCTAACACCTGCAACTGGCTGCCGGGGGGTTATTCTGTCTACAGCCTACGGACGGGCCGCTGGCGAAACACCCGATGGCCACAATGACCATCGGCATGTGCTCTTCTGTCGCTTCATTTGGCATCCAATTCTGTTCTACACGAGACAGGTGATGTTAGCATTTGAGACGACTAGTGACGGAAGTCGAAATGCGAACATCACCTTGACTGCTAAGGATTATCGAGAGTTCTGGTGGGTAGTTTTCCTTTTGTTGCTAACCCACTGGACAGTTTGTGAAACGAAAATCATGAAAGTAGTGACAATCTAAATGTTGTCAGACCTGTGACGAAAAATTGTTAGTTGCAAAATTTTATTACAAAGGTAGGTACAATTAAAATAATTTAGAAATACTTATAATACAACCTCAGATACGGATGTAGAAACAAAATAATGAAACGTCCATACCCGATCTTCTACTACCTGTACGTAAAATAAATAATTGGTATAAAATATTCAACAAAACAATGCAAAAAGTAATACCTAATAATGAAAAAGGTAAGACAACATAAGTATGTAGGTATAATTCATATGGATGATGGTGTCTAATAACAATTCATACTTTTTTACATAATGGCTAACTACACATTATGCTTTGGTAACATCGTAGGTACTCTGGTATGAACAAGATACATTCAATTCATTATAATACTGACCTGATTACGTAGTTTCGATATATTGGTGCCTCCTTTACCAATGATGGAGCCAGCCACCTGTGAAAAATATCAGCTAAGAAAAACAAATTGACCACGAATATAGGGCACAGAATTAATAATCAATGTTTAAAAAGATACAGTTGGAAAGAATCTAGAGCCGTTGTGTGGTTTGACTCACCTTGCTGGGTATGAGGAAAGTGACTTCGTCGTCCGTCTGGCGCTGTCGCTTGTGGGCTGGGCCCTCTTCGCTATACGCGTCTCGCTTCATCGCAATCGAATCTGCATTACAAATATTACAACTAATGATATAAATCGAATCGAATGATTCGTCAGTGGGTATGGTATGACATGTAAACGTCAAAGAGAATGAACCTAAATAATCAAAATTGTCCTAATTACTGAAATAATAATCAGCAGGAAAAGATTGACGCCAAATTAGTCTCCAAAATTAAATTATTTGATAAGGGTATAATAATCACTCCCATCGTTAGTTTAGAAATTTGTAGTTAAGTTATGTACTTAATGCATTTCTGAGACAATCATTACTTACATTAGGTATAATGTGGGTATAATGTTATGATAATGTTGGAAAATATAGTTTTGAGAAAGCATGTTAAGTGTTAGTTGTACAATTTTTGTTGTAATGAAAAGGATTTCAACTGCGTAACGTAAATGTTGTTGCGTACAATCGTAAAATATTGAGATGGAAATAGTACAGAGTGGAATTCGTCTACGCAAAATACGAAAATAGAACCATTAACGAGTGTAGGTAGAGCGGTTGTAATTCAACATGGTACTCGCTGAGGTGCTCAAGGCTTGGGAGTCCCCATTCCGACTGTCGCGACTTGTTCAGAGTATTCACGTACGAGTGCCTTATTACAATAAGAGGCACTACCACGAACTAGTGTCACAACCATTCAACAAAAAAATATACAAAAAATATGCTTTGGCCCTCTCATTGTGAGACATTCGTGAGAGGACTGTACCCAGCTGCGGGACTACCTTAGACAAAGAAGATGAGATCTTAGTTGGTGTCAGGTCAAGTTGAACTGAATTTTACGTGAAAAATTAATTAGCAATAAAATCAAGTTTATTCTATCCCTATAGTGAAGACGACGATAAAGTTAATATTCACAATAAAAAATGTGACTCGATTAACCGGATAACAGCCTGCAAGGACGGGCCAGGAGAGGAGACGAGACAGGATGCAAGCGCGCGGAGGCGGCAGCCCGGCGCGGCGCCCTGGCTTATATATCGATCCCGTTACCTTCATTACAGATTGATTAGTAAACCTACATAATAAATAATAATAATAAGCGTATGAACGTTGTCAGCATCAAATATACTATCTAATTGGGATATAGATTCCAAGAATACGTAGGAGTTTCTAAACTAGCCTTACGTATAAATAAGTACACGCAAACGGAAAGTAAAACAAGCTACAGTAAAAATATTATAAAACCAGTTTGTGCCATAGCACGTCTAATTTGATAACACAGCACACCACGGGTATGTGCAAATTCGGAACACAAATATTTTTTGTGATCGCCGCCTATTTTAACTAAGTATTCGAAAATCTGTTACCTTTTTTGTCAACACAAAAAAGCCGATGCCAATCCCAAATGTATAAAAAAACTCAAGATCTAATGAACCGAACTAACTGTAGAATATTTAGTTAATAACATCGCCAATTCCTATGCCGATTAAAAGCATGGTTTTAAAATTGCGTAAAGGCAATTTCAGGGCCACCGTATGGTAATACGGGCGTATGCTGCCAGCGGGCAAAGGCAGCAGGTGACGGGGTCACTGACATCTCCGCAGGTGCGACTGGCAATTCGCGACCCGCCGCCCCAGAGTTACCAACACCAAACTCAAATCTTAAACTTTCTGTAATTTCCTGTGCTCCTTCAGTGACGTGGGTAGTTTACTAGTCCTTTGAAAACAAGTGACAATTTTTGAAAAACGGGAACAACAAATAAACTAGGCATATAACAAGCATACTCGATATAAACTAGGCATTGAAAGCAACCTTTATTCGATGACTCGCTCGATCGATTGGTTTTAATCGTTCGGATTACAATGCAACCCTGTTCTGAATCAGGTAAAGACGATTAAAAGCGTGTTACAAGGAGAGCGTATAGGAGGTATGGCGGCTCGAAGTCGTCGGCAGGCAGGTGTTCGTACACAAAGACGAACCTCCAAAAAAACGAATAAAAAAAAACTCAACCAGCCTTGATCAAAATGTCTCTCTACCAGCTGTCGCAAACATTTTTTGCTTCGACTCGCTGCTGCTCTCAGCTCTGCCCTACAGTAGGCACAATGTAGACAGACGTTATTCGACATTAAAGACAAAGAATTTTAGGATAAAACACATTAATTTTCATTCTCTTAAGCCGAGAATGTAACTTTAGATTCAGACTTATGACTCTCGCCATGTTCATTAATTTCTCATTAGCCTTAAGCACCGACCTACAAGGGCTACAAGTTACTAAGTAGGGATTCAAAGTCAAATTGTTGGAAATGATTTTGTGCTTTATCGCTGCAAGTTCCATGTTTGGTAAGTTAAAGTTAGGATGTATTTCTGTTACCCCCGTTTCGGTAAGCAGACGTGCCTGATTGAACCGAACGTTAGCCCTTTTGACGCAAGCCTTCCGCGAATTCTCGATATGTGATTAATGAAATTCGATTACTTCGATAACTGTGATTGTCTTTCTATTCAGCCCATTTAGGCCATTTAGTAGTGGGAACTATCTATACATATAAAACAGACATGACTGACTCACAGACAAAGCATATCTATATATCCTAAATCGCTGGAGCAAGACAATTTAAATTTTGCTGATATTTACACCTTGAGTATCATACAGCAAAAATAAAGGTTTTTCGAAATTCTGACGAGATAGGACAGTAGCCTAATTTTGTTTTTCCTCTATAATAAAACTAAAGTTGTCTTTCCTGTGGGTAGGTATATAGTTAACGACTGGATTGGCTAAATGAGGGCATGCCATGCGCGGTACACACGCACGCATAATGGTATTTTTTTTTATGTTGGCTTAAGCCCTAACTTTGGTCATATGCACGAAAATATACTAAATTCAATAATGGTGTGTGTGAAGTTTCCAATCCGCACTGGGCCCGCGTGAGAACTACGGCCCATGCCCTCTCATTCTGAGAGGAGGCCTGTGCCCTGCAATGGGACGTAGGTATATAGGCTGGGATGATGATGATACGAATAAAAAGCTATTCATGACCCATTTAAGGTACCATATTGTATATTTCTAAAGGTTCCTGCTGCAGGTTGAGGTAACGTAAACACTAACTAATACAATACTTTATGTTCCCAGAGCCGCCACTACTTATAATTTATTTTCTGTAGAACAAAACCTGGGCTAATATGTAGTGTTAGTATGTACTATGAATGAACCCCTGCATAGACAACCGATGTAAGAAAGGTGAGTAAAAATAAGGCCCCTTAACTTAAATTCTAATAGCTTATTTTTATTCATATTTTATCAAAATGTTGGTAAATTTTATTATTTTTGTTGGGAGCTTTAAATAGTCTAGCGGAAGTTATGGCCGGCGGGAAGTGTCTAAGAGTGTTGAATATTGTTTTGTTATCATTATCACATTCTACAATATATTTGGGCACTGTTTGTACTCACCTTTCTCACCTGTTACCTACCTCTAAATTGGCCGTCAACCCAACTTATCTGGTATGCAGGTATGTATTAAAAGTATATATATATATATATTATACACTACATGATACTACAGATTTGGTCCTTCTGAAAATAAGTTACCTTTCTCATTATATTAGTGTTTAGGCACGACGAAACTTTTAAATTATTAGAGTATTGTTGGGAAGTGAAAACATACATTTTAAAAAAAAGCTCATTTCAGGAAATACTAACTGCCATTCGAGAATGTCAGCTTTATGGAAGTAAAGGGTCGATTTAGGCCCACTATCCTTCTGACAAATCTATGTTTTTGTATTAAGATATTAAAAATTAAGTATTGTACAAGTTTTTAAGCTGCATAAAATAAGTATGTACTTTAAATTGTCTACCAGCTCTCAGAATAACTAGTTAAAATTTCAAAAAATGTTTTATGTTCCGTAAAGTGCTCTTGTGATCAATTAGCAATTTTGAATTATTAATCATAAATGCAGTGCTATGTAGCTGATTTCTCAAATATTTGCGTGAAGAAATGTGTGCTTTAGCAAACGAGGGTCCTTTTACATTAATAAACGAGAGAATAAACAGAAATAAAGGTGCTTTGAGACTTCAAAGAAAATAATACTCTGTGTGTGTGATCAACAAAACAACTGTCAGACATACTCACCTAAGACTTATCAAGAGGATTGCAATGCAAGCTTGATCAGACCTAGAACAAGGGACAGGAGGCAATTAGTTTGAGGCAAATATCTTATGGATAGTGTGGCAAGACTTGAAAAAGCATTGGCTTGAAAAGTACACGTACATGTTTCAAGTGTTCATGTCGTTCGTTTAGAGGTTGATAGTATCGCGTGGGGCATCGTGTTGCACCTGATAAGGTTGCGTCCGGTGGGTCCGGGCCGCGCGAGTGAACTGGCATCGGTCTGAGTGCTCGCAGGCGTTAGTACGGCACCAGCGAGACTCCGGGGCGCCGGCGGCGCACATGCGCACCACCGCCGCCGTCGATAACCCCTGCCTCTCATTGTGTCCCGGAAACGACGACTTAACGAGTCACACCGCAAGACGACACCCTGAATGTTCCATTTCCAACCAACCAATAGGTAACCACCTATTCGTTTGTCTGGTTAACTAATCCGTTATTTACTAATTACACTATCAAACTCTTTTCTCCGGGATCATGTTTTCATAATAAAACTGAAATCGTGGACGCACTGATGTTTGGGCAATCAATCCTTTAGCACAGAAATGCATCCCAATAAAGGGTATCCCAAAGGAGTTTTAAAGCTTTGGTTCTGGACACACTTATCAAGTACGTGGAGATTGTAACGCAGCTGGTTATTCTATACTACACTTTACCCGCGGCTTCGCTCGCGTAAAACATTAGACCTGGTACTTGAATTGAAATTGCGAGATTTCACTATATTCCCAAGGGAATTCTCAGAATTAAGTCTTGATTTTTATTTACATTTATATCCTAATTCCGTGGGAATGTTGGGATAAAAAGCAGCCTGCGTTATTCTAGAGTTCCAGCTATCTGCATACCCAATTTCATCTGACATCAAAATCGCTCCTGCCGTTTTAGTGTGAAAGAGTAACATAAACAACACACTCACAAACTTGTATTTATAATATTACTAGCTTTTGCCCGCGGCTTCGCTCGCGTGTACCATGAGTATTCCAAAGAACCAAGATATCAAGCAAGCAAGCATACAGACAAGCAAGCAAGCAGGTCCACAATTGACCGAGAAATCGGTGAACATACCTACATAAAAAAATACATAAAGTGGAATGCATAACCTCCTCCTTTTTTAGAAGTCGGTTAAAGAGCCCTTTGCGGCCTACTTACAGTATAAACTTATGAATTTTTAAATTTTAGCTTTCTACAACCAGTAAAACGCAAAATCTCGTTTTTTCCCGTTCCCGATAGAATTTCGTTAAATGTTTTCTTAATGCTCCCCTACACTCCCCAAGAAACCCACTTGCCAAATTTCAGCTTTCTATGACCAGTAGGTAAAACGAAAACTCACGTTTTTCCCGTTCCCGTGGGAATTTTGGAAAGTCCTCTCTCAATGCTCTTCTACACTCCCCAAACAACCTACATGCCGAATTTCAGCTTTCAACGACCAGTAAAAGAAAAATCCCGTTTTTTCCCGTTTCAGTGGGAATTTGGGAAAGTCCTCTCTCAATGCTCCTCTACTCTCCAAGCAACCTACATGCCGAATTTCAGCTTTCTATGACCAGTAAAACGAAAAATCCTGTTTTTTCCCGTTCCCGTGGGAATATTGGAAAGTCCTCTCTTAATCCAGCTCTACACTCCCCAAGGAACCCACTTGCCAAATTTCAGCTTTCTATGACCAGTAAAACGAAAAATCCCGTTTTTCCCGTTCCCGTGGGAATTTTGGAAAGTCCTCGCTCAATGCTCCTCTACACTCCCCAAACAACCTACATGCCGAATTTCAGCTTTCTACGACCAGTAAAACGAAAAATCTCGTTTTTCTCGTTCCCGTGGGAATTAAGGAAATTCCTCTCTCAATGCTCCTCTACACTCCCCAAGCAACCTACATGCCGAATTTCAGCTTTCTACGACCAGTAAAACGAAAAATCCTGTTTTTTCCCGTTCCCGTGGGAATTTTGGAAAGTCCTCTCTTAATCCAGCTCTACACTCCCCAAGCAACCTACATGCCGAATTTCAGCTTTCTACAACCAGTAAAACGAAAAATCCCGTTTTTTCCTTATCCCGTGGGAATTTCCGAAAATCCTTAATTTTTTTTTTTACTATTATAATTACCTACTTCTATGCCAAATTTGAAGAGTAGTAATTATAGTTCATAGGATCCCGTTGAACTGAATATATAAAAATCCCGTTTTTACCTTATCCCGTGGGAATTTTGAAAAATCCTGAAATTAATGTTTTAACTAATGTAATACCTATTTGTGTAATAAATTTGAAGAGTCTAGTTATTATAGTTACTGAGATAGGGTCACTCGGAATCGAATATATAAATCCCGTTTTTTCCCGTTCCCGTGAGAATTCCCAAAAATCCTTCCTTAGTGGATGCCTACATTGTATAAGGTATCTATGTGCAAAATTTCAAGTCTCTAGGTCCAGTGGTTTAGGCTGTGCGTTGATATATCAACAGTCATTTAGTTTATTTAGACATTTCAACCCCATCGTACGCAATCCAGGGAGATGGTATTTTACGTCTGCCACGTCGGATTTTAAAACCGTTGTTGTTTTCATAACCAGCGACCCGATAAACCATAGAAACAACACCCATGTTGATTTGCAGACTTTGTTACCCCTTTCCCCCCTTTTAGGGGTTGAATTCTCAAAAAACCTGAAACACGTGTTTACTCATTTATCATTAGGAGTACTTTTGTGAAGTTTCGAATAAAATAGTCGATTTAATCTTGTTTCCCCATACAAACTTTGGACCCCCGTTTCACCCCCTTAGGGAGTGAATTTTGAAAAATCCTTTCTTAGTGCACTCCTAGACCTTATAAGGAACCTACATGCCAAATTTGGAATCTCTAGGCCCAGTGGTTTGGGCTGTGCGTTGATATGTCAGTCAGTCAGTCAGTTTCTTCTTTTATATATATAGATTTTATTAGGATCCTATACGAAATCTATACTTTGTCGCCTTATTGTTATAAGAGGAAAAAATATACATCCTTTATTTGTCCACTGTATAAAATAGTACGGTATGAAAGTGTCACTATATTTGATGAACAAACATTTAGGCTGTGGGGTTTAACCGGCATGCGACCGTGTCGTTAGCTGCCGATGCCCCTGCTGCTAATGTCCACCTCAGACTTCACTTAACAAATTGTCCATGGACTAAACTATTGTTAAAATTTACAGCTACAAGACGAATCAATATTTTGGTTCTAAAATCTAATACCTTTAAACGAGTATTTGTTTAATTATTTCATTCGGTGCCATTTGCTAAGTGGGGATTTTTGGGGCGAACAAACGATGTCCTTGGTTTTTTATCTCTGGAAAAATGCATGTTTTCTAGTTATAGCCCGAGAAATCGCCCAGGTATACAGATTGTTAAAAAGAGGTATGCAATCGTGGACAGACTGGCTGGTATGATAGGTGACGGATGTTTTAGTATTGATGTATTCTATGAAAAATAGAGATTTGTCATTGTCTTCTTAGTTTATTCTGTTTTGAAGTGTCAAAACAAATCATGTGTATTTTATTATTGTGAGCTGAAGATAAATATACTATATGTATATGGAAACCTCTGCTATATAATTTAAACGTATATATTTATCACAGATCGATTCACAAGAGTTGGCACGAATGGATTGAATGAGTGAATGAAAGTATCTATGTGTTAATATTTGAATACACTTCACACATATATGAAAATGTCATGCATCAGTCATTTCCCTACAAAAATGTCAAACTGACATTACTTTCGTTCAATCCATTCATGCCAACTCTTGCGAATCGACCTGTACTTTACAGTGCTTTGTAATTGTATTCAATTTTCACACAAGGAATCAATGACACCTATAAAATGTCATAATTCATAAATATTACCATGCACCTTTTGATATGTGTACTGTGTATTAATGCTATGACAACCACAAGTAATCGTTTCACACGGTTGACCCAGGTATATGTTTATGTTTATGCTTTTCAGAAATCATATTATAATGTGTAGCACAGGTTTACGTTTACACTGTATAAGCTATTTATTTGTCAATAACTAATAGCCCGCAATGAAGAGGCGACGAAGACAATCGTCACCTAGGCGACAAGATACCAACAAAAATAAATATTCACACATTCATTCATTTGTACATATTTTAATACATATATGGAGGAATCAGTACTTATATTTTTACTCCAGATACTCGTCACACTTTTTTATTATGAGAGGGAGGCAAACGAGCAAGCTATTTTGGAAGAAATTTGTTTAAGGGCGAAATCCACCTTTGATAATCCACATAACCTTAAACTAAAAAACTCTCAACAGGATGGCTCAGGCTCGTTCGGTCCGTTTCCTAACATGTCTGCTTCCTAAAGTGGCCTTCTTCCCACATTGACCGTTTCCTATGATGTCTACTTTTGAAAATGTCTGTTTCCTAAAATGTCTGCTTCTCAAAATAACCTTCTTCCCACATTGTCGCGGCTCAGGCTCGTTCGGTCCGTTTCCTAAAATTATCTTCTTCCCACAGTGTCAGTTTCCTATGTTGTCTATTTCTCAAAATGTCTGATTCTTAATTCTTTTTCCGAAGGTTCCGGGGCCAAAATGGCAAAAACGGAATAAGTAGTTTAGTTTACCTATTATAGTTTCAGTCTTCTGTCCGTCAGTTCGTATTGATTTTTAGAGCAAACCTTAAGTGAGGGACCTGTGCAATTTTTTAAATATCTGTACCTACTAATATTATAAAGAGGAAAGAGTTCTCCATTTATTTGTTTGTTTGTTTGTAACAGATAAACTAAAAAATTACTGAACCGATTTTATTCGAAAGTTCGTGCCTTCGTTTTTTAAATTCAGTTCAATTTGCTGTTATGGCTGGAAACATTTCTAACGCGAGGTGCTAATGTACCAGAAGCGATATATTTTTTTGTCGATAATATTTTGCTACATCACTTTCGATAGATGCCCCGAAGTATCCCAGGCATGCTTATTTCAAGTACTTCCGGAAACTACTTCTTGAATTCAGGGACAAAAAAGAAAACATTGTGAAAAGCAGACATTGTAGGAAACGGGCTTTAGAACACAAACAGTGGGCATTATAGGAATCATACATCGTAGGAATAGGACACCACAAGGATCGGACATTATAGGAAGCAGGTCAATTTTCGAAACGGACGTACCCTGTAGGTTTTGATTCCCTTGCGAGTGTCGACAATTTGCGGAAATTTGCGTCATAAAAGGCTTTATCTTTTGATTGCGTTAAAAATTTATGCTTTTCGCAATTTTTCCTTTATCTGTGCTATAATACGTTGCTTCCTACCAAATTTCAAGATTCTGAGTTCACGGGAAGTACCCTGTAGGTTTTGATTCCCTTGCGAGTTTCGAAAATATGCGGAAATTTGCGGCATAAACGGCTGTATCTTTTGATTGCGTTGGCTTAGAAGTTTGATTTTTTCACAGCTCTAAGGGACAGTAGACTTGAGTATTTGATATAAATTTCAGCTTGATACCTCCACGCGTTCCTGAGAAAAAGGGTCTTGACCTTGACAGACGGACGGACGGACGGACGGACAACAAAGTGATCCTATAAGGGTTCCGTTTTTTCCTTTTCAGGTACGGAACCCTAAAAATGTAATCAAAACGTAAGTAGTTATAATTTTTAAATTTGTACAACAACCTCGGCGTACGAGTACCATATGCACTTGGCCGGCTCTTCTGTCCTGTTAGTTTTGCTTTTTATTTATGTACAAAAGAGTTATAACATGCATACATACATTTAGGGGTGACATGTTGTGACATGTCACCCCTAAATGTATGTATGCATGTTATAACTCTTAACTTATTCAGTGTGCTGAATAAGTTCTGCCTGCCGCGATCCGGCGTGTCCTTTCCTTACTAATGTAAGGATATGGGTGGTCCAATAATCTTACTAATATTATAAACGCGAAAGTTTGTATGGATGTATGGATGGGTGTTTGTTACTCTTTCATGCTAAAACGGTTTGACGGATTCTGATGAAATTCGGCACATAGGTAGTTTATAACCTGGATTAACATATAAGATACTTTTTATCTCGAAAAATTGCATAGTTCCCGCGGGATAGCGATAAACGAATTGTTTGCACCGAAAACAACGAAACGAAACGAACTGCTGAACCAATGTAGACGAAATTTTTATGGAGATAGTCTGAGAACCTGAGAAGGACGTAGGTGCTCGCGGGATAGCGATAAAGGGATTCTTCGCAGACGGAGTCGCGGGCAATAGCTAGTGTCAGATAAAGCTAACTGGACTGCAGAACGCAGACAAAGACAAGTGCCGTGATATTCCATTGGAAAGGAAAAAATGCTACGCTAATAATTTGCTATTTATCGTTTTCTCGAATAACATAAAATATAATTCTGTCGTCCGTTTGTCTCGTTCGGTATTCTTCCCTTGGACTCTTACGTCACTAATCGTCATAAACCACGGAGAGTGAGCAGGCGCAAAAGGCATAAGTAACTAAAACTACAAATCAAAGCCCAGTAAGTATCAAATAATTATCAAAAATTCAAGACAAACAACACAATCAATGTCAAAGTCGAATTACAATAGGGATGTTTCCTAGGTAAAAAAATAATAATTCTTATTAGTCCGTATTTTACATTATCAAAAAATATTAGACACGTAATTTTTCTTTTGACAATTAAACAAAAAATGACGAAGATATGGCGCGTTGAAGTTCCGCGTGACGAGGCGTGACGTCACTTGTTCCTAAAACGCTCATACAAAGTGTAGGAACAAGTGACGTCACGCGAAACTTAAACGCGCCGTATCTTCGTAATTTTTTGTTTAATTGACAAAATAAAAAATACGTGTCCAATATTTTTTGATAATCTAAAAGACTGACTAGTTAGGAAAGTAGCCTATTACTGATAGCTTGCAGGTATGTATACAATCCTAAACGGGTGCTTTTATGTTAATGGTACACCAACTAACAATGCCATTCTTGTTACTTGTTTAAGTTTTTAAAAGTTCCATTCCTAATCAAGTAATCAATAATACAAAATGCAGCGTAAGTATATATAACGTGTGATGCTTCAGGTGCAGAATTATATAACCTAGTATCAAAACCTTGGGAAACGCACAGGTGACTTGGATTGCCGTGACCTGAAAGTCAGTACTGTCTACTGACAAATTATTATAAATGTGTAATTGTGGAAGCCACGCGGACTGAAATCGAAGTCTGTAATTTGCTCCTCGCGAGCTGCTGAAATATTCAGGGCAGTGAGAACCCGGTCATCGTGTACCACCCGTCTTGGGAGTCCACTGTGGGGTTGTTTAGACAGGCTATTATACCGATGTCCCATGTCAGTTATCAAGTAAAAGGCCAGATGTCTTGAAAGGCAAATAATTCGCAATAATTTTGTAGGTAAGTTAATTAGTGCAAATACTTCAAAATATACCTGTATATACGTAAACTGTCCGTAATTTTTTTTTTAATTTAATTCAATCGCTGGCGGCTGTTACTTTTTGACATCGTCATCATCCCAGCCTATATACGTCCCACCGCAGGGCACAGGCAGTAAAAAAAAACACCAGCCAAGTGCGAGTCGGATTCCGTTTACATCACAAAATCAAACTGACTACCTGTTTAAGTCTATTATTTTATTAAGTACAGCAGTTGACAGAGAAATTACAAAGTTTAATTTTTTTCCTGAGACCGATTCAAGCTTGACCGGTTTTTATTATTTGTTGTTATATACATAATATTTATATCTATTAACATTCAGAGCATGAATATTAGTGTTAAAAAGTGTGCATTTCAATAATCTGATAATTTGAGTGTGAAGGGAGTGGGAGAATCACCTTGCAAAAATAAACATCCACCTTGACATTCTCGAGCAAAGTTGTTTTTTTTTTATTATTTTTAAGTAAATAATTCAAGGATAACTCATAGTAACTTCTTTAGTAACTCTTGCATTTTTGGAAGTCACTATTTCAGGAAGACCACAGTTCAGTTGGCCATCGGAACTACTCAATAAGAACTTTTGAATGGAAGCCACGTTTCGGTCTACATAACATCTTTGAATATCTGACGCGCTCGAGTAAATTTTTCTCTATTTTAAACCCTTTTGCGCGGCTGCCCTTACTACGCAAATCGGCAGAATATATCTCCATCATCAAAGATAATGGATCATATACATCAAGGGTCTTCAACGTGCGGCCCGCGGGCCACATCACACATGTCCACACACACACACACACACACACACACACACACACACACACACACACACACACACACACACACACACACATTATGTCTACAAATTATACCTGTTTACAGACTAAAAAGAATAGAAATGAAAACGATATAGTTTTTATTATGTTGCGGCCCACCGAAGCAATATCAGAGTATACTAAACCCTTGACTACAAAAAGGTTGAAGTCCCTAGATATACACAATCAATGCCTGATGCGCTAAGTATCTTGTTGTGAATGTTTTTATTACATTTGTGAAATCTCGTAGAAGCTCCTCCCACCGGTAAATAAATATCATATCTATACATATAATAAATCTGTAACAAGTCTGTGTCTGTACATTGTAGATATTTGAGAAAAACTGTCACTAGGGATATTTATTAGCGCAATAGAATCCAAAACAATGATTTTTAGAATTATTGTCTGTTTGTGTGTTTGTCTGTGCGTTTGTTCGCGCTAATCTCAGAAACGGCTTAACCTAGAAGGATGCGGTTTTCACTGATATGTTGTTATTTTCTTGGATTAACATTTAGTGTTTGTTTCATTTGAATCGGTTCACAAATAAGAATGATACATCTATTTTAAGAATTTATCGAACATGGATAGTACATAGAAAAAAAATCCAACATAAAATGAGCTGACAACAATATAGTAAACTATATTAAATAGACTAGAGTGCGGGGTAAGGCAGGGGGGCCTAACTTCTCCTAAGCTTTTTAATATTTATGTAAACCAACTGATTGTGGAACTCAGCAGTACCTATGTCGGATGTCACGTGGATGGTGTATGTTTTAACAATATAAGTTACGCTGATGACATGGTGCTGCTGGGGCCCACGATCGGTGGAGTGCGAAGGCTGGTGGCTGTTTGTGAGGCGTATGCTGAAACGCATGGGCTGAGGTATAACTCCAAAAAGAGTGAGCTTCTGGTATTTAAAGGCAGAAATAGATCGCCAGCTTCTGTTCCATCGGTTTACCTCAACGGCGCGCCTTTGCAGAGAGTCACACAGTTTAAATACTTAGGGCATATCGTGAACGAAGAATTGAAAGATGATTGCGATATAGAAAGGGAACGCAGGGCTTTGGCTGTAAGAGGGAATATGTTGGCTCGTAGATTTGCTGGTAGTACACTTGAAGTCAAGATCACACTTTTTAAGGCGTTCTGCCAAACTTTTTACACCAGCAGTTTATGGACTAGCTACTCCCAAAAATCTTATAATACCTTGCGGGTGTTGTACAATAATTTGTTCCGTACGATGGTGGGGCTTCCTCGCTACATGCGCTCGCTACATACGCTCGCATGTTTGCCGACGCGCATGTAGACGATTTTTATGCGCTTATGCGTAACAAAGTCGCTTCACTGATACGCAGAGTGAGAGGAAGCTCCAACAGTCTTCTGAAGGTTGTGGCGGAGAGGCAAGACAGTGCTGTGCTAGGCAGGTTCAACACGCTGCACGCCGTACTTGTATCTCGGTGACAACCTTGTTATTTATTTTATCTAACACTCACCTATACTAACATAGTTCTTAGATTGCTCTTGTTAACTAACACTCTAACACAAGGTACTAATATAGTTCTTAAGTCATTTTTGTTACTAACACTCTATGGACCTAAAAGTTGTCTGAGAATAAAGATATTTTATTTTATTTTTTATTTTTTATTTATTTTATAGGGTTCATCTTAAGTTGGACATGCACACAGGTTTGTTTGTTTGTTTCAACGCGCTAATCTCAGGAACTACTGCTCCGATTTGAAAAATTCTTTCAGTGTTAGATAGCCCATTTATCAAGGAAGGCTATAGGTTCATCACGCTAACACCAATAGGAGCGGAGCGGAGCGGAAGAATGTTTCAAAATCGGGGGTTTTTGAAGTTAAACTTCTATAGGCACGCTTGACTTGGGAGTACGGTGGTGAATGTGAACGCGGGTGTGCGTGGGGGGTTTGGTGGCGGGGTGGGGTTGGGAGGGGGGTGCGCGGGGGGTTGCGGAGGTAATTTTTTTATATCGAGGAGAGGAACTAAGGAGAGCCATAATTGATGAAAAAGCAAATTGGGTAAAAAAATAAGCTACCCAAATTACTAATTCCACGCGGACGGAGTCGCGGGCAAAAGCTAGTACAGAATATAACTTTTTTTTCTTTAAAGCATCTATGGTCTTTGATTCGAAATCTAGGTCCCCACAACGCAAAGTTTAGATGTTTCTTAGCGCCTGTATAAACACATTGGTATTACCTTCTATCCCAGAAACTTGTAGAATTCCCATGAGATAGTGATTAACAATTGTTTCGCATACGATATCGCGGGTAGGGCTTGCAATTCGAATATTCGAATATTCGAATAATTCGAATATTCGGCGAATTTTCATATTCGAATATTTGGGGGCATGGTATTCGAATATTCGATATTCGATTTTATGTTCATCATTTCAGCCGAAAGACGTCCACTGCTGAACATAGACCTCCTCCAAGGCTCGCCAAACAGATCGGTCCCGTGCCCTCCGCATCCAACGCGATCCCGCAACCTTAACCAGGTCGTCGCACCATCTTGTTGGAGGCATACCTACATTGCGTTTTCCGGTCCGTGGACGCCACTCGAGAACCTTTTTGCCCCATCAGCCATCAGTTCTACGAGCGATGTGCCCTGCCCACTGCCACTTGAGTCTGGCGATTCTTCGAGCTATGTCGGTGACTTTAGTTCTTGCGCGGATTTCATCATTTCTAATGCGATCCCGCAGAGAAACTCCGAGCATAGCCCTCTCCATTGCCCTCTCAGTGACTGAGCTTCCTTATGAGGCCCATCGTTAGCGGCCACGTCTCAGTGCCTCAGTGCCTCAGTTCCATAAGTCATCACTGGCATTACACAGACTTTAGACTTGAGACACTGCGGTATATTGGATGAGAAAATATTGCGGAGCTACCCGAACGCTGCCCAGCCGAGCCGCATTCGTCGATTGACCTCTTTCTCGGAGTTGAACCTACCTAATTGGATTGTGTGTCCCAGGTAGATATAATCATCAACAACTTCGAGAGGAGAGTCTCCAATTATGATGGGAGATGGTACAACATGGGCATTCGACATGGCCTTCGTCTTGTTCATGTTCAATTTAAGACCAACTCGCTCAGAGACAGTCCTGAGGTCAGCGAGCATCGCACTTAGGTCTTCCATGGTCTCAGCCATAAGCACTACGTCATCGGCAAATCGAAGGTGAGTGATGTATTCGCCATTTATATTGATGCCTCGCCCTTCCCAGTCAAGAGTCTTGAAAGCATCCTCCAGTGCAGCGGTGAACAGTTTCGGAGAAATAACATCTCCTTGTCTGACTCCACGCTGCAATAGAATAGGCTTCGACATCTGGTCCTGAAGTCGGACGGATATTGTGGCGTTATTTATATAGACACTTCAACACTTGTTGATGTACCGGTAGTCTACTTGGCACCGTTGGAGAGACTGCAGTACAGCCCAAGTCTCGATCGAATTGAAGGCTTTCTCGTAGTCCACAAATGCCACGCAAAGGGAGCGGTTATACTCCTCGGTTTTCTGTATAACCTGCCGCAACGCATGTATTTATGAGGTCTACGGTGCTGAAGCGATCGTAATATTTAGATGATTAGGTAGGTTGTTAAAGTGGAAAGTGGCTTTTAACGACGTACAGTACAGTCCACTGTGAATTAAACAATAATTTCATACTTAAAAGCCACGCATACGTTAAAAACTTAAAACTGATTGTTAGATGTGTGTGATAATGATAATTTATGGTTTGTTATTCATATTAAACTAATACATGTTTCCTATGTTTGCGTTGATATCTTTGTTGATTTTTTTATGAAAATTATAATTATTGTTTTTTTTTTTATTGCCATGTGATTTTTCAGACTGATTACGTAATTACTACTAATTACACAGCTGATTCTGTAGTTTTCTGTATTTTATTAAACATTTCTAAAATATTCGAATTTTATTCGAATAATTCGAATACTTCCGAATTTACGAATCGAATATTCGAATAATTAAAATGGTCGAATATTGCAAGCCCTAATCGCGGGCAAGAGCTAGTAAAAATAACGTGTCTTAAGAGACATACCAGATTATTTAAACAGTTAATTTCTCCAGTCTCATCGTACAGAGGCCATTCACGTCAACTTCTAGAGCGCAAAGTATAATCCATGGGATAAATATTAGGTTCGGTTATCCTGCGTTATGGAACCCGTGAGGCAGGTACTATGCCGAGAAACACCCGTCTCGTATATTTCGCTCAAACGTCTCTAACACGATATATTTGAAGTCTCCAAACGTGTTCTGCGCAAAGGTCGGTACCTAAGGGTCTAATCTTTTATTGATAGACTATTTTGGCAAAGAGAATTTGCACTGAGGGGAGGTTCAGGTAAAGTATTTTTTTTCTAATTGTGTATTTTATCCCGCAAATTATAATTTCATTAACAAAATCACAAAAGCGCTCTTAATAGTGCCAAACCAAAAGTTTATTTGATTACGGTATCGAAAAATTTAATTAAAAGTCTGTTACAGAGAACTGAAGAATTTGTAAAAAAAAGTCTTAATTCAAACTCCCTCTTTACTGATTTTGTTAAATAAGATGTGAAGCAAACGGTCTTCTGTTACCTGATTGTTTGAAATGAGTTAATACCTACATGGCTAAGTCTGGTGCCTTGTGACTCGTTAAAACTATTCAATATTTAATCAATCACAGACAATGAATTCGGACCAAGTTTATTTTATTTTTGTGTTTTTTTTAGCGTTTATTGTCAAATAAGTTCATATTGATTGGAGGACTATTTTATTAGTGATGTGCCGAGTCGCTGTTTTGGTGGATCGAGTCGACTCGAGTCATTTTATGTGGTATTCGAATCCTGACTCGATTCCGCGACTCGAGTCAGTTAATATGTTATTCGAATCCTGACTCATTCCGCGATTCGAGTCCAGTGAAGACCTACTCGAGTCTATGTTTGGTATCTAGTCGAATGTTTACTCCAGTCAAGAAGTTTGAGTCCAGAAATCAAGTCCGTTACCAATTTTATAACAAAAAAGAAAAATCGAAAAGGAGTATCTTCAAACAGCATAGTATTAATTCATTATTTAAGTAAAAAGAGATTGAATTCAAGCGAGTCAATCTGACTCGAATACTAGACTCGAGTCAGTTGTACTCGCATAATAGAATCGAGTCAGCGAGTACGAAACCGATTCTCTCTGACTCGAGTACCGAATCGAGTCTGGCGTACTCGAATCAAAATATTTTTGTACTAGAATAGGCGAGTCCTCGAGTCCTAAGCAGGAATCGAGTCTGAATCGAGTCAAGCCGTACTCGGCACATCGCTATATTTTATCCATTAGTTCTCAGGAAATTGTTAAAATCTGGAAGTGGAAGAAGACTCGATTTTGATTAGGTACAGAAGCCATTGCAAATACTTCGCTTCGTATGGTTTTGATGACATTTTCTTCTAAAATATTTTAGGCGTAACCTCTTTTGCGATAGGTAACCTACAGCACCGAGAGCGCGTAATGCTCAGCCTCTACACATCCTCTTAATTCCTTGTCCCGCGGGAATTTTTGGGAAATCCAGTGATATTTATCTACACTAATATTATAAAGAGGAAAGATTTGTACCTATTTTTGTATGTTTGTATGTTTGTAATGAATAGGCTCAAAAAGTACTGGGCCGATTTAAAAAATTCTTTCACCAATAGAATGCTACATTCTTCCAATTTGACATAGGCTACATTTCATTTTGAAAAAAATTAGGGATCCTTGGTAAAATTTGAACAATGTAACCGAAGGTGTAGAAAAATGAGTCTTAAAATGTCTTTCGTCGAATGCGCTGCCGAAACTATTAGCGATAGAACAAAATAATGTACAACAATATTGAAGAACATCATAATGTCTACAAAAAACTCCGCGGTAGCATATGTCCAACTATTGTAGTTATGTTACTACAACAACTTTTTTCATTTTAATCATTAATGAAAATGCTAACCAAATTCAAACCATGCTATTTATGTGTTTATATTAATCCTTATCCAAATAAATTATTTAATGGTAAAGACCATTTAACTACCTATAAAATAGTTTTTAAATTATTTAAATTGGACTTTCCATTCAAAAGATATTACGAATTAAAAAATTCAAACAGTAAACAAAACCGCCATAGCGCCGTGGCCGTTGTTTGCGATGCAGTCTGAAAAGCGCGCCGGGCATCGCGGCGGGCGGGGTGGAGGGGGCACTGAAATACAGGAGTGGGGCGTGCACGTCTGTAATAATTAATAAATAATAAATAATATTTTTTTAATAAATAAAAATATTTGTGAAAAAAAGTGTTTTATATCCAAATTTCCAAAAATAAATAATTGGCTACCCCGTGCGAAGCCGGGACGGGCTGCTAGTCTCTTAATAAGTACCTACTTACATGCTAACTCATAAGTTTCTAATAACTATAGTTACGGGATCCACCTTTAAACTAAAATATAAATCTCTTTTTCTCAAACATCCAAGGAAATGTGGTCCTTATAGTCGTGACAATAGAAAACGAAGTATGCCATTGTATAGCAGTTGAGGAAGATTCGTTCTAATTTCAAATTAGACGACAATAATGGAATTTCATACAAACATTGCTGGCCAAGGCCAGCAAAGAGATTGTCTTTTGTTTTAGTGGGTCGTATTTTCTTTTATTGACTATCAATGACATACTGCCAATTAAGAAAAATTTAGTTTGTGAATTTACTTTTTAATATCTTACTTGGCTAGATTTAATAAAATAAATAAGGATTGGCGTTTATTGTTAACAATTTATTAAAATAACCAATTAATAAGGTCGTAATTTTTTAATAAATATAAATCATCTCAAGATTTTGCGTCAAAAACATTAACTGGAACAGCTTACAAATAAATTGCTGGAAAAAAATATTTTGGCGGGAATCAAAAAAAAACAATTTGAATTCAATATGAATATATAAGTTGAACATTCGTGTCATTTCCTTGGATTTATTTGAGAAAAGCACTATACAAGCCTTGGCCACGAACAGGGATTGCCGGCCTCGTATCTCTAGATGGCCTCGTTAACACTCGGCCATCTATTACTACTCGGCCGGCAATCCCCTATTTCGCGGCCGCTGCAGTAATGTACTATTATGCTCCATTACGCGGAAATTTCGGAAAATTGAAAATTATGTATGATCCTCACGGAATATGTCTGCCAAATGTCAAATCTGTAGCTCTTAGGGAGGTGCAGGTACCTAGTGCTCACTTACAACCAAGTGATCTATTTTCTCGTTGCCACCCTATTTTTTTAAGTCAATTATAACCCAAGATATAAGTGCAAAAGATTGAGAAGTGTCATCACCATCACGATGTACCGTGAAATATCGTGATTGGTACTTTGTATTAGCAACGCAATAGCGAGTATTTCACGGGCGAGTGCGCATACTGGTGGCTCGGCGCTCGGAGCCGCGATGAAAGCCAACGAGCCGTGAAAGCATTACTACCATGCTTACCGACTTAACCGGTTTACCTTAGCTTCATTTACATCTATCGTCCTTGTTATATATATAATCTCTTTGGTTTGACTGTCAAGTGAGCCTGACGTTTGACATTGGTGATTGATTCTAATAAAATACATGATCTTCTAAGCAATGTTTTAATGAAGATATTACAAATTGGCGACGATGGACGAACTTACACGATTAAACAGGACACGTGCATCGATACGCGGCCAGTTGACGAAACTGGAAAATCAACTTACGCAAATTAGTGAAAATTTTACCGAATACGAAGCTAACCTCAGACTCGCAAACTTAGAAAATTATGAAAAGAAATTCGATCAGGTACAGACCGACATCGAATGTCAAAATGAAACGGAATTCGAAGCCGAAATCGAACAGAGGTACAGTACTCAAGAACAAATTTTGCAACTGAAATTGAAACTACACACACTACGCCCCGCGCCGGCCGCCGCCGTGCCGTCCACAATGTTCATCACGCCGCGCAGCTGCGAGGGCGCGCCCGACGCGGCACCCGCGACAACAAGCTCGCCCAGAATTAACTTTCAACCTTTCCAAGAAAAAGAAACGTTTAAAAATTTTGTAAATCGACTAGAAATGTACCTGCAACTACACAACTACAACGACCTACGCACAAAAACTCTGATGCTATTATCCTCTTTACCACCTGAGCTACACCAGAAGACTTATGACCTCTGTTCACCTTCAGACCCACGGGAACAAGAGTATGAGGTACTTGTCAAAACTTTAACGGAATATTTAGACCCTAAACCGAGTATTTGGGCATGCCAGCATAAGTTCATATCGCGAATGCAAGAAGTTGATGAATCGATAATGACATACACATCAGAACTGAAGCGTTTAGCGCAAGATTGTAAATTTACATGCGACAACTGCAAGAAATCTATCGGCAACAACTTTTTAACATTACAGTTTATCCGAGGATTACGTGACAGTGACATAAAAACGAAAATTTTAGAGAAACAAACTGTAACTGACTTTGGCGACCTCTTTCGTACCGCAACCGCAATAGAATTAGCAAAATCGGATAGCGAGTTCATAACACAGCCATCGAAAAGTAGCTATCAAGTAAACACTCGGCCTAAAAATACTATGACGAAGAATAAAGCACCTGTATCTATACGAGACTTACGTGGCAAATGCTTTCGATGCGGAAGCGCCGACCATCGCGCACATGACTGCAAGTGCATCAACGACGTCTGCAACAAATGTCAACGTAAAGGACACATGGCACGAGTTTGTTTGCAACCAGCGAAGACTAATTATCAAATCGAAACAGAAAATTCATCAACATTGCAAGAACCGTACACACAAGATACCGTTGATGATGATACGCCCTGGAACACCAACATTATCCGATCCAATAACACGGATAAGTATATGATAAATATTTACATTGACGGTAAAATTTTACAAATGGAAGTGGATACAGGGGCAGCGCTGTCATCAATGTCAATCAAAGACTTCAAGAAAATTCAATCGAGACAGAAAATATTCAAAACCGAAGTCACAATGCGGACTTACACGGGAGAAATTATCAAACCTCTTGGTGTTGCTTACGTCAGCTGCAAATACAAGAACCAAACATTTAACGGTAAACTGTATATAATTAAACAAGACGTAGAACCTATCTTTGGCCGAGCATGGATACGTTCAGTTAAGCTTAACCTGGCTGACATCAACATTATCAAAGATAACGTGCTCCCCCAACTCGAAGATCTTTTGGAAGAGTATGCATGTGTATTTGACGGAACGTTAGGCTGTATTCCTGATTACAGAGGCCACATTACCTTAAAGGATAACACGTCACCTATCTTCATCAAGCCGAGGCGTATGCCCTACGCACTAAAAGAAAAAGTAAACGAGGAAATAGAACGGCTCTGTCAACAAGGAGTCATCACAAAAGTAGAAAACTCGGAATGGGGCACGCCAGTGGTGCCGATTATGAAGCCGAACGGCAGCATCAGGCTATGCGCCGACTACAAGGTAACATTAAACAAGTACATTAAAGATGAACAGTATCCGATCCCCATTATCGAAAACATCCTAGCGGAGATGAACGGCGGCGAAGTGTTCTGTACATTAGACATTAGCCAAGCGTACCTACACATGCTTATGGACGAACAAAGCGCCATGATGCAGACACTAAGCACGCACAAAGGCACCTACAGAGTCAACCGCCTGATGTTCGGCGTTAAGGTAGCACCCAACCTGTGGCAAAAGTTCATGGACAGATTGCTCCAGGGAATCACTGGCGTCAAGTGTTTCTTTGATGACGTTATCATACAAGGATCATCGGAAGAACAGTTGCATAATCGACTCAGAGTCGTATTACAAAAATTAAAGGAAAACAACTTAAAGCTTAACAAAGACAAATGTCAATTCATGCAAAAATGTATCAATTACCTTGGACATACTATTGATAAGAACGGCCTACATAAAACAAAAGACAAAGTCAAAGCGATTCTTGACACAAATCGTCCGAACAATATTAATGAATTGCGGACATTTTTGGGTATGGCCAATTACTACAATAAGTTCATACCCAATCTGGCTTCTATCTCATGTCCACTTAACAATTTATTAAAGAAAAATCAAGATTTTGTATGGTCACTAAATTGTGAACACGCTTTCAATAAAATTAAAGAAGAAATTTTGAGTGAACGGGTTTTGGTCCATTTTGATCAGAGCAAACCCTTAGTGCTCGCTACGGACGCTTCGTGCAGCGGGCTCGGGGCGGTGCTTTCCCACAGATTGGCGGACGGCTCGGACAGGCCTATTGCATTCGCATCACGCTCACTGACTGCCAGCGAAAAGAAATACAGTCAGATCGATAAGGAAGCAACATCAATTTTTTGGGGACTAAAAAAATTTTTCCATTACTGTTACGGCAGAAAGTTTATTTTAATCACAGACCACAAACCCTTAACGACAATATTCAATCCATACAAAACGTTACCGGCAATGAGTACGATGAGACTTTTCCACTACGCACACTTCTTATCGGGTTTTGACTACACTATAGAATACAGAACATCTATAGAGAACAGTAATGCTGACTACTTATCCAGATTTCCAGTGGACAAAATTGGTACAAATATTATTGATGTTCACTGTGCGTTTCAGCTTCAACAAATTAACAATATATCAATAGACAGACAGAAGATTGCAGAAGAAACTGAAAGAGACACGGAATACGAAGACATTCTACGGGCTTTGCGGTCAGGAACAAGTGTTACGCGACTTGGGTACAATGACAACGAACTAACGCTGCAGGATGGATGCATTTTGAAAGGCACTAGAATCATGATTCCAACATCTTTAAGGCAGGCTGTTCTCCAAGACATTCATACAGGACATCTCGGTGTCGTAAAAATGAAACTTGTGGCACGAGGATTTGTGTACTGGAGAAACATTGACAAAGATATCGAGGATCTTGTCAGAACATGCCGAGAGTGTAGACTGAGCCAAAACCAGCCCGCACGAGCACCACACCATCCTTGGGAGACACCAGTAGCTCCATGGCAGCGACTTCACATTGATTTCGCTGGTCCTATACTTGGTTATTCCTTATTCATCATAGTGGACGCATTTTCAAAATGGATAGAGGTCATTCCCACTAAGACAACAACGAGCTCGTGGTGTATTTTGAAGTTGAAAGAGTTATTCGTAACCTTTGGATACCCGGATATAATTGTTTCAGATAACGGGAGACAGTTTGTATCAACAGAGTTCGAAGCGTTTCTTAAAAACAACGCCATAGTGCACAAAACTTCAGCTCCTTACCATCCAGCTACGAATGGGCAAGCGGAAAGGACTGTACAAATTGTCAAAAAAGCGTTACAGGCCGTCAGCACTGACCCTGGCACTCTACAGGACAAGCTGGTGGGAATCAAGGAGCGCTTGAGAAGGACACCCAGCACCAGTACTGGTAAGAGCCCGTATGAGCTTATGTTTGGGAGGGAGGTGAGGACCTCGCTACACGTTAAGTTCAGAAGCGCGGTAACGCATTACACGCAGAACGTCTCTCACCACCCCCATACGAGGTCTTTCTTAGCGGGCCAAAGAGTGCAGATCCGAAGATATGCAGACAAAAATAGAAAATGGGAATTCGGAACTGTATTGCGAGTCCTGGGGCCGGTTCACTACCTTGTACAAACGGATGATGGCGAGACCTGCAAGCGACACGTCGACCAGATGTTGCAAACATCAATAGGGGTGGGGAATTAGCAGGTGTCTTCAGGATTTTAGTGCAGAGGCCTGTTATATATATAATCTCTTTGGTTTGACTGTCAAGTGAGCCTGACGTTTGACATTGGTGATTGATTCTAATAAAATACATGATCTTCTAAGCAATGTTTTAATGAAGATATTACAGTCCTGTTTGACATTAGACGGCAAACAAGTCATATTTATAAGTTTTATGTCATGACCTCTATGTAGAAAAAGAAAACCAGCCAAGTGCGAGACGGGACACGCGCAAATAGGGTTAAGGCAAATATCCAATATTAACAATCATTTAGCTTGCGCAAATGACCGACACTAGCAAAAATTGGCAGTTATTGCATTTCGAACCACACACGCCCACACACGACACGCCCTACAAACTTAGCCATTGTAATAGTTTTCTTGTTAAATTAACAAAAATTAGCACTTAAAAGTGGAATATTTATCACACGTATCATAGTATCAAAAAATCGTATTCACAACCTCGTAATAATTTTCAAATACCTATTCAACGATACCCCACGCTATCAGGTAAGACGAGAAAAAAAAAATCACCCCTACTTGATAGGTAGTTGTCAAATATATCCATGCAAAATTACAGCTTTGTAGCACTGAGTATCTAAGCTAAGCCGCGGACGGACGGACGGACAGACAAACGGCGAAACCATAAGGGTTCCGTTAAAAATGGTAACTGCCACATTTTGACCTAAAGTGCCTGAAAATAAAAAGGTATACTATTTCCTGCATCCGTATTTTACTCGTAGTTGTGGGATCCTATCGACAGCCAAACAGCTACAAAGGCTTACCTACTATTTGGTCAAATGATTTTAGAACCCCAAAAACTAGCAACTCGTGAATGGGTTTAATTTACTTATTTATTTTATTAGTTTACAGTGAAAGATAAGAAAAGTAAACGTGACATTAGTTTTTCATTGAGAACTTGTACAGTCAACCAATTTGATTCCTAGACCACTACAGAACCTTGTCTTTCTTCTAGATTAACTATATACTAGACAATTACAACATCAGTGCGAGTCAAAGCATTACCAACTTACCGAACAAAATTTGCAATAAACGTAAAGAATTTATAAACGTTTTTGCTCTATGACATGAGAGGAAAAAGAAGTTTGAAGTGACAATTCAAGTTATTAATACACAAGCTAACTCCTATCCTATTCAATATTGACACACGTTCGCAAAGATCGAGTGTGTCATCATGACATACAGCACCCAATAATTACTGTCGTAGAAGATAAACAAATTAATTCATTTTGACATGGTTCTATAGTGGCCTAGGCTAGGAATCAAATTGGTTGACTGTACAAGACTTAGGTTAGGGTGCTATTCCACCAGAGATGTCATGCAGCTAGGTATAATGTGAAAGCCATGGTATTAGGTAATTAGGTAAACTATGTGAGCGTTTCCACTAATACGCTATGTGGACCAATGAATATGATTGGTGAATATCAAAAGCATCCATAGCAACGTAGCTTAGCACATCTCTGATGGGAAAACATCCTAAGGTTTTGTGTGGTTTTAATCTTGTGAAAAAACGTACGAAAGCCAATATCCACTTTTTAATGACTTATGGAAGGACAATTGACAAACTGCCATCAGTAGAATTAACGAATTGTTTATAAATATTTAATCGCTTTAATTCTGAAATTGAAAATGATAAGCACTTTCGTGTTTGAAGAAAGTGGTTATGCAATTAGGCAAAGAGGGAACTTCGTGGCACGAGTTCGCCCCTTGTGGCCTTTCAGACAACGGTTATCCATTCCGTTTCCTCGTGGGCTGGTAGAGTTCGTTAATATTTGATGCTCCTATCGATCATAACTTCTTTGCGACGCTCGTTCCGGAGGTCGGCCTATGGGCGGCTTAAAGAGGGTGGCCGTTCGCCGCCCGACATGCTGACGTTTGAGGACGCCCTGACAGCGGTTCAACTGGCTGTATTAAGTAGTTTCTATTGACTGCACGAGTGCGACAAATAAATTATTATCATCTATACATGAATAATTAACATTAAGACCGGTCACATTTCCTTGGTTCGATTTCCGAATTTGTTATTCGAATCGGGCTCCCCGAAAAAAAATTCAACCACACCGCATACACTAGTTTTCCCGAATGAACGGAAGCAACCAAATGTATGTGACAAGATTTGATTGTTAACAGACTTCAAAAAAAGGAGGAGGTCATATGTTCGACTATCTTTTTTTTTTTCTATGTATGTTCATCGATATCTCGGCCAATTGTGGACCGATTTTCAAAATTATTTTTTAGTTTGAAAGAGTATACCTCTGAGGTAGTCCCATTGGCACCAAGTCGAGATCTGATGATGGAATCCTAGAGAAATCGAGGGAAACCCTTAAATTTTATAGGCACACCTATGACAATTTTGGCATTTTTAGCATCAAGTCAAGCATTTTCATTCAGAAAATGTCATTTGGTAAACTGGATCTGATGAAGAAGAGCACAGATGACCAACGGAACTACTTAACGGGTTAATTCTAGCAAGTTAAATTTGACCCACTTTGCGGTTTCCGATTGAGCTAAAATTTTGCATACATGTGTGTGTATATCACATAACAATGTAATATTATTATGACATACTGTGGACCTACCTAGTCATCTATCTTTTACCTACATGCTATATATTGGGTTTCTTCCACTCCTGCTGGCTCGTGCTGAGTCACCGACTTCAAACAGATTAGTAGAAAGATATTTTCATGTTTTTTGTTTGTAGTCGGTTCAATTTTTATTTCATAATTTTTTTTTTCTTTTTGTTTTTGGGTGTTTTTTGAAGACGGTATTATTTTTTATTTAAATTTTTTTATTATAATATGGATTTGCTGCGTTCGGAGAGCCCAATTCTAAAAACTAATCCGGAAATCGAGTGTTTTTGTGGATTGTTTTTACTATTATTAATCGTTAGGTATATACACTGATTTAGGAATTATGGTGTTGAATCTAGGTTGGACTTTATAGACTATGTAGAAAATTTGCGTGTTGTTGTTAGGGGGAAAGAGAATTTACATTGATGCATAGAACTTTATAATGGGTTGTCTTCATGACTTATAAAGACAAGGCAGTGGTGGTTAGGCAGTAAAATAAAAATAGACGTGAATAGTATAAACTATAAAGGCATAGGACTAGGACGTTTCGTGAGTGTAATTGGAGAAGTCTGTAGGCGTGCCGCACGCTACAGCGACGGACTCGGGCGGGAGCCATCTTGCATGTATTTGCCTCTCTGGTAATTTCCCCGTCGGTCCTTGTATATTTAAGCGGTAGCATCGTCCGTGCCGCTCTCATGCATATGTCATGAGCAGTTGCCGCGCGACGGTTTGTTGACGATCGAGCCGCGGGAACGGCGACCACCGGCCCCCTGCGGCCCACCACCGATAATTATTACGTTCTACTTTCGATTCCGGTGGCTATCGGTCCCGCCCTGCATTACTACCCTCTACCCATGGTGTAGTGCTTGGGGAATGGGGATGAGGCGACAATTACATTCCCCGTTTTCTCCAATAGCTCGCGTGTAATGACCATGTGGTATATTGCATGTACATTTAAATTAAATGGCGACACCGTAAAAGCAGACATGAGTCTTCTGCACGCACGCGAAGAAATAAATACGAGTACCTATCGTCCCTTTATTTAACATCCCCATAGACAGGACACAATCGTCGTTCGTTTGATAAAAAACAAAAGCATAAGAGGTATTCGTTATTCCTTGTTTACACGTTTTAGGCTTAAAACAACTAAATTTCATAATACCTTATTCACTAATACTCCTAATTTTCAAATTACCATGGGCTCATAATACCTAAGAAAACCTAAAATTTCAAATTTTAAGAGGAGACAATTTGAAATTTTAGGTATTTTTAGGTATTATGAGCCCATGGTAATTTGAAAATTAGGGGTATTAGTGAATAAGGTAATAACAAATTTAGTTGTTTTAAGCCTAAAACGTTTACACATAATGATTTTAATAATATAAAAATCTCGTGCCACGGTGTTTGCTATTGAACTCCTCCGAAACGGCTTGATCGATTTTTATGAAACCTTTTTGTACAGGGTTATTTTTAATTCACTAGCATCCTTTTAACCCTAAACTCCTACCACTTAAACAAATGTTTTTTGTTTTACGGCTTTTGTCATAACTTAATATTTTTGGTGTAATAACGTTTTGAAAATTTTAAATTACCTCTTATTTTTACGATACTCTGTGTATTTGTATGGGAAAAAAAGTGCTTCATTTTAAAAAGTCGTAAAACAAAAAACATTTGTTTGAGTGATAGGAATTCAGGGTTAAGAGGATGTCAGTGAATTATAAATAACCCTGTATATTTCATATGTCTGAGAATAGGTCGTAGGCTATTTTGTATACCCCTATTCTTCGCAGACGGAGTCGCGGGCAACAGCTAGTCTAATCTAATCTTCTAATATATACAATTCTCGTGTCACGATATTTGTTATTAAAATCCTCCGAAACGGCTTGTCCGATTTTTACCAATTTTTTTCCCTGTATTCGTTAGGTCTGAGAATAGGTCGTAAGCTATTTTTTATACCCCTAGGACCTAGGTGATATATGGCAAAACAAAGTTTATAGGTATATTTACTTATCACTTGGGATGGTGGGAGCTCACGTTTGATAGGCGAGAGTGGAGCAAGAGTAGAGGCCTTTAAATCCAACTGGGATACAAACCAAGGTAATTAATAGAAATACATGTAAAGATGACTAAGAGGCCTGTGTATGTCATGTACCTATGTGCAGTCGAAGGAACTGAATCGCGTAACACTGTGAAACTTTTCACTGCAGGTACATACCTATACATAGGTAGGTACCATACATCTGCCAAAGAAATCGGCTCAGACCTGAGAAGTCCGGTTTCCTAAAATGTATCTTTCCCAAAATGATACAGATAGGTACATTTTAGGAAAACGGACATTTCAGGCCTGAGCCCAAAGATATCATTGTTCAAAAGGTTCCACAGAGATTTGAGATTCAGTTTCTTCGACTGAACCTATATCTAGATGGGGTCGTATTCTTTTAGTCCGAAAGATAAATTACTGGAGAGATTTCATAGCTGTTTGGCTTCGTGATGGATTGCTGAACTAAACCTACATTAAAGACGAGGGGAAAGAGTCATTAATTAAGAGCTGGTAAATACGAAAAAGTAAAGCAAGCACTTTATTAGTAAGAAGAAGAAGGTTAAAAATATTTTTTAATGTCATGACTAGAGACGTCTCGGAGACGACGTTTATGATGAAGTTATGTTAGGTACATAATTTATAAAATTTTGCCCTAATTAATTTTGATGTGAACTAATGAATAGGTATTTTCTTGGTTGATGTTATTTCGAACAAAGGGTAACGAAATAAAGGTTAGAGTTTTGGACGTTATTTAAATAATTTCTTATCTAGTAAATTATTTTAACTAGAATCATTTGAAATTGATTAATTTATTCGAAAATAACATCTATCACAAATAATGTGCTGTCAACTCGTTTTTTAAATAAATTACCTAGATGAAGATAACAACCTTTTTTGTTATTGAAGTAAGCTTAGATAAATATATTTATATTGAACTAGCCTTCCGTCCGCAGCTTCACCCGCGATAAATTAATTTTCCTGCGGTAAAAAGTAGCCTATATCACTAAGTGATAATGTAGCTTTCTAACGGCAAAAGAATTTTTGAAATCGGTCCAGTAGTTTCGGAGCCTATTCAATGCAAACAAACAAACGATCAAATCTTTCCTCTTTATAATATTAGTATAGATGTCATTTCGGGTCAAACCGTCACACTGACATTCATCTTTTATTTAAAGGCCAAACTAATTTATCTAGATATAAGAATATAGCTCATCTATATAAATTCAAAACAACAAATTACTGATTATTTCGTTAATTAACTTTAATTAACGAATAATTTAGTTGTCTTCCAGATATTCGTAAATAGATAAATTTTGCCCAACTCTGATAAAAGTCTACATTTAGTACAGTGTATATTATACTAAGTGATATACAGGGCGTCCCACCCAAGGCAGTGCAATGCAACATGAAGGGAAAGTACTTTAAATATTGGAAATAGCACATTTTCTATGTAAATGAGACTTTCCGTAATTTTAAAAACAAAAAATAGTAAACTTACGGATTTTTGAACAATTGCTTGTCTTAGTCGGCGGGACTCGCACCCGGTCAAATGCAACAAAAATAACTTGCCATATCTTGATGCAAATTGAAATTAATGATAAGGTTAATTTATATCTCAATAACATACACAATAAAAATAACAGAAGACCATGAAAACTAACTACTAATTATGACAGCATCAGTAATGGACAAGAACCAATTATGGTCATTTTTTTCTGTAAATCCAAATTTTAACCTACACTACAATTTTAAATTATCAACACTATGCTCGCATTGCTCGCTACGTGTTAATTTTGTTTTCATTCGTCACAGAAAATGGACCACAGCCACCTTAAATATTGGTAATACCAAATTGTAGGTACATGTTACATAATCGAGACTTAGGTACTTTTATTTTTGAAAATAATAAATAATGCATTTATGGGTTTTCTAGTTTTTTTTTATTTTTTTTTTACGTAAAACTGACCCGTGATTGACCAATATCTCACCTGATGAAAAGTGTAGATGAGGCCAAAGGTGTACCTCACTGGTTCAGTAACCTCCTATTCACTCTAGCCTTGAAGAGACCTAGGTTGTATTTATCAGGAAATACAGACGACGAGAGCGAATTCCATTCTCTAGCAGTTCGCATTAGGAAGGATGACGCGAAGCGCTTCGTACGGGCCACTGGAATACTAACCACATAAGGATGAAGACGCTCCCCCCGCCTGGATGTCCGTTGGTGAAATGGAGATGGAGGAATTAAATCATGTAATTCCTGCGCACACTCTCCAAAATGTATCCGATAAAAAACAGACATACAAGCAACTCGTCGACGGTGCCCGAGGCTCTGTAGCCTACCACCGATTGACGGACTATCACCAATGAGTCTTCGGGCTCGATGCTCCACCGAATCCAACGCCGCCAACTGATACTTGGCAGAACCGTCCCAAAGGTGGCAGCAGTATTCCATACATGATCTAACCTGTGCTTTGTATAAAGTAAAAAGTTGCTCCGGCGTGAAATACCGTCCCACCTTATATAAGATACCAAGTTTCTTAGCAGCAGTTTTCGCCCTGGCACAGATTACTTAATAGTTACTTCGGAACAGATACTGCATCCCGTACAAAATCTTGGTACTTACCGCGATTTTAGCCACAGATTATACTACTCCGTCTCCTTAAGAATGTGTGCGTGCCGACAGTGACAAGGGCTGGCAGTTTGGATTAAATTTTTTTTCTCTACATGTTGTTTTACCATTTTGTCGGGATAATTGCTATATATTATATCCATGCAAACTTTCTAGCACTAATTATTCCCTAAGCTAAGCCACGGACGGACAAAGGGACAGACGGTCATGGCGAAACTATAAAGGTTCCGTTTTTGCCATTTTAGCTCTGGAATCCTAACAAAAAAGGATATTTATTGTAATGCGCAGAACACATTGCCATGCTCACAGTACCCTAACGTTATACTAGATACGACGGTCAACTTTTGAACTTCGCATCGTGCCATCCCGCTCACGCTTATAGCTTTTTATAGAAGAGTAAGAGGGACAGCACGATACGAACTTCCAAATTGTTATATTAGCTATTAATTCTAGCATAGCCATATTAAAGTTTGCCCCTGTTTCACCATTTTCACTTATAAAAGTCCAGGCGGCATATTTTTTCCGTGGAACACGAATGAACGTGCGTCGGCGCGCGCTTGTGACAACCTACTGAAATTTCGATCGTAGCAGATGGTCCCCGCGGTAGGTAAATATCGCGCGTAAGTACATGGCATGCATGAGGCCTGGCCCTGGACTCAATGGCCGCGCCGAAGTTGAGATGAGATGGCACGCTCAGTCCAAGAAGCTCAAGGTGGTCTTTGGGTGGTAAGGATAAATTCTGGAAAGTAGGAGCCAAGGTGAATGGACTCCGCTTTGCGGTGAACAGACACGCCTGTGTCTTGGCAGCATTAAACTGAACCAAGTTGGCCGATCCCCAGTCGGACACGGCCTCCAAGGTCTTATTCGTCCGTTGCACCATAGCCTCCCTGAGTGATCCGATCTCGTCACCACTGGCTCGGCTGTTAGATAGGTACCTCTCTATGACTGTGCCGTCATCGGCGTACCCATAGATACCGGTTATGAGCAAATCGTTGATGTGCAGCAGAAAAAGAGTAGCAGAGAGAACCGATCCCTGAGGCACCCCAGCATTAATGGTCATGAGATCCGACGAGCACCCGTCAATGACGACTCGTATAGATCGATGCCTCAGGAAATCAGAAATCCAAGAGCAAAGGACAGCAGGGATCCCATACGCCCGCGACTTCGTACGCATAGACAAAAACAATGGTTGTTTAGATTAATTTTAGCACACAGGTAGTTATAACACATACTTAGTATAATTCCAGGAAAATGCGTTCCCCTGGTATAGAATAAGTAAATTCTGTTACAGTTAGTTACTGTCCCTGATTGGCCAGGGGCGTAGCTACCGCCGTATCAGCCGTATCAACATAACCATTTTACTACCACCATTTTTAATACCTATGATGACGAATAAATATATTTCATCTCATTTCATCAATGATACGGGGCCCTCGGGCTACAGAGGCCCCTAAAGTGTGTAAGCAAAAATTAGTAAAATGTCATCCACAATGTCACTTGATCTCGTGCTTTTCAGGAAAGCTTCCCCAACTAATTATGATATAGGGCCCCTCCAAGGCACGCTACGCCACAGTTATAGTACGAATTTTTTGAGGTGTCCCGATCTCGTTAGCAGCCCACATTTCGAACAAAGCCATTGTATTCTATTATGTCCTCAAGTGCACAATCCTCAGTTTAAAATGAACAGAAATATAAGATAAAATAGCTCATTGAAATAACGACTTTATTATGTACAGTAACAGTAGGCGAGTTCGTTTTCAATGAAACTTTGTTGGCAGATAATATTTTTCACCATAGAATGCGTCGTTGACATGCAGCCAAAACAACCAAAACAAACAAACAAAGTTTCAATTAAAATGAATTCTCTACTGCAAATAATAAAGTCATTATGTCAATGAGCTATTTTATCTTATATTTACGTTCATTTTAAACTGAGTATTATTCACTTGAGGACATAATAGAATACAATGGCTTTGTTCGAAAGGTGGGCTATTAACGAGACCGGGACACCTCAAAATATTCGTACTATAAGTACAAAGTTCCTGCGGGATAGGAATAACTCTTTAGAACGATTTTAAAACAAACTTTCATTAATGGAAAGGCTACAGTTCTTGACTGTCATTGTTTTTCTCGGAAAATTGCAAAATTCCCGGAGGACAGAAATAAGTAGATTCTACATTTAGAGTAAAACTCTATCAGTCAGAAAGCTAAACTATTTCTGATTGACATAGGGTATTTTTTTTAGAGAAAGTGTAAAGTTCCCGCGGGATAGAAGCCCCGAAGTTCAATTCAGTTACTTCTATCCCGTGAGAATTTTGCAATTTCCCGAAGTAAAAGTATCCTACGTCAATTAGGAATAATGTAGCTTTCAATTGGTGAAAGAATTTTTAAAATCAGCCTTAAAGTCGAATTCACCTACTTCTATCTTGCTCGAATTTTGTATTTTATCGGAGAAAAGTGGGTTATGCCAATCAGGGACAGTGTATATTTCTATTGCTGCAAGAATTTTTAAAATCAGTGCAGAAGTTGACGTTACTTATTTTTTATATTTAATGTTCACACTCTCGTCTCGTGGCTCGTCCCGCAGTTCGTCTCGCCACTCGTACGCGAGTGTAAACCAGGTATGAGGCTTACTAACTTACTATTGGTAAAAGAATGTTTTAAATCAGTCCCAAAGTATAATTCACTCTTTTCTATCCCGTGGGACATTTGGATTTTCCCAGAGAAAAGTAGCCTATGTTAGTCAGAATTAATGTAGCTTTCTATTAGTGAAAGAATTTTTAAAATTGGCTCAATTGTTTCAGAGATTCCCCGACAAACAAAAGAAACTTTGGATGTTTCCCTATCCCATGGGAATTTCGAAAAATACTTCCTTAGTGCAACTCTACGATACTCTAGGTACAAAGGTAAAAAGAAATGAAATGTAGTTCTATGGAAAAAATAGGGAAAAAATATGTGTAATTTTGTTCTATGACGTCATGTTCCATAGAACAAATGTGACCTATCAAAGTAACCTAACCATTGTTAAATTATATGCCCATATGAAATTTACACACTGTATGTATTTGATATTTTATACACCATGTTTTTTTTATCATTTGCGTATAGTTGCTTGGTACATACAACTTGCTCATAAATATGTCCCATAGCTCTTACGTCGTAGAATTAAGGTTTTGGTTCATAATCAGGAGAGAATTAAATCAATACAATCATATTTTTGCACTTGACCCTACAAATGCAGAGACTACCAGGTAGGTTTTTTTTACCGTTTTTCGTTAAAATCAGCATTTCTGTTCCATTTTCATAATAATAAATAAATATTTATCTCATGATCAATGTACAAAACCCTTTGAGGTTAGGGTATTCATCACATATATAACTTATTTGAGTTATATCTGTTTTGTCTGTGAGGGTATTCATCACATACATAACTTATTTGAGTTATATCTGTTTTATCTGTGAGGTAACTTCGAATGGGAAGTTGTCCTGTTGTTAATAAAAATGTGTAATAATATACTGAAGTGTGTATGTGCTGATCCATCTAAGATCCATTACCAATATTAAAAATGTGAAAGTGTTTCTGTCTGTTACCTCTTCACGCTTAAACCGCTGAAACAATAGATGAAATTTGGTATAAAGATAGTTTGAGTCCCAGGAAAGGACATAGGATAGTTTTTTTTATCCCACAAATCATCCTTTAAAAGGATGAAAAGGGGGATGAAAGTTTGTATGAGATATCAATGACTGCTGAACTGATTTAATGAAAAAACCGGCCAAGCGTGAGACGTTCCATACTAATTTTTGGCTATGTCAAAATATATGCCGTAAACAGCCGTAACTATAATAATCCAGTGTTAGGAGAGCCCTGATTCTAAGTAAAATGTACGCCGTGTAGGATCATTTTATGTTGGTTACTCGGGAGCCCCCTTAATAAATAAATAAAATAAAATAAAATAAAATAAATAAATATCACAGGACAATTCACACCAATTGACCTAGTCCCAAAGTAAGCTAAGTAAAGCTTGTGTTATGGGTACTAGGCAACGGATAAACATACTTATACACCGTGAAATTTTAGTGGTTGTTTTCCCGAAACAAGGTGATTTAGTATCGATTGTACAATCGATTTATAATTACTATTTTGACTAGAGTCAAAAATCCAATTGTGAAAAACGAAAGTCGAAAATGACCGCAAACCAATAGTAACGCTTCGTTGGTACCTAACCTATCGTACGATCGTACGCTACTTGTACCAACGAAGCGTTACTATTGGTTTGCGGTCATTTTCGTTTTTCGTTTTTCACAATTGGATTTTTGACTCTAGTCAAAATAGTAATTATAAATTGATTGTACAATCGAAACTAAATCACCTTGTTTCGGGAAAACAACCACTAAAATTTCACGGTGTATAGATAGGTAGATACATACTTAAATACATATTAAACATCCAAGACCCGAGAACAAATATTCGTATTATTCATACAAATATCTGCCCCGACGCGGGAATCGAACCCGGGACCTCAAGCTTCGTAGTCAGGTTCTCTACCTACTAGGCCATCTGGTTGTCTTAATGTTTAATTTAACTATATGTTGTAACTAAAAATGTATGTTTTTCGCAATTTTGCCTTTATCTGTGCTATAAGATGTTGCTTGGTACCAAATATCAAGATTCTGAGTTCACGGGAAGTACCCTGTATGTTTTGATTCCCTTGCGAGTGTTGAAAATTTGCGGCATATACAGTATCTTTTGATTGCATAGGCATAGAAGTTTGATTTTTTCACAGCTCCAAGGGACAGTAGACCTGAGTATTTGATATGAATTTCAGCTTGATACCTCCACGCGTTCCTGAGAAAAAGGGTCTTGACAGACAGACAGATGGACAACAAAGTGATCCTATAGATAGATAAGGGTTCCGTTTTTTCCTTTTGAGGTACGGAACCCTAAAAATTTGTATGGAGATAGTTTGAGTTGTGGAGAAGAAGAATATAGAATAGTTTCAACCACTAAATTAAATAGTAAGCAGATTGCACACGGACGAAGTCGCGGGTAAAAGCTATTAATGAAATAAACCAAGAATACGAGTCAAAATTTACACAAGCTTATCCAAGGAGTCTCAGATTAAGTCTCCCTCTATAATTTGTGTAACTACATTCTTAATATAGTTACCACAATAGGATTGCCGAATGTAGAAAATCGTGTTATTCATCATCACTGTTCAGTAACAAGCACAGTCCGCGTTTAATTGATAAGAATCTCGCTAACGAAATGTTTATGCAACAAAATAACCTAAATGATGTTTATTAGGTATGTATAAATACAAAAGTAAAATAACACGTTGCCAAACAACTTAAAATGAAAAGAAACAATCTTGGATAGACATAAATAATAAATGAAGCCGGTTTAAAAATATCGATTAATGCACGACGAAATTCGAACTGCAAGGTGCGTTGAACATTTTATCATTATACAGATTATCTAATCAATTTACTTACCAAACAATAACTGCTTAATGTTCAACACAAATTGAAAACGTTAGAAATCTTTACAATGTTAAAGCAACACTAATTAATTAATTATTAAAATGAAAATTTCAGCTCACAAAAAAAGTAAAAATGGCGGCAATGTAATGGCAGATGTTTGATGTTTGGTAGAAAGGTAGAAATAGTAGATTTTGTGTTAGTAATGTTGCCATAATAATTACTATTGCATGATTTTAAGCGTCTGCCACATTGTGATTTCAAAGTGCTTAACGACATCATAACTGTAACGTAAATGCTTTTACCTTTCAAAGCAAAAAAAAAAATCATTCCGTCACTCCGTTCCGTTCTCCGGTTCTCCGTTATCGTCTTATCGTTAATCTGTCAGTGTCATCCATCCTCATCCATCATTCGCTTTGCTTTCATTAACGACTGGAAATATGTTCCCTTTCTATTTTTATTGTTATTTGTGATATATTCTAAAAGCTCGTAATGTTATAACAATAAAAAGTTAGCTGGTGTAAATATTGTAAAATGTGATTTATTTTTACTTTTTTTTTACTATGGTGAACCAGTTTATTGGATTATAAAATTAGTGAAATGAATAATAGTTCTTATTTTACGGAGTTTCATTGCTCAAAGGATGCGCTCACGGACAGATATGGCTGGTTTATGCAGTTTCTTCTGGCGGTACTTGCGTTCACTTGTCTCATAGGTAAGATAAACGTCCTCTCCTGACAAGTCAACAGGTCAAGGTTTACGTACATGAACACGACAATATTGCGATGTTTATTGCAGTTTATTGACACGTCTATATTATTATTAAAACTTTTCAAAAAATTTCGACGTGCATTACTTAACAGATTTTTATAAAAACTTATTCATATTAGTAATGCTAATTGCTAAATTGTTACAGCTGTGCTAGTAATCCAATTTGGGTAACATTCTATGGATTCTTTTAAAATATTGCCTACGTAACCATTTCTTGAGGAATTAATTATACACATAACCCACTGCTGTGAGGATCATCACCACTTCCTCTTTGCTTGGTGTAGTTTTACCAAAGAGCATATTCTGTAATATACCGGGAATCACCATGACATTCAACATTTCTTTTACTATTAAACAGTATAGGATGAAGGTAGAAAGCAATGGAGAAAGTGATGGCAAGCACCCACATGTTGAAAATTGGGCTCTAGTAGTCATATACACTATGACCAGAGCCCATACTACTATTTGATCATACTACTACAATCAATAATGGTATCAATAATGGTATCATTGTAATTTCACAATTGGTTGCCTTAAGTTATATATTTACATAGATACACAATCAGCCGGAATAAATGGGTACTACATAACTCGGAACTTTTCGACTGTGTTCCGAGTTTTGAGATTAGTCTTGTTTTGACCATAGACGCTTTAGCCTAGTTGGTAGTGACCCGGCCTACGAAGCAAGAGGTCCTGGGTTCGAATCCCGGTAAGGGCATTTATTTGTGTGATGAGCATGAATATTTGTTCCTGAGTTATGGACGTTTTCTATGTATTTAAGTCTTTATTTATCTATATAAGTATGTTTATCGTCGTCTAGCACCCATAGTACAAGCTTTGTTTAGTTTGGGACTAGGTAGATTTGTGTAAGATTGTCCCCTAATAATTATTTATTTATAATAATTAGTTTGACTAACGACAAAAAAGTGTAGGAATAAAAGTTTAACATACCTATTATATTTTATAATTAAAGCTTTCCACGGAATCTTAAGCAACATGCAAAATGGGCTGCAATAATAGTACGAGAGAGGCGTGATGAACTACTAAAGCGCAATAACTGGTCCGTTTTGTGCTCAACACATTTTCTCCCCATCAATATCCTAGCTCTATCGATTAGATATTAGATATTCGCACAATAATGTTCGCCGCAAATGTAAATATAGTGTAAATAAATTGTGTCTAGTGTCCGACCGAAACACGATTTTTAGCCGAAACCGAAACCGAAACCGAATATTCGGTTTTTTTCTGTTTTCGGCCGAAACCGAAACCGAAACCGAAAATTTTGAAGACATATCATATCAAACAAAATATTCAAAATTACTTTACAAATCGTAAGGAAAAGGTTATTGCAAGGATTTCTTATATGAGAACAGATACTTTTTTTGTTAAACAAAATAAAAAACGTTTATTTTTAATGAAGAATGACTTAGCATAGGTATTATATTATTCAAAACAAACAACCTATTCTTATCACGTCTAAACTAAATTCACAATCCTAATATCAAACGTATTGTAATCACAGCATAAAATGCAGTAACAGATTCTAAAAAGTAAATAATAATTTAATAAATAAACAACATTCACCATATTTTGTCGCGCGCCATGATTGTGGTTCACAAACAAACGTCACAAACCGCATGCATACTAGGTACTATCGCTGGTCCCAGGCCCTATACTACGAAGCGCGAAATTCGAACTTCGTTTCATGCCGTTCCGCTCACGCTAATGGTATTTATTACGAGAGTGAGAGGGACCGCACGATCCGAACTTCGAAATTCGAATTTCGTAGTAACCCCCCAGCTGGGCCGGCCGCCGATGCATTACCAATACCTACCCGGCCGAGCGTGCCCGAATTAAGCCGAGCGCTCCCGATGCGAGAGCCGCGAGAGGCCGCGAAGTAATTTCGGCCCGGCCGAAGGTTTCGGCCGGATTCTGGCCGAAACCGACACTTCGACCGAAATCACTTTTTTGGCCGAAATTGGCCGAAACCGAAACCGAAACCGAAACTTCGGTCGGACACTAATTGTGTCTTAGTTTTAAAACGTGTAAAATAAAGCATTTGAAACATTTTATAAAATTTATTTTATTAAAAAAAAAAAACAACTATTTTGCAGCGAATCGAGACTCCATTCATTCTATGTTTCGTCCAGCATCACTTTGAAGTTGACAATGTGTCAATATTGTTAGAAATGGCTACTTGAGTAAAAAGTTCCACATGTTGATAAGAATGTTTCCAAATTTGACATCAAACGCTCATGAAATTGAGTCGTTTTTTGCATAAAATATTTTCTCAATACAAGTTGTAAACAAGTGATGTTGGCATCTTCCTGAATACAGCTGCAAATGTCATGTTAACCGTGTTTGTTTGAAAATTTTCTTCAGGGGGGTTACTACGAAATTCGAAGTTCGAAGTTCGGATCGTGCGGTCCCTCTCACTCTCGTAATAAATACCATTAGCGTGAGCGGAACGGCATGAAACGAATTTCGCGCTTCGTAGTATAGGGCCTGAGGCCCATTGACCTATAATAACAACAAGACACCCAATCGCTTAACAAAAGTTCCTCAAAAAACGTCCGAGCGGCGTTGTGTGTACGTATACATCAATTTATACAGATAAAATTAACAGCATTCATTCAAATTAACACCTTGTTTCGTAGCAGTAATGTTTAATGTCAATTGAATACGATCGTTCGAAGTAGTGACATGACGTCACGCGCTGGAAACCGCCTAAAGAGTAAAGAATGCAGTGGAGTGGTCATGCGAAGCGGAAGCTAGACTGTCTGTCTCTTTTTTTCTCGTGAGTTTGATTACGGTGCGAAAGAGACATATACGAATACGGGGCGAGAAGTGACGTTGTAATCAACGCGCGGTCGAAACACAACTGAACCAAAAGCCTACACAATAGACGCGTGTGTAGGCTTTTGCTTCCGACAGTTTTTGAGCGTGATTGGGAGTCTAGTTGTTATTATAGGTCAATGCTGAGGCCCTACCACGAAGTGCATAATTCGAACTTCGTTTCGTGCCGTCCCGCTCACGCTAATATGATTTGACACGAGAGTGAGAGGGATAATACGATACGAACTTCGATTTTCGAATTTCGTAGTAGCGCCTCTGAGGCCCCACCACGAAGTGCATAATTCGAACTTCGTTTCGTGCCGTCCTGCTCACGCTAATATGATTTGACACGAGAGTGAGAGGGATAATACGATACGAACTTCGATTTTCGAATTTCGTAGTAGCGCCTCTGGACTGGGTATCTATGGTAAATATTTAATCTAAGTTGGTTGCCCTTATTGTTGCTTCATATTTATTGTGTTTTGTTCAAATGTGGAATTGTGTTGCAATTTTATAAACATATAGACATCTGTAATCTAAATTGGCGTAAGGGGCTAAGGGACAAAATAGCGAAAATGAGTTATAAATCATATTATGAATTACTACAGTTCATGACTCATTTTCGTTATTTTTTGCCTTAGATTACAGTCATCAATATGATTTAGTAAAAGATATATTAATTCAACATAATCTAAAGTAAGATTATTTAAAAGCGAAAAAGTTTTTCGGGTGCGCCCGCGGGATTCGGCGGGGATTTTAAAATAATCTTAGATTCGGTGAGCAGCCGTATTGCTAATAAAAATAAATAATATTTGAATAATCTAAAGTAACCTTAAACAACATAAAACACACTACTTGGCTTTAGGTTGTGTCATTCATATTCATAATATCAATAAAAAAGGTGTGTTATGTTACTTATGTTTGTTAGTCTTAGATTTCTAAGTATTGGGTTTAATTTCTTCAGGTAAACGATTTTGTGAGCCTCGATATGCTAGAAGACCGTGGCTCATATGGTTCTACGATACCTCAAAGCAAGGCCTAGGAGCTTTGATTATCCATGCGGCTAACGTCTGGCTCTCACCATCTCTAGAAGGGAACACTTGTACATGGTAAATATTTTTTTATTAACCTTTTGAATGCCACATATCATTTATAGGGTTCTGTACCCAAAGGGTAAAAACAGGACCTTATTACTGAGACTTTGTTGTCCGTCCGTCTGTCACTAGGCTGTATCTCATGAACCGTGATAGCTAGACAGTTCAAATATTCACAGATGATGTATTTTGGTTGCCGCTATAATATCAAATACTAAAAAACAGAATAAAACAAATATTTAGGGGGGCTCCATATAATAAACGTGATTTTTTGCTTGCTTTAGCTTGATATTGATAACGGCAACAGGTACATGCTTGAAATAATCACATTGTTTTAGGAAAACAAACATTTCAGGCCTGAGCCCTATAGTTTGTTACCCACTTTCGGTTTCAGTCCTAGATTCGGCAGATTTTTTGCTGAACTTTAAAATTAAACAAACACAAATGGAAACAAATGGAACAAACTACCAGAACATGTAGTCTCAGCACTGAATGTTAATCAGTTTAAAAACTGATTAGACCAACACATTAGCAGTACAAAGAATACTTGACTAAGGAACAGCTAGATACAGGCACCTATCAGTTGCCCTCAACTGCCTGCCTGATAATATAAATAATAATAATAGTAATAATAATTTGGTTAGACACTATTGATTTCTGATTTGATTACTTTTGCTTCTAGGTACTTTGTGAATTTCATGGTGGACTCCACAGTAGGCTTACTGATTATTTGGGCCGGCATCAGGCTAGCGCAGTATTGTGCCAGAAATTATGACATACCATTAATCAATTTTGGTGAATATGGTAAGTAAAGCTTCATCTTATATTGTGATATTCTGATATTTTACGTGGAGATATCTGTGATGCCATCTCTATTTATTTTGTCCAAACAAATTCACCACCACAGATATCTGTCACATAAAATAATTTAAGAAACACTTTTGTATTTACCATAGTATTAGATAATGGTAATCAAAACAGTCTTGTGGCGCCCTTTGATGAACAATTTTTTCATCACCTCTCCCCGCCCTAATAGCATACCTACCTCCCTATCGAAAAACAATACAATACAATACAAATATTCTTTATTGATCACCAAAAACAGTACAGTGACATTACAAAAATAAAAAATCAGGTAGACAATAGGCGGTCTTATCGCTAAAAAGCGATCTCTTCCAGACAACCAATTACTCAGAAATTGATAAATATCAACAGACTAACTGTCAGCATCAACATAAGTTTCATTTTGGCGCCCTTCGCCTATCGCCTAGAGCGGCCGCTCTACTCTCTCAACCCTCTGTCTACATAAATAAGATAAAATAAAATATGTTATATTGAGCTATGAAATGAATCGTGACCCACTGTGGAACCTTTCCATAGAAAATGTCATAGTAAAGAAGGTATAATCTATCTGTCAAAGGGCCGGCAACGCACCTGTGATACCCTTAGGCTGCGGCTCCACTGAGGCGGAGACGAGCGGAGCTGAGAGGAGACGTGTGGGGATCGACCAATCATATTACATGAAATCCACATCTCGTCTCCGTTCATGTAATATGAATGGTCGATCCCCACACGTCTCCTCTCAGCTCCGCTCGTCTCCGCCTCAGTGGAGCCGCAGCCTTAGTGTTGGGGCGGTGTTCATGGGCGGCCGTGATTGCTTCTCATCAGGTGGCCCTCGTGCTAGTTTTCCCCTCTTATATATAAAGAAACATTACAGACGGACTGCATTCCAGCTGCAATGTAACGACAACTGCCGACCGCAGTGGCCAACCGGTCGATCGCGGCTATTAGTCCAGTCAATCGTGGCAAGGCAAAAAATATAAATACATAGAACAGACTGCGCAATGTATTCAATCACCAACTGCTGCGTTTGTGTTATTGGTAGATCGCCCAGGGTTTCGTCAGTAAACAGTAGATCTTATAGGTCTAATCAATTTGGCCATGCACCCCTGGCATATACAGTTGAATCGCAACTAGTGTGCTGTTTGTGTGCAGTTTTCCCGGCTGAAATGTAACTCCCACCACACAAATCGATCGCTATCGATCGATTCGTGTGGTAACACCGGTATGTTGTTCCTTTAGTCCCGTTTCGTAACCAAAATTTCGTAACTCCTAACAGCCACAGTTGGCGTACTGGGTGGTTACGAAATTTTGGTTACCAAACGGGACTAAAGAATAGTGAAATAATACGGATTACTCACGTCTCAAAACGAGTTAACTCGACATGTTTTGTAATCTAACAGTGTTGAATAGTCGTACTGCGTCAACCACGCGTCAACGGTGAGTATAAACGTGCCTTTACATGGTGATATTGAGTGTTGTGTGCTACCCTAGATTTGACAGTGACAATATAAATGACGATAAAAACGTGGGTAGTTGTGCGCTGGTATAAGTTTCGTCGAGCAGCAGAGGAAGGGCTACGGATTAGCCCGAAACAGTCCAGTTAACTCGTTTGAGACGTGAGTAATCCGTATTATTTCACTGTGAGTGTCACTGTAGTTACAATACGTTTACTTTTAGTTTACCACTGACAGGTTGCTTGCCTTCATTTCATTTCCAACTTTAACACCATACAAATAAAGTAGTTATTACAAAATCTGCAAACGTGGGTAAAAGTATTCTAAAATTGGCTTTATTTGTAGGTCGTTAAAGTTGAATATGAAATGAAGGCAAACCATCTGTCAGTGGTAAACTTTATGTAATTTTACTTATCATGTTTAATAGTACATTACTGCAGCGGCCGCGAAATAGGGGACTGCCGGCCGAGTAGTTATAGATGGCCGAGTGTTAACGAGGCCATCTAGAGATACGAGGCCGGCAATCCCTGTTCGTGGTCAAGGCTTGTATAGAGTTTTTCTCAAACATGCATCACCATCATCACCACCATCATCACCGCCATCATCATCACCATCACCATCACCATCACCAACAACATCAACAACATCCATCAACATCCATCAACATCCATCAACATCCATCAATATCTATCAACATCCATCAACAGCCATCAACATCGTTCAACATCCGTCAACATCCATCAACATCCGTCAACATCCATCAAAATCCATCAACATACATCAACATCCATCAACATCCATCCATCCATCAACATCCGTCAACATCCGTCAACATCCGTCAACATCCGTCAACATCCATCAACAGCCATCAACGTCCATCAACATCCATCAACATCCATCAACATACATCAACATCCATCAACATCCATCAACATCCATCCATCCATTCATCCATCCATCCATCCACGTCGACCACGTCGACCTATTAAACGTCATGGTGCTGTGCTGTGTCACATAAAACAATAGGCGATCACTTTGCTGGCCTTGGCCAGCAATGTTGTATGAAATTCCATTATTGACCTCTCGTCTCGGCGCACCTGCAACGTGACAGTTCGTGGCGTATTATAGGAACATAACGTCAATATTTCATAGCATGTTTGAGAAAAAAGACTTAAGGATGTTGTTATTGTATTACAGGTAAGCCGCCGATGTGTTCGGCGTGGCTGTGCCAGTGCGTGCTGTACGCGGCCCTGGCTACGTTCGCCAAGTCGGCGCTGGCGCTGGTGCTGCGGCTGCCGCGTGTCGTGGCCGCGCTGTCCACGCTCCCCCTCTCACCCATCACCAACCCGAAGCTCGAGATCACTGTCGTCATGCTCATCATACCGTTCTTCGTTAATGTAAGTCAGCAAAGAAATAGTTATTTGTGCAACAAGAGAGCAAAGTTGGTTCTTACTGCGAGTGTTGATTTTGAATCACGAGTTAGCGAAGGATTCTATAATTGAATCACGAGCGTTTAGCGAGTGATTCTAAGTTAGAATCCTGAGTGCGCGAGTGATTCAAATACACGAGATGCAAAAAAACTTTGGTCTCGTGTGACACATACAACTTTTCACCTCAGCAGCGAGAACATAATAAATTATTAAAGGTATATGAACGTCGTCTTTTTGTCTTTGTTGTGGTTTTCAACATTGAGTAAATACTCCATATTATATATATAACAATAGGTACAGTCTCCGAAAAAGTGTTTGCATTGTTTAAAAATATCATAAGCTTTTAAATATTTTACGCGAGACTTTTCAAGTAAGAAACTTAACTCTGCATTATGTATTACTGCATTAATTCGTCTGGTGTTCAATTGTTGACTTCGTCACTGGACTCACTCAATTCACTCATATCATATTCAAAAATTCATTAAATAAGTACTTATTACTATTCTAATAATTTCCAAATTGCCTCTGATCGTGTACTCTTAGATATCGAACTCTGAGTCTGTAGCTAGAGAAACAGAAGAAAAGAATTAAAATTTGAATCCCGCTATTTTTTTAAAGATGCGTTCCGATATTACACCCGCTGCGTTCCGATACTGCATCCGCTGTATTTATCACGTTGTTCAAGATTGTTAATATATGTTAAACTTTGTATTTTTCAACAACATTTTTACTATTTGATTATATAAAAATATAATCCAATTATTAAAAAAGTACGATAATTTAATTTAAAACCTTAACAGACGAATTACAATTTTAAGGTTAAGAACTTATTATGAGTATCCGAACGTTCAATCGTTCGTTTATTTTTTAGGTCTACTAGGTATAGAATTTGAAATCGAAATTCGAATCGATTTGATCTTATCTCTCGCTCTTTTCGTATCGAAATGAAAGTGACTGATCAAACTGAAGTTAAAATCTTTCGAATTCCCATCATAGTCCTTGACTTTTAAAAAAAATAATTAAAAAGCTACTTTGTCTCACGCAGTGAGCAAAATCGGATTTTGCTCACTGTTTTTTAGTAGTAAAAACTGCCTGTTTGAGGTGCTGAGGTGAAAACAGATATTCGCGTCAGCACAAGATATGAAAACCGGTCAAATGCGAGCGGACTCGTGCGCTGAGCGTTCCTGAGATCGCACGAAGCTCGAGATTGCTGTTATGTTCATCAATTTTATCATACCATTTTAACAATACTATGCTTCGTTTATTTCTGCATTAGAGAAAACAGGTGAACTTCCGTTTCGCAAATTATTTTTCCCAAACTGATTCATATGGCAAATGTTTCATTTCCCAACTGTTTATTTTTTCTGAAACTGTAAACTTTTTAGGATTGTTATAAAACAAACCTAACCTAATTTATAGAATTGTCCTGAAATATATCATGAATAGTTTACACTTTCAGAAAAAATAGACATTTGGGAAATTAAACATTTGCCTGACGGAAGTACACCTCTTTTTACCCGACTGTGAAGAAGGAAGGGTTATGTGTTTGACCCGTATGTATGTATATATGTATGTATGTATGTCCATTCCTATGTCCTCTCGTAACTACACAACGGCTGAACCGATTTTGATAAATGATACATCATTGGATTCGTCTTGATAACGCGAGTAACACTGGATACATGAAATTCATGAAAAATCAAAATGGCGGATTTTTGGCGCCAAATTGTGAGTCTTAAAAAAAAATTTTTTATCTAAACCTATCGAGTACCTAGGGTATCAAAATAAAGGGATTTTAAAAGAGATTACAAAAATATGTACAAGTCATGTTTTAAATTTAATTTGGAATAGTAAGTTGGCAATCAATGCATTAAAACGACGACGTACCTACTTACTCAGATACCTTAAGCAATAATTTTCCCTATGAAACCCATGTGGAAAATTAAGTAGCTACATATTTAAATATTGGTTTTGAACTTTAACTAAATAGCAACGGATTCCTAATAGTAGAGGAGACGTGGAAGATCGACCTTCACCGATCTGTTAACTCGATGAGACATATTTTTTATCAAATATAATTAATTTAAAAACAAATATGCCTATGATAACTTGCCTATCGAAAAGTGTTCATAGCTATTTTTTTTTTGTTTTATTGTTGAGTGCCTTTAGCCATCTTCCAGCTCCATCATCAGACCCTAGTTACCATCTGGGATCAAAGTACTCGTCAAGACGAATCAAACGAGTCCAAACTCGATGGGGTAATTCGTAATTTCATTAATTCAGTATGGCCAAAGGCACTCCACAATAAAACAACACAACTCCATCGAGTTTGGACTCGATTGATTCGTCTTGACGAGTACTTCGATCCCAGATGGTAACCAGGGTCTGATGATGGAGCTGGAAGATGGCTAAAGGCACTCAACAATAAAACAAAAAAAAATAGCTATGAACACTTTTCGATAGGCAAGTTATCATAGACATTATTAGGCATATTATTTATTTATTATTTATTATTTATTATTAGTTTATAAATTATATTTGATAAAAATATGTCTCATCGAGTTAACACATCGGTAAAGGTCGATCTTCAACGGCTCTTAGACCATAATTCAAATGCTCAATAATTTATCTGGGTCTCAGGAGGTTACACTAAAAAGCAAGAAATAAAAAAGTAATTAAAAAAACTAAAAACCCGCCTGCGGTGTAAATAAAATAATAAATAAAAAAACCCGCCTGCAGAAATACTGAAAAGATGGAAACGAGATAAAATGTTCAATAACAATAATAAGCTAACTGAACTCAACGAAAGAAATCGAAAAAAAAACTAAACATTGAAACGAATTTAAAACACGTCGATGGCAGTCTTTCAAAATTTAACGCAACGATAAAATGCAGTCGGAGGCATGGGAGTCAGTGGCTGCATGGGATTTAAAGTCACTTCATGCATGCCTCCGACTGCATTTTATCGTTGCGTTAAATTTTGAAAGACTGCCATCAACGTGTTTTAAATTCGTTTCAATGTTTAGTTTTTTTTTCGATTTCTTTCGTTGAGTTCAGTTAGCTTATTATTGTTATTGAACATTTTATCTTGTTTCCATTTTTTCAGTATTTCTGCAGGCGGGATTTTTTTTATTTTTTTATTTATTATTTTATTTACACCGCAGGCGGGTTTTTAGTTTTTATAATTACTTTTTTATTTCTAATGCAGAAATAAACGAAGCATAGTATTGTTAAACACTAGCCTCGACTTAGCTCGTGATTATTAGTCTCGCTATCTTTGGGATTTCTTTATAGATCATTCTTTAATTTGCTTTACACAAGAAGTAGGTAACAATGTTTGCCCATCTGCGCAAATATTAGTTATCATTGCATGTGAAAACCTAGATGGTATGACGTAGGTAAATTGATGATTTATCCGTGATTCCGATACAATACGAATATAATGTTTATCGAACAACACATACATAATAAGCAATACAGAAAACAGATGAATACAGAAAAATACAAGGCAAGCGATAAGCGGCCTTATCGCTTTAGAGCGATCTCTTTCTTGTTCTCTTTCATATGAGTTGCCTCCAGTTTTCTTAAGTTTATGTTTGGTTTGATTTCAGATTTTAATATTCTGGGTGACAGACAATTTCCTCATGTATCATCCGAGAGGAGTGAGCTCGAAGTTAAAATCAAAGGTAAGAAACTTTATCTTTTGCATCTCAATTATGAACACAACTAAACTAAATAAATACTCTTCCTAATAAATGCTCCTTTCATACACTCAAAGGTTGACTGGTAGAGATCCCTTAAAGGGATAAGTTCGCCTTTGTACATTTCAACGGTTGTCAATAATGTTTTTTATCTTTCCTTATTTTTGTACAGTTTAGAGTTTACATACATACAGTCATACATACACAACTTCAATAAGTCGACACAAAACAATTTTACATGCTTTGGATATAAAAATAATGTACTAACACTATCGCGAAGTTATAAAATATTTAGGTATTTCCAGTGTACGTTGCTCTGCTGATAACATTCTTAGCACGTCAAATAAGTTAATGCCAACTATGATAAGTACAATTTTTATGGTTCAAAGTTGATTAATTATTACACCATTGTCCGCATTTTCGTTATCACCCAGCTTTAAATACTCAAATTAATCACTGATCTTATTTTCACGTATCTAAATATTATTGGTGATTGGTGCCAAGTAAATTTGAACCTAAATGTTACATAAGTAGCATAAGCAGACACTTGTGTCCGCTACTAGACAGTAGCAGGCACAATTTATCATTTTAGTACACCGTAATGGAAATGGGTTCTGAGATGAGGCCTGTGGCCTGCAGTGGGACGTTTATAGGGTCGGGATGATGATGATAATTGTATTTATAAACTGAGGCTATATTGTCTAACGCGACGGTGCTTGCTATCTCTTTCACCATCTCTTTCTGTCATTATCTTATACCGTTTGACAGAAAGAAATGGTGAAAGCGATAGCAAGCGCCCGCGCGTTAGGCAATACGTCCTCAAGTGTAACTACCTATTCAAATATCTCTTACAATCCGCTTTATTGAAATACAGTGCGTCAGTAGTTTCAAATTAAATTCGCTCTATCGTCAACCTCTTTGTCGTTTACCGAAGCTTACATGGCAAGACCAGACCCATTGAATATGAAACAATTACCAGGTCCGTTACCAGTCCATAAAGAAGGAGAAGTCAGCGTCGGAGGAAGAAGAACATTCTGCTGACGAGCGGCTTTTGGGCGCCAATGTATGACCTTACCCCAAGCCCCGCGTGTCACGGGCCTAACCAACGCAGTTTCTTAGTTTCTAAACAGCCACTTTCTGTAAAAATAAGGATTTTTCATGTCGTGACCAGAGAAGAAGAAATAGGCGAAAAAAAGATTTTGTTAAAAATTACACTTAAGTTTTTTTTTTCGTTAACTATACATGCACTGTCATCTGATCCGAATAATGTAGGGTCGGTTCCCTAACTTAAGTGTCCACTTTTCTATGCAGTTAGTATGGAAAAGTGGATACTTATGTTAGGGAACCGACTGTACAAAGTAGTTACTACTGGAATGAGGTGAAATTTGGGTGAAAGTTAAGCTTGTAAAAAAGTTTCATAGTGCAAATTAATTTAAAAAACAATATGAACTCTAAGCGAGTCATAGCAGTCAAAATTAGAAATGATCGATCCATCACTAATATCTTTTAAACTAGTGACTAGTGACAAACTGTGAAATTCAAGTCAGGTGGCAGTGCAGCCGAAATAAGAGATCTTTTTGTATTAATATTGTATTAATTTTAAAACTACGACAGCAGAGAATTTTCGTTAAGATTGAAAAAAAAACGAAAGTAATTTGAACAGAAAAGATTCACACCATTTTGTCAAAACATCTCGACATATAATCTTCCTTTATTTTTATGGGCTTATTTATAGTGGTTGAACCTCATCGAATATGCAGAATCTAAAAGTGGTGTATTATAATCATGTATGGGATAGTATTTAATAATGTAAACTTACACAGACCCACAATCATAAATAAAATGTGTATCTATTCGATTCCGATAGCTATGTTTAATTTAGTTAGGTTATTTTTGAATTTGAATCTTTCTCTATAGTGAAGAAAATTGTTAAACAGAAAATCTACATCACAACCGATATATTTGTACCTTCTTTAGTACCTAATGGTCCTCATTTAATTTATATTTTATTGTACAGTAGGAGTCGTTTTCAAAAAATTGTACACATTTAAGGGATTTAATTATAACAAAACTTAATTGATTCCTTTATGTAACGAAAGTTACCCATATATTAGTTTTTATACTTAACTAACTTTCGTTACACTAAGCAAGCGATCGTGATTTTGTTTTCATTAAGCCCTTAACAATGTACAATTTTTTTTTAAAGTTTCTAATATTGGTTTATTTTATGTGGTCGTTAATTTAAAGTTAATTGTTCTTTTATTTGACAGTCATAGCTTGTAGGTATCTTGTAAATACGACAACGTGTAAATTATTGTACAAGTACTATATAATTTGCAATTCCGATTGGCTTCTCTATTTGTAAAAAATGTCTAGCCTAAATTAGTTATTTATGATACAAGTGCGGAAAGTAGGCTATTCCCAACGAATGGCGGAGATCTAAACAAACGAGCGAAGCGAGTTTGGTTTAGCCGACATGAGTTGGGAATTTCCTACTTTCGACACGTATATCATACAACATTTTACAATGCATTAAGCGAGGAAAAAAATTGGGGCTTGAGCGGTCTGGAGTACCGAGTTCCGCGTTCAGAGTTCTGTGTTTTCATCGCTCGAGAGTTCCAGTCGCCTGCTGTGTGCGTTATCGTAAGAGACTCAGTACATTCGAAAGAACGCAGAACTCTGAACTCGGAACTCCAGACCGCTCTCTGTCTGCGCGCGCTCATAAACATTTTAGGAAAAAGATGTTGCGTTCTTATTTACCTTTCATTGAGGGAAAGTCTCGTAGATGTTTACATATTTCAGCATCGGTTTAGTCAGCAGGAGGCTATCAAATTTAATTTTGTGCTTGGTCTAGGACGTCAGGCGGCGTTAAGTCCTATGTAAATTCATCACTTGAACTCTCCATTTTAATTTACTAAACTTAAATTAATTCTCCGGACTGAATTCATGAACATTACTGTGGCGGGTTTTCATGACAGGCGCGAACGGAACGAACCATGATTGGTTCGTGTTACGCTATGCGCGCGCACTGAAAACTCATTGGTTGACAGGCGCGAACGGGTAACCGTGATTGGTTCGTGTTACGCCATGCGCGCACACTGAAAGCTCATTGGTTGACAGCCGCGAACGGTTAAACATGATTGGTTCGTGTTACGCCATGCGCGCGCACTGAAAGCCCAGATGTCGTACGGTCCGAAATGGACTCAAGGAATTATTTTAGTACTAAATTTTTTATTTCAAAACTTTTGACGAAATTAAAATTTGTGTGTTTTAATATTAAAATAATCTGTTTTATTATTTTATCAGTAAATATTCATTTGGTTGCATCAAACATTTTCTTATTTGTGCAAAGCTGAATTATGAAGACACAACTCTCTAGTCTTATTTTTTAAACACTAGTTTGGACACAACTTTTTGAGAATTGGCAATTTAAAAAGTTACTTTTCCGCACGCGTGTGGAAAGTAAAATCCATACAATTTTTTTTCACACTTGCGAAAGTGTGCTGGGATGACTAACTTTCTATAGATATGTTGACTCGCGTCAAGAGGCACTTTCCGAGCATATGCATTGTAAAATTCATTGATTGACACATCCATGCAATAATCGTGATTCCAGAGAGCTACCGATTCCGTATTCGAAACTCATCTCATAATAATCACGCATGTGTTATTTTAACAATTGTTGGTGGAATTTTGAAATGGAATATTTAGTCACAAACTAATTGTGTTTTATTAAAACCTTACTGGAACATATCTATACTTGACTAAACACCAGTGGCGAGGCGTGAATTTTTTTCCAGGTAAAGCCGGACGAAACAAAAGCAAACAAAAATCATACCCCATTTCTTAGTAGTTATACTAGGTTATATTCTTGAAAACTAGTACTTACGTGCAGTAATTCGGTCCATAAGACTGCAGCATATTTATCCTTTCACTGATATCAGTATCAAAACAATATGTTACTTATACATGAATTAGACACTGAATTATAATCAGATTTACAACCTGACAGACGATAATATGTACGATTAAATTTCACCGATATTGCGTATCAACACTGATCTAATATTGTGTTTTTATTAAAATTATTTCACATAATTTTATTATAATATAAATAAACAAACTACAAAACACTGAGCGATTGACATGACATTACCTAATGTTGTCATTTCAATAAATACCACACCACAAACAAATCGACCGCGCTAGCGCATCACGTCCGGCACGTTCTATGGCTCCGAATCGTACATACAGTGACACATTCCGGCAGCGCGGCACAGCGTATACGATTTGGTGTTGTGCAGCGCGCTGAGCACAGCCCGTGGCGGTTTAATTTTGTCTGTTTATAAATCTTATTATAAAAATAGATAAAATATCGTACTTTCTGTTTTACACTAAAACTCGATATTTTAAAATTAAATTTCGCTCCAGTAATTTTAAATAAGTCTACGAATGGCTGCATGAATGTCAATTCCGTCGGCTATTCCAAGTGGGATAAATTAATTAAAAAAAAAGCTTCTGTCAAAGTGGAATTAAGCCTTATGCACAACGTAGAAAGTCTTTTTTTAAATGTGATAAGCCGATAGAGACCGGGTTATCTTCAGCCTATTCCATGCCTATTCTTACGGTAGACGCTTGTAGTGAATCTATGGTTTTATGAATGAATATTTACATGTGTGAGTGTACAATTCCTGACGGAATACTGAATTTATGAATGACTGATTGGTCTTGTGGATATTTTGATGCGTTTTGTTACTGCACCATTTTGAAAAATACTTAAAAGTTTATTATGGAAGAGTAAGTCTCTATACAAACAATCGGTTACTAAGAGAAGCGTTTGGTTAGGTACTTCAAAATTTTAGGCAACCCGCTGGGAATCGAGTTGTTAGCACCCTTCGCCACTGCTAAACACCTTGTTACGAGTTATGGTACCTAATCTAAAGACTTGTGCGACTTATTTATTCTAATACTCTCGAAACGAAATCGAGTTAAACCTATGTGATGTAATGGATATTGACTTGGACGAACATGTCTAAATGAAACTACAACTTATGTTTACTGTAATACTAGTTGCAATGCAACTAAATGTACAAAAAAGGGATTTGCTTGAAGAAAATTAGATAAAATATTTTCGTATGATTAGTTTTTACAATGAAAATTATTGATATTGTTCCTGAAATGGTATTTGTACTTAGATCCTCATAGTAGTGCCATGTATTTTGACGTTATTATACAAAAACATCGAATTAAGGGTTAAGACTGAACCAGTCGACTAAATTTTTTGTATTATTTTAATCTGTGGATTTTTACGCATGGATTGATCATAACATTCCATAGCGTTATGTATACTTAATAATAAATCAAAGAAACATGTAATGAATTTGCAGTTGTTTCATGTATTTTTTTCCAACGTGAATGTAAATATTTAGAAAAATAAGAGCTAACTTTTATAAGAAAACCGATGTGTACCTACATAATGAATAGGACTGTATAAATTGTGCATCTACATATACATTGTTTGCGAATATAATTCACATTACAAAGTGTTTTTTTTTTTGAAAAATGGTCGTTGTTAAATACGCTTAGTAGGTAGGGTTCGTATACCTATACCTACATCATAATGATAACGTAAAGTCAGGCCGTTCCTGTTATTATAGTACATTACTGCAGCGGCCGCGAAATAGGGGATTGCCGGCCGAGTAGTTATAGATGGCCGAGTGTTAACGAGGCCATCTAGAGATACGAGGCCGGCAATCCCTGTTCGTGGCCAAGGCTTGTATAGTGCTTTTCTCAAATAAATCCAAGGAAATGACACGAATGTTCAACTTATATATTCATATTTAATTCAAATTGTTTTTTTTTTGATTCCCGCCAAAATATTTTTTTCCAGCAATTTATTTGTAAGCTGTTCCAGTTAATGTTTTTGACGCAAAATCTTGAGATGATTTATATTTATTAAAAAATTACGACCTTATTAATTGGTTATTTTAATAAATTGTTAACAATAAACGCCAATCCTTATTTATTTTATTAAATCTAGCCAAGTAAGATATTAAAAAGTAAATTCACAAACTATTTTTTTCTTAATTGGCAGTATGTCATTGATAGTCAATAAAAGAAAATACGACCCACTAAAACAAAAGACAATCTCTTTGCTGGCCTTGGCCAGCAATGTTTGTATGAAATTCCATTATTGTCGTCTAATTTGAAATTGGAACGAATCTTCCTCAACTGCTATACAATGGCATACTTCGTGTTCTATTGTCACGACTATAAGGACCACATTTCCTTGGATGTTTGAGAAAAATATGTTGCATGACAATCTTAGCAAAAACCTAGGCAGCGCCAGCCCTTTTCATGTTTGTTCTTAGTGTACCTATGCACTATGCGGTTAGCCGCCGCGTTTTAGCTCACCGTCTCTTTCTTCCGCACGCAATAAGTACTCTGAAGAGGGACGGCTCGGGAAACCGCGCGGCTAACCGCATATTGCGTTCTTGCACTTCAGCGTCTGCGGCTGCGGTCTTTCTGAACAAACCCTATCCGCGGTCGACGACGTACTGCCGCCCGCAACCGGCAACGGTCGGTCGAATGCTATGTTATGTTTGTCATTGCGTGACTGGGATCGCTAATACGCCGCCGGTGAGCCGAGAGAAACGAACCGCAGCCATCACGTAAAAAAAATCACCCAGTATCATAACAGCCAGTGAAAAGGCTCACATGCCGACGTCATCGATACATGACCAACATTCAACTTGAAATTTATTTATTTATTTATTTGGAAAAAAGATACATTTGTAGGCTAACAGTAAGATACCAACTCGCTTACAATGTTATTTATAAATATACATGCATGATTAAATTACCTATATTACAATTTCGTTATAAAGACGGTTTATTCTGTATAACAATAATTGCCAGTTGTCGACAAACACGTCAACATCCTGGCCCTGCACAAGCGCGTTAAGAAGTGCCGGAAATAAATCCTGCAATGGAATTAAAATCCTATTTATCGACTACGTTTAGGTTCACTTCGTCCATAAACGGACCCAGTTTAAACGGTTTGTTCCGTCGCGTGGCGTACAGAACAGAGCACGTCACTTGGTTTGTTTTGTGGCGGTCAAGAGGTAAAGCCAGGATAGGTTAAAGTATAAACAGGTATTCGTGCCAGGTAAGTATAAAGACGTTTTTACTGCCTGCCTTGTTGCTATGATTGTTATTTATAAAAATGTTTGTGTTGTCATGGTAGTATTTACAAAACATGTTTCTTCAATCAAACATTTGACAATTTGTCTAAGGTTGCAAAAGGAAAACTTAATTATTTATTTCATCATTCATTATGTAACTAATATTTTGTGTTACTTTGTATTTGATTCCTTAAAAACCTTAGCAGATATCACAATGGAGGAAAGTGAACTAAGAAAGCTTCTGCAGACGAAAAATGGATGTCGAATCCCGAAGATGCTGCCTATTCCAGATACTCACGTAATGGACAACTTGTCGTTCACTCCGCAACCGCCCTACAATCGCATAAGGGTAAGTTTTTACATTCAATGTTTCGTTAGTGCCGGCTTTTTATAATAATTATATATAATTTATCTTTGCGCGAGTCTTAACTCACACTATAATTTAAAGCTGATTTAGGGTGCCTATTCGGTGGGCAGCGGGGCCGGGTGACTACGGATCCACTGGGTGGCGATAGGTACGCTCTCGCAAAGTAATATTTAAAAGATGTACAGTACGCTTAGTATAAGTTTTACTTCACCAAAATACTTCTCGATCGCGTTTACGTAAAAAAACCGGCCAAGAGCGTGTCGGACACGCACAAGGTAGGGTTCCGTAGCCATTACAAAAAAATCAAGTAATATTTTTCAAAGGATTTCGTATGTGTACGGAATCATCCAGTTTAGGTATGTTTTATACCTTAGGCTACTATTTACTCTTAAACTACAAATAATTTCCAAGCAATCTTAGCCGCTATAATTTTTCTAGAAAATTTGATATATTTACTACCCTTCTGAATTTTTTCAAATTTTTCCGCCCAACAGTTTAGATTTTACGGCCGATTTTAATGAAAATTTTCACTTTAAAGTTGAATATTTCGCAAACAAATCACTGAATAGAAAAATCATGTTAGCAACCCCGCAATGGTTTTAAAAGACCTATCCAACGATACCCCACACTATAGGTTTAGTTGAGAAAAAATGTTTTTTATTTTACCACTTTGTTGGCGTGACTGATATGTATATTCATGCCAAATTACAGCTTTCTAGTACTAACGATCTCTGAGCTTAGCCGCGGACAGACAGACAGACAGACGGACAAAGCATACTGAGCAGCAATACAACATATTTCACGGTATTGTATTATATTCCGGTTCCATTTAAAGCTGCCGACCGAATACGCATCATTAAAGAACGGGGCGAGTACGTCGCACCATTGATTTTTCGTATGTTCTGATCGGTTATCCAACCTATGTATAAGTACATATTTACAACAGTTTTAATGATCCACGGTTTATCATAAACAAGCAAGTAGTATGTACATTCATACTATTATTATAAATGCAAAAGTGTGTTTGTCTGTCTGTATGTTACCTCTTCACGCGTAAACCGCTGAACTGATTTAGATGAAATTTGGTATAGAGATATGTAGTATGAGTATCCTGTAGTATGTGTAGTATGTAGTATGTGTAGTATCCTGTAGTATATGTAGTATGAGTATCCTGTAATAAATATGGCTTGCTGGCTGTTGCCCTCGACTCCCGACTGCAAAGAGTTCGTTTATCGCTATTCTGGAGGAACTATGCAATTTTCCGGGATCAGAACTATCCTATGTACATCCCAGGGTCTCATACTACATATCTCTATACCAAATTTCATCTAAATCAGTTCAGCGGTTTAAGCGTGAAGAGGTAACATACAGACAGACAGACACACTTTCGCATTTATAATAATAGTATGAATGTACGTACATACTAATTTAAAATTTCAAGTCAATCTATCCACCGAAAGTGATAGAAATTCGACACGGAAGATTTGACTAAGAGCTATATCTAATAAAATAACTTAAGGGGGTACCGTGTTTTTGGCGCATTTATTGCATTCATTTAAACTCGTGCTGTATCATTACTAGCAATGCTATAGTCCTGAAATTTATATGTAAGATAATTGAGGATTCACTCTAGCGACTAGTCTTTTTCGAAACACGATTACTTGTAGTTCGCTCGATAGAAAAAAAATCCAAAGTCGTCTCTAAAATATAAATTAAACTCGTAGTACGACGCTAATACTGCACGGAAGGTCATGACTTTTTGAATGTTAATAAAACAAGATGTTTTCTAGGGCGTAGTCTGGCTACATTTTTAAAATATGTTGTTTGTTTTAGTAATATGATGAAAATACCCAAAAAACACGCGCAGTCCAATCAACCTATCTTGAGCCATCGTGCCTCCTCCAAGCGGCCCCACGCCCGAAATCGCCCACCCAAAATCGAATAGCGCGAAAAACGCTACCCCCTTAAATAGGACTTGAGCATAAAACTTAATTAGATTTGCTGTCATTAGGTACAAATGGAAAATCGTCCACTTGTAACTATTCGTCACATTTGAAAATGAGCATTAGAAATGCATCCACATACATACATAGTTCAACCAGAATAATGTTGAAATTGAATTATGTCCTGTTGTAAAATTGTCAAATATGTAGGTCCAAAAACAAATGTCCATTAGTATTTACGTTCACTGGAAAAGATTACCAATAGTAAATAAGTCCCATCTGAAATATGTGCATCGTTGGTATAATCGTCCAAATATAAATGTTTCCATTTGTATTTACGTACACTCAGAAATATGATCAGTTGGAAATATGTACCTACATTTATCTAGATAGGCTGGACGGAGGTTATGAATGATTACTACTATTACTTTGAAGTAATTCTAAGTAACTGTTCTATTTTTAGGCACTTAATAAAAAAATAAAAAATAAAATATGAAAAATAAAGTTTTTAGCTGACATTAATTAATGGAGATACGACCTTTTGTCGCAACACTATTCCTGTCCCGGTTTGGTACGGAACCCTTCCATATGCGTATTCCATATTCCACACGCACTTGGCCGGTTTTTTGCAAACTAGTTACGCATCGCGAGAGCAAGAGAGAAGAAGAATACACGAAGTTTGAATTACAAAGTAAAGCCCCTATTTGAATAAAACAAGCAGGCTCGTCAATTAATTTAGCCTTGATTCATTGTTTACTATATTCACTTTGAACGAAAGTATATCAGGAGAATAATTTATAATTTTGGTCTTAATTCATATTATACTACATTCACTTGGTACCTATTTAATTTTGTTCATTATTTATAATGGACAAAATTCCATTTGTACTTAATTAATTTTCAACGAAAAATTTGGTTGTTAATATTTTTGAGAACAATTGCGTTTTGACTAAATTCACTTTGGATACTATTACTTTTGACCCAAATTCAAAATGGCCATTTCACGTGGAGATTTTCCATTTGTACCTAATGACAGTAAATTCTTAATTAGATACGACCTTGTCAGAATACCTTAGCTGTATAACAGATATACATACGAAACTCTTTAGTGCCTTCTAGACTTCTACCACTTTAACCGTGATAAACTGTTTATAAACAATCCCTTTAGGTCTAGCTAGGTAGTAAGCTAGTATACACGTGACTTGGCACTTTTCTTATTCCGAAGAATTAGCATGGTTTTCCGTTAACAGGACAAACAAGCCAAGTTTCGTCAAGTTCTGGAAGAGAAAGCTTCAGAGAGAAAGGTAAAGATCGCCCGGCCGCCATTACCACGACGCGAACGTGACCGACTTGAGATTGTACAGGAACGCCACATCGCATTGCTGAAGGAATGCGCTGACAAAATACAACCACCGCCTATGCTGAAGTCTTGGGAGAGAATAATTATAAACCTTATTCCTTCCAAATTACGAAATGCTTTCCCTACACTGACAGAAGAATTGATCAAGGAAAGCAAAGCCGCGTGGGACCGCAACCTTCATGATGCTGCGGTTAAGCTGGTTGTCCGCGACGTTCCCGGTGTCTCCCGGATTAGATACCAAGAACCACATTTTAAATATGCGGGAGTTACACCTAACTTTGGCAAAATGGTTAAATTTCGTAAGAAGCTTCAAGACGGTTCGCTTCTTTTACACCCATTTATAAGACTTGTCCTTGAATCTTCAGAAAAAACATTCCCAGCGGCTATTATAAATTTGGCAAAGTATAGAGCAAAAGGACCTATGAATTTGAGTGAATTTCAAGCAAAAGTAATGGAAGAAATCAAGCGTGCTGACTACTTAGTATCCAGTACTTGGTATGCGATTCTTGTCAATTGGTTAAAGAATCCCAGATGTCTGCGAGGTATGCGTCCTAAAAAAATTCCAGAATTTGTTCGTTGTGCTACAAAGATGATATCTATGCAAATACAGGAATTAATGCGTAGATCTATTGATGCGCTTATTGAGTCTCTAAAAGACCCTGATTCTGTTCCTATTCTAAATCTCGCTTTGGATTTTGATGGAGAATTTATTTATGACGAAACTCTTGAAACAGTCTATGAAACCTTTCACCAAATAGCTGATGCCATAGCAACTATTGCTCAAAGACTAATGCCTATAGAACAGTATCTTAGATTACCTTATGATTTTGATGCACTTCCAGTGATATATAATGAATGGTTACACAAAGATGGGCATGAACGACTGCAAAAACAATTAGACATTGTGTTTGCTCCTCTTCTTCAGTATTTAGATAAACTTCGCCAAGAATATGATATGCTTTATGGAATTCCAGCAAAATCGGCCCTTTTAAAGTTCATATCGGAAGCAGAAGAATTTGAAGAGAGTCGTGATAAAATAAAGTATTTTCAAAGTATCGATTCTGACATTACTGCAGTGCTAGAAAATGCCTACTTTAACTGCTCGGTAGTATGCCAATTACGGATGGTAGATGGATTAAAGCGCAAAGCTTTGGAATTTATTAACGATATTATAGCAGGAATAGTAAATACACACATGGAAGAGAATAGAGATATTTGTTCTGAATTTGAAATTATTGCTGGTAGAGCGCTTAAAGAACCTGAAAACGCAGCAGAATTAATAGAACAAGGAGTATATATTTTACATGCCAAAACTGTGTTGGTGGAAGCGTTAAAGGACAGAATAATGAGACAAATCAATATTATTTCAAATCTTTTGGAAATGACATCTCTATCTCCAGAACACGTGGCATCAAATACACGAACCGTCAATTGGATAAAGGATATAAAACCAATATTTGACAAAAATGCGGCCGCTTACGAAACATTCAAAGGTGAAATGGAAGATAACCTGTTAAGTAAAATAAATTACCTTAATAAGGAAGTCCAAGAAATGCTTCCATTTTTAGAGCTGCTTGATAACATGGACGACGTAAACCATACCCTCGAATATCTTGAATATCTGCGCAAATTTGCGTATCGTCTAGCCGACTGCGATAAATTAGTAACATGGATAAACAATGAAGAGAAAACGTTCAAATTTCCAATTTCTCAATATACTGATTTGGAAGAACTTAAGGATTTCGTTTTACCATTTTATAGTCTTGTTCATCTTGTCCATCAATGGAAACGTAGTTATTTTACTTGGATGGATGGTGTATTCGAGTATTTAGACCATAATCAGATTGAGCAGGATCACGAGTTCTACTACAAAGAATTCCTAAAGCTGTCTAAAGCATATAGAGCCAAAATCAAACAGCAAATCACCGAAGGCAATGAAAGAAGATTTCAAGGAATGGCAGATGATCTAGACATAAATAATCTTCCTGCTCCTATGAAACTTTGTGCCCAGGCCGTAGCCGAATTAAAGGAATGGCGACCGAATGTTCAAATGGCACATATTATGTGCAATCCTGCTCTTGTACAAAGACACTGGGATGAAATGTCACTAATAGCAGGATTTGATTTGACACCTACTGCAGGCACCACATTACGTAAAATCATTAATTTTAATCTTTGGGATCAGCTTGATCAATACGAGATTATTAGCGTTGCTGCTACTAAAGAATTGGCACTTATTACGAGTCTTACTAAGATGATAGCTGAGTGGACTGACATTTGTTTCAAAACTAGCCCATATAAAGACACTGGTATATTTATACTGTCTGGACTTGATGACATTCAAAGCGTTTTAGACGATCATATAGTTAAAACTATAGGTATGCGGGGGTCTGCTTTTGTTAAACCATTCGAATCTCAAGTCAAAACATGGTATGAAAAAATTACCAGAGTTAATTCAACAATTGATGAATGGGGAAAAGTTCAGAGTCAGTGGCTATATTTACTGCCCATATTTTCTTCAAAGGATATTGTAGCACAAATGCCAGAGGAGGGAGTTATGTTTGTTGAGGTTAACAACGTATATCGACGATACATGGCTTGTGTTGAAAAGGATCCTCATACTCTTGAAATCGCAGGTGGGGCTGGTGTATTAGAATCGTTTAGGATTGCTTCTGGAATGTTAGAAAAAATTAATGACGGTGTCAATAATTACTTGGAAAAGAAACGATTGTACTTCCCAAGATTTTTCTTTCTATCCAATGATGAAATGTTAGAGATATTGTCAGAAACGAAAAATCCTCTTAAAGTTCAGCCTCATTTGAAAAAATGTTTCGAAGGTATTAATCGACTAGTATTTGATGATGAATTTAATATATCAACCATGGTATCAATGGAAGGAGAACAAATTGATTTTCTTGAAATCATAAGTGTGGAGGCTGCAAGAGGTTCAGTTGAAAAATGGCTTGTCCAAGTAGAGTTTCAAATGCTTAAGGCTGTTAAAATGGAAACGGAATTGTCCTATTACGAATTTCCAAATTATGGACGCGTAGAATGGATACTCTCATGGGAAGGAATGGTAGTGCTGGCTGTATCCCAAATTTACTGGGCTGTAGATGTCCATGAAGCATTAAACACGCATAAATTAAGTGAACTTGACGCGTTTAATAAATGTTTGAATAAACAACTTAATGAAACAGTAGCTGTTATTAGGCGTACTGACTTATCAAAGCTTAGTAGTATTACAGTTAAGGCGCTGATTGTTATCGATGTACATGCCAAAGACGTAATTTTTGAACTCGTTGGAAAAAATGTAACAGAAGTGACTGATTTTCAGTGGCTAGCACAACTGCGGTACTACTGGGAAGAAGAGAGAGTATTTGTAAAAATAATTAACGCTGTAGTTAATTATGCATATGAATATTTGGGAAATTCTGATAGATTGGTGATCACTCCCTTAACAGATCGATGCTACCGCACATTAGTAGGAGCTTACTACTTACATTTAAACGGGGCCCCTGAAGGCCCTGCAGGTACTGGGAAAACGGAAACTACAAAAGATTTGGCGAAAGCTCTGGCCGTTCAGTGTGTGGTATTCAATTGTTCAGATGGATTAGATTACAAAGCTATGGGGAAGTTTTTTAAGGGTTTAGCGTCATGCGGTGCTTGGGTATGTTTTGACGAATTTAACCGAATAGAAGTTGAAGTATTGTCTGTGATAGCTCAACAAATTTTATGTATTGTGCGAGCTGTAAGAGGTCATGTAGAAACTTTTGACTTCGAAGGTACTATTCTGACGCTGAACCCTGCTTGTTACGTTTGCATCACAATGAATCCAGGTTATGCAGGACGATCTGAACTCCCCGATAACCTGAAAGTACTATTTCGCACAGTGGCTATGATGGTTCCTGATTATGCAATGATAGGAGAAATATCTCTTTACTCTTTTGGGTTCCTAGATGCAAGAAATTTGTCCGTTAAAATAGTTACCACTTACAGACTTTGTTCTGAACAGCTATCATCTCAAAATCATTACGATTACGGTATGAGAGCCGTAAAAACTGTCTTATCAGCTGCGGGCAATCTAAAAAGAAGCTTTCCAAACGAAAGTGAAAGTATATTGTTGCTGAGATCAATCACAGACGTCAATTTACCGAAGTTTTTATCTTTTGATGTTCCTCTGTTTGAGGGTATTATATCAGATTTATTTCCCGGTATAAGTTTACCAAAACCAGATTACGAAAACTTTTTGAACGCTTGTAATGATACTTGCGAAAGAAATAATCTTCAGCCGTTGGAATGCTTTTTAATCAAGGTCATTCAGACATTTGAAATGATGATCGTTAGGCACGGTTTCATGTTAGTCGGTGACCCTTTTTCTGGTAAATCAATGACACTAAAAATATTATCAGAGTCTCTTACGTTGATGGAAGAAAGAAAACAGCCTGGGGGGTGTGCGTGTACCTATAAAGTACTTAATCCCAAAGCCGTCACAATGGGACAACTTTATGGGGCGTTTGATCCAGTTTCTTACGAATGGACAGATGGTATTGTAGCTACAATTTTTAGAGATTTTGCTTCAGATGATACTCCTGTAAAAAAATGGCTGGTATTTGATGGGCCTGTAGATGCTGTGTGGATAGAAAATATGAATACAGTGCTGGACGACAATAAAAAACTGTGTTTGACTTCTGGGGAAGTGATGGCAATGTCAAGCGTAATGTCAATGATATTCGAAGTAATGGATCTTTCTCAAGCCTCGCCAGCTACAGTGTCAAGGTGTGGTATGATTTATATGGAGTCAGCTTCACTTGGTTTTTATCCATTCTACAAATCTTGGATAAATACACTAAATCCAATTTGGCTCGAAGAAAACGAGGAGTATATTTTCGATATGTGTGAATGGCTTTTTGATCCATTAGTTTACTTTGTTAGAAGATATTGCTCACAGTTAGTTACTGCAGGAGAAGTGAATTTAGTAATAAGCACTCTTCGCCTTGTTGAAATGTTAATGGACTCTGCTGTTGAAGGTGAAGAAGACACAAAATTTACGCGAACTTGGTTTTTAGCTTCTTTTATGTTCGCTTTGGTGTGGGGTATAGGAGGAATATTAAATACGGAGTCTCGTGAAAAGTTTGATGATCTTATAAAGGAATACTTCAGAGGTGAAAAAGGAATACCTGAACAGATAGATCGTTTAGACGTGTCGATTCCACCTGAGGGTTTGATTATAGATCATTATTATATGTACAAAAGTAAAGGCTGTTGGAAGCCTTGGGCCGATTATGTAAAAGCGGTACAGGTTAAAGAACAAATTAATCTTTTGCAAACTGTTGTACCGACAATGGAAACAGAAAAATACATGTACTTACTCAAATTACATACTAACTTTGCCCGACCCTTATTACTGATTGGACCAACAGGAACTGGAAAAAGTTTTTACGTTCAAAATTTTTTGATGAACAATGTTGATATGGAGAAATATACACCCGGGTTTTTAACTTTTACAACAACGACTTCAGCGAACCAAACCCAAGATTTGGTACTTTCTAAACTAGTAAAAAGAAGAAAAAATAATTACGGTCCTACAAAAGGTAAAATAGCTGTTATATTCATAGATGATATGAATATGCCCGCTAAAGAAGTTTACGGTGCCCAACCAGCTATTGAATTGCTGAGACTTTATTTCGATCAAAAACATTGGTATGATTTAAAGACGACTGATAAATTGTATATTTACGATACATTTTTTTACGGAGCAATCGGACCTGTAGGTGGCAGCCGACAGTTAATATACCCTAGGATGTTACGACATTACAATATCTATTCAATCAATACATTTTCCAAAGACAGCATGACAAAAATTTTTACTACTATTTTACAACTAGGTTGGAGAAGAAATGGTTTCGGACAAGATACACAACCTATAATTGTTAGCATCGTCGCTGCCACAATGGATATTTATGATCAAGCTTCTGATGGGTTACGGCCAACACCAGCCAAATCTCATTACATCTTTAACTTAAGAGATATTTCAAGAGTAATTCAAGGTTGTGCATTGCTAAGAAAGGAATCGGCTGAAAGCAAAAAGACTTTCACGAGGGTATGGGTACACGAAACCATGCGAGTGTTTTATGATAGACTTGTTGACGAAGATGACCGTACTTGGTTTTACACTTTGCTTAAAAAAATGACCGTATTTTATATGAAGGATACGTTTGAAACTGCTTTAGACACGTATGGCGACGAAAAAGGTGAAGTGACACAAGAACAAATTAAATTGTTGATGTTTGGCTGTTACTTAGATGCAGACAGTCCAGAAGGCGAAAGACGCTATGACGAGTTACCTGCGAAGGAAATATTCCTTAACATTAGCATTGCTATGTTAGCTGAGTACAATGCTATGCATAAAGCGAAAATGAACATTGTATTATTCGACTATGCATTGGAACACTTATCGAAGATATGTCGTCTACTTTCCATGCCTTCAGGGAACGCTTTATTAGTAGGCGTAGGTGGTTCTGGTCGTCAGTCGTTAACTCGACTGGCTAGTACCATATTAGGCCAAAACGTTTTTCAACCAGAAATAACTAAATCATACAGTGTCAAAGATTGGCATGACGATGTTAAGTTAGTTCTACGTGAATCAGGGGGTCTTAATAAAGACACGACATTTTTGTTTACTGAGAGTCAAATAAAAGAAGAAACTTACATCCAGAATCTAGACAGTTTACTAAATTCTGGTGAGGTTCCCAACTTATACGGCTTGGATGAAAAACAGGAGATCCTAGAATTGGTACGCTTAGGAGCTCAAGGGGGCAATAGGAATTTGGATATTAGTCCGCTTCAGATCATGGCCTTTTTTGTCGCAAGGTGCAAGGTAAAATTACACTGCGTATTGTGTTTCAGTCCGATCGGTAGTTCCTTTAGATTACGATTAAGACTTTATCCATCACTGGTTAATTGTTGCACTATTGATTGGTATGATAGTTGGCCTGAAGATGCGTTGGAAAAGGTGGCTCATCATTATATGGGAAAAGTAAATGTACCTGATAAAATAAAAGCAGCTGCCGTAATAGCCTGTAAACAGTTTCACGTAGATGCTAGAGTTGTGTCTGCAGATTTTTTCAATAAATTCGGAAGAAAAACGTACATTACGTCTGCGTCTTATTTAGATTTGATTAAATCTTTCACAGCTTTGACAAATAGAAAACAAAGGGAACTGAGGGCAGCCAAGTTAAGGTACACAAATGGATTAGATAAGCTTGGCCAAGCTGCTGAAGCAGTGGCAATCATGCAACATGATTTAAATGCTTTGAAACCTCAACTTATTATTATGGCCGCAAAATCAACAAAAATGATGCAAGAAATAGAAGTAGAAACTGCCATTGCCGATAAAGCAGCTGCACAAGTAAGGGAAGACCAAAAAGTTGCCAACGTGCAAGCAGCAGCTGCACAAGAATTAAAAAAGGATTGCGAAGCTGATTTAGCGCTTGCATTGCCAATTTTAGAAGATGCTATTGCTGCTTTAAATACACTTAAACCCGCTGACATTACTATTGTGAAATCTATGAAAAATCCTCCAGCTACTGTCAAATTAGTTATGGCAGCAGTTTGTGTTATGAAAGGTGTGCCACCAGATAAAATTCCAGACCCCGACAACCCAGGTAAAAAAATATTTGATTATTGGGGTCCAAGCAAAAGGCTATTGGGTGACATGAGTTTCTTAGAATCTTTAAAAAGCTACGATAAGGATAATATTCCTATTGAAACAATGAAAAAAATCAGAAAGGAATATTTATCTAATAAAGACTTCAAACCACACATTATTGCTAAAGCTTCTGCAGCTGCTGAAGGTTTATGTAAGTGGATAATTGCTATGGATATGTATGATGCAGTAGCTAAGGTTGTAGCTCCAAAAAAAGCAAAATTGAATGCTGCCGAGAAAGAATTTGCAGAAACGATGGCAATTTTAGAAGAAAAGAAAGCAACAGTTGCTCGTTTAGAGGCTAAACTAGCGGAATTGAATGATGCGTTGGAGGAAGCAAATCAAAAGAAAAAAGCTCTTGAGGATGAGGTACAAAGCTGTATAGATAAGTTGTGGAGAGCTGAAAAGTTGATTGGTGGTTTAGGGGGAGAAAAGGTACGTTGGACTGCCGCTGCTGCAAACTTACAATTGCTGTATGATAATTTAGCAGGTGACATACTAGTTTCTTGTGGAATAATGGCATATCTAGCCCCTTATACGTTACCCATTAGAATAAGCACAACAGAAGCGTGGCGTGATCTGGTAATTAAATTAGATATGCCACATTCCGATACTTACGTCCTCAAAGACGTGTTAGGTTCTGATATTAAAATTCAAAATTGGTGTATTGCAGGTTTACCTAGAGATTCATTCTCCATTGACAATGGAATTATACAAGACAATTCAATGAGATGGTCATTGCTTGTAGATCCACAAGGACAAGCAAACAAATGGATCAAAACCATGGAAAAATCAAATGACCTACAAGTAGTGAAATTTACAGATGGAAATTATATGAAGGTCATCGAGACATGCTTAGAGTATGGTAAACCTGCTTTAATTGATTGTATATTAGAAGATGTAGAAGCGCCATTAGATCCTGTGCTTTTAAAAAATACTTATATGCAAGGAGGTAAAGAATATATAGCGCTTGGTGATAATGTAATAGAATATCATTCACATTTTAGACTTTACATGACTACAAAATTACGCAATCCACACTACCTACCTGAAGTATTTAATAAAGTAACTCTCATCAACTTTGCGCTGACCAAAGATGGTTTAGAAGATCAATTGCTTGGAATCGTAGTAGCCAAGGAGCGCCCCGACTTGCAAGAAAAACGAGAAAAACTAATCGTTCAAGGTGCAGCCAATAAAGCAGCCTTAAAGCAAGTAGAAGACGATATATTACGAACACTTCAGGAATCTAAAGGTGACATCTTAGAAGACGAATCAGCAATAGAGATTTTGGACTCTTCTCAAATATTATCTCTCGACATAATGAAAAAACAAGAAGCTAGCGTAGAAACTGAAATAATTATAGAAAAGTTTCGGCTTGGATATCGACCAATAGCGTCACATTCTGCAGTTCTCTACTATTGCGTCACGGAGCTGCCGAATGTAGATCCAATGTATCAATACTCTCTAACGTGGTTTATAAATCTTTACATTATTTCCATTGAGAACGCTAATAAATCTAAGGATTTAGAGAAAAGATTAAAGTTTCTAAAGGAGACTTTTACATATAACTTATACAGTAACGTATGTCGATCACTGTTCGATAAAGACAAGCTGATGTTTTCTTTTATAATGTGTTCAAAAATGATGCTATCCACTGGCGAGATGAATCAGGAGGAATATATTTTTTTGATAACTGGAGGAATCGCTATCAAAAATGTTTTAGAGAAACCTACGGACTGGCTACCAGATAAAAGTTGGGATGAGATATGCCGACTTAGTGACTTAGCAGCGTTTAAAGGATTTAAGGACAGTTTTACAAGTTCACTCAAACAATGGCAAGAAGTTTATGACGATCTAAACCCTCAGAATAAGCCATTGCCAGGAGCGTGGAATGCCAAATTGACGCAATTTCAGAAACTGCTAGTTGTGAGAGTTCTAAGGCCTGATAAACTAACAGTTGCACTTTCTGAATACGTTGAAAAACAACTAGGTCGCAACTATATTACACCACCACCATTTGATATAGGAAAATCTTTTGGTGATTCCAACTGTCTCTCACCTTTATTATTCATATTGTCGCCTGGGTCTGACCCAATGGGTGCGCTTATGAAATATTGTGAAAAGATGGGTTATTCAAACAGATTTAATTCCATATCATTGGGCCAAGGGCAAGGACCTATTGCAAGGGCAATGATAGAAAGGGCTCAAGCAGAAGGCGGCTGGGTGTGCCTACAAAACTGCCATTTAGCCGTTTCTTGGCTTCCTGTACTGGAAAAATTAACAGAAGGCTTTGATTTAACGAACACCGACCTTAGCTTTAGGCTTTGGTTGACAAGCTACCCTTCCGATAGATTCCCTCAATCTGTTTTACAAATAGCTGTTAAAATGACCAACGAACCACCGACTGGCCTCCAACATAACTTAAATCGATCTTACATTTCAGAACCACTAAAAGAACCCGAATTCTATGAAGGCTGTCCGGGAAAAGATAAAGTATTTAGTAAACTTTTGTACGGCATAAGTTTTTTCCATGCAGTTGTACAGGAAAGGAAAAAATTTGGTCCTTTAGGGTGGAATATTCAATACGGCTTCAATGATTCTGACTTTCAAATATCTGTTATGCAGTTACAAATGTTTCTAAACCAATATGAAGAGATTCAGTATGTTGCTATAAAATATTTGACCGGCGAATGTAATTACGGCGGTCGAGTCACCGACGATTGGGATAGAAGACTAATAGTTACTATTTTAGATAATTACGTGAATCCTGGAGCTATAAATGATCCTAATTATACCTTTTGCGATGTCGGGACTGTGTATGGATTACCGCGTAGATGCGAATATCAAGATTATTTAAAGCACATAGAATCCGTTCCTGTTAATCCTCCTCCTGAAGTATACGGACTACACATGAATGCCGGCATAACTCGTGATTATTCCATATCTATGGCCCTTACAGCAGCTTTAGTTCTAGTGGAAGGTACAGGCAGCGGAGGAGAAGGTGGCAATACAGAAACAATACTTGTTAATATGGCCGCAGATGTATTGTCAAAGTTACCTCCAAGATTCGATGTAGAAGAAGCGCAGAAAAAATATCCAGTTGATTACAACGAGTCAATGAACACTGTCCTTATGCAAGAAATGGAAAGATTCAATAAACTGTTAAACGAAATCCGAACTTCATTGATGGATTTGCAAAAAGCAGTTAAAGGTCTAATAGTAATGTCACCGGCACTTGACAATCAGGCTAATTATATGCTGCTCGGCAAAATTCCCGAAAACTGGCGAAAAGTTTCATACCCAAGTCTGAAACCATTGCCTAGTTATGTATCAGACTTTGTGAATAGACTCGAAATGTTGCAGAATTGGTACGATAATGGTAAACCTCCTACGTTTTGGCTGTCGGGGTTCTTTTTCACACAAGCCTTTCTCACAGGGTCTACGCAAAACTATGCGAGGTCTAAGAAAATTCCCATAGATTTGCTTATTTTCGATTTCGAGGTACGTAGAGTAGATTATGAAACTACTCCGCCAGAATGGGGTGTTTATGTGGAAGGTCTTTTCATGGATGGTGGTCGCTGGGACAGACAAACTCACGCTATAGGGGAACAGTTACCTAAAATATTAAATGACAATATGCCCGTGGTGTGGCTATATCCAAAAATAAAATCAGAGTTTAGAGAAGATGGGAGATACAGGTGTCCACTTTACAAAACGCTAGAAAGAAAGGGCGTGCTGGCAACAACCGGTCATTCGTCTAATTTTGTCTTAGCGTTTTATTTGCCATCAGACAAACCTGCTGCTCATTGGATAAAACGAAGTGTTGCCTTATTGCTGCAATTAGATAATTAGAGTATTTGTTGTTTTGGGTTAGAAATTTACATTAGTCAATTATATTATAACTTAATATACTTACTCAATTAAAATACCAGAAAGCTGATTTAGAAGTCCCACTATTTATTTAAAAAAGTAGAGCCCTAATTTCGGCTATAATTACGATTTACGCAATGACACAAAAGATACGGTCTAATATAAAACCCAAGTTTTTGACTTGTGCTTGTGATTAATGGTGGAACGTTCTCACAGTACTTAGGTACCTTTTACCTAAATATCAATTCATAATGAATGCCCTCGTTCATAGAATAATAAGATTTCTAACTTTGTATGTATAATGAAGAGATTGAATGACTGTACTGTACTATAGTTACAAAAACGTGTTTGGACATATAAAAGCTATCGTAAAAGTTTAAAGGGGTGATCCTGGGTTATTTAGATAAATTTAGCTCGACACGTTTGAACTGAAATTTGATTGTTTTTTTTTTTCAATAGTGACCTTCATATGTCTAATTGTTTTTACTTTCATATTTTGGCAATCCCTAAAAACATAGCAAGTGCGTTAATAGTTATTTATGATACAAGTGCGGAAAGTAGGCAATTCCCAACGAATGGCGGAGATCTAAACACACGAGCGAAGCGAGTGTGGTTTAGCCGACATGAGTTGGGAATTTCCTACTTCGACACGGTATATCATACAACGTTTTACAATGCATTAAGCGAGGAAAAATTTAAGGCTAAACATTTTCGATAAAAGATGTTGCGTTCTTATTTACCTTTCACTGTGGGAAAGTCTCGTAGTTGTTTACATATTTCAGCATCGACTTAGTCGGCAAGAGGCTGACACATTTGTGCTTGGTCTAGGACGTCAGGCAGGCGGTGCGGTGATAAGTCCGATGTAAATTCATCACTTGAACTCTCCATTTTAATTTACTAAACTATAATTAATTCTCCGGACTAAATACATGAACATGAACGGGTAACCATGATTGGTTCGTGTTACGCCATGCGCGCGCACTGATAGCTCATTGGTTGAATTTCGATTGCGCGCGCATGATGGTCGTACGGTCCGAAATGGACCGAATGACGAAATTAAAATTTGTGTGTTTTAATATTATAATCTGTTTTATTATTTTATCAGTAAATATTCACTTGGTTGCATCAAACATTTTCTTATTTGTGCAAAGCTGAATTATAAAGACACAACTCTCTAGTCTCATTTTTTAAACACTAATTTGGACCCAACTTTTTGAGATTTGGCAATTTAAAAAGTTACTTTTCCGCACGCGTATGGAAAGTAAAACCCATACAACTTTTTTCCACACTTGCGGAAGCGTGCTGGGATGACAACTTTCTATAGATATGTTGACTCACGTCAAGAGGCACTTTCCGAGCATGTGCATTGTAAAAAATCAAACTTCGGCAAAGACGTGGAGGGTAAAATATTTCTAAATCACAAATATTAACAACTCTTACCCCATCTTCCGAACACACTGTCCCTATGATTAAGATATAAGATCTGAATAGGAACGCCACGTCGTACGGCGGTTGCCTAACTTAAGTATCCACTTTTCCACACTGACTGTATAGAATAGTGGATACTTAAGTTAGGGTACCGACTGTACCAATACGGTATGATGGTAGGTACGCGCCTATAAAAAGTAATGGTAAATTGTAATAGGCGGGCAACCAGGGAGACTACTACGAAATTCGATTTTCGAATCATGACGTCCCTTTCACTCTTCTGTTTAATACTATTAGCATGAAAGGAACGGCACTATACGAAGTTCGAAATTCGCATTTCGTATTGTAAGGTAAGGGCAGAAACTTTTCGTCTGACATGTAAAAAGCAGATGTTACCTTTTTCGCACTAAATGTTTAAAATTGTTATTAATTTATATTTCGTCATCGAATAATAATAAATCATGTAATATATAAATGAGTTTTATTTTACTTACCAGTACATTATCTACATGTACACATAGGCTAAGTTTCTAATTAAAATGTAAGTACATATAAATATTAGGTAGGTACTAGTTTTCGTTGTTGGTTCCATCTTTTAGTTTCAAAAGCTCACGTCTTGCGTCTTCTGTTTCCACTAGTTTTCTTCGTAACTTGAGCATAATCGCGTTATTTCTTTTCTGAAACCAATTTAACATAGTAGTTAGGTAGGTATCAACAAAATGTGAGTGTAAACATAAAAACCGGATGTCTGTTAAGTCGGTTTACGGACGACAGTTTATGACAACGTCATAACAAAACATTCAAACCCCACCCCCACAACTCCCCCCTCTCGCAACTGGCCTTCGCCGCTATCTTGCAACTGGCCTTCGCCGCTCTCTTGCAACTGGCCTGCTTCGCTGCTCCGTAGAATGTAACGTTACATGTACGTTACAATGAGTCACGTTTTTTCGTGTATGCAGCCGGCGTTCATCGATTTATTGACGTTCTCACGTCAAAAATTGAGCTTCTATGGTAGTAACGTAGTAACGTGAATTTTTCGGTTAGTTACGCGTAATTCTTAAAAAAAATGCTGTAAAAATAGTGGACAGATTGGATACGCAACATGCATATCGCTTAAAGTCGTCGATCGTCATTTGGGCGGTGACGGAATAAAAATACGGTTAGTTAATTTCATGACATCCGTAGTAACACCAATTTGCTACATGGTGTGACTATAGATATTTATGAACGGTTGGCAGTACATATATTGGAGAACTCGACTGTTACATAAATTCCGAGTATCAATCATAGTTTTCAGTATTATTAATGTTAAAATATGAAAGATTTTTGAAAATGCCGCCTTTTTCAAGGGACACGACTCGCTTGACAAACTCTAGCGCCTCCACGTAATGCCAAGTTGCCAACACAAACTGAATCAAATACTTAATACGGTGACACACACCGGCGCTGGGCACGCTCCGTCGAAGCCCCGCGCTCCCGTACCTCTACCATGAGTTTACACTAGTTTACGTGACCGTACTCGCTAGCGACGTCGTAAATTATTTGTATGGAGAATTGTGCAGCGCCTCTAGCGGTCACTTACGGAAGTACAATTCTCCATACAAAATCATTTACGCCGTCGCTAGCGAGTACGGTCACTGTAAACTAGTGTAACTCATGGTAGAGGTACTGGTTTGTTGTGGCCTACCTTCACCAAAAGCAATAACGTGGCAATAACGCTCGCTGCTATTTCTGCGCGACTTATGCATCTGTTTCCAGCTCATATCTGCTTCTTTCTCTTGATTAGAGTTCTCGCGTTAACTTTCCGATAGAAGTGAAAAAAAAACGTGTTTCGTCGTTCCGCGCGACCGTCAATCATCTCGGCCTCTCTATCCAAGTATTATTTCTGCATGCCTGAACTCTGTCGTGTTTCTGATAATTTTCAAAAACTTCGACTCACCTTCAACACAATACAAGCCTTTTCAATTGTGTCAGCTTCGGCGTCGAGCGCGGCAGCCTCTCGCGCGCGCTGATCGATTCTTGCGGCCGCCATCTTCTTTTTCTGTCTCTCTGTCTCTAACTCGTCTGCTTCTTTCTCTCTCAACTCTTTCTCGCGGGTTTCTAGCACTAGTCGCTCTGAGTAAAAATCCAAATCAAAGAGGAGAGGTTTTAACAAGCACACACATTTATAATATTACTAGCTGCTGCCCGCGACTCCGTCCGCGAAAAATAGGGGTATAAAAAATAGCCTACGACCTATTATCAGACCTACTGAATACAGAGAAAAAAGTTTCATAAAAATCGATCAAGCCGCTTCGGAGGAGTTCGATAACAAACATCGTGACACGAGATTTTTATGTATTAGACTAGGATTACAACAAGCAATACATATAAAAAATACACTAAACTAATACTAAACTGGCAAAGTACGTCTCGGGCAATTTTGATTTGGTTTTACACGAGATCTCACAACTTGATTTCCCTTCAGACCTACCATAAGTACTCCAGATGGTTGACAATAAATGCTGCGGCCCGCTGCACCATTGCTAAAAAAAGTTGAGTATGGCTGTGCTAGCTATATGGCAACTGTTGAGTAAAAGGTTGTATGTATGTAATATTGTCGATAGTTAACATTACCTCTGTTGAACAGTTCGTTGAATCCTTTCTTGTGAAGATTTAAATTGTTAACGTGACTGTTAACTTTACTCCTCTCGGATGCGGTGCAAATTCCGATCATAGCTAGTTGATGGCGCGCACTCGAGATTTGCGACTTAGACTCCTAAAATCAAGAAATTGTAATACCCAGATAAATATACCTAGGTATTAAGTATAATCAAGGATACCAAACCGGTCGATCGCAACAGAACCGTCTTTCCTGCAAGAGAGCACATCACAGGGCCCCCGCCCAGGATCCTCAACTTCGAGGAGGCCCTGTATGTCCAATATTATTTCGCTTATACCACGTTAAAAAAAAATTTGGACTCAATAGCATTGAATCTTTATGTTTCAACGGAGTCCCTAAATTTGATGTGCCTGGTACTCAAAGCCCCCGGCATTTTATTAGACAGTCTTGGATCTGGATGTTGAATACAGAAATACGTTTTACGAAAAATACTGCTAGAGTCAAATGTAGTTGGCTACCCCTGACCCATTTGTCTGCAGCCAAACGAAAGTTCCTATACTACTAATATTAGGTATAAATAAGTAAGTTTGTGAAGATGTTCAGATGTTTAGATGTTTGTATGTTTCGACGTTTGTTACTTTGTTACTCAATCTATATATATAAAAGAAGAAACTGAGTGACTGACTGACTGACTGACTGACATATCAACGCACAGCCCAAACCACTGGGCCTAGAGATTCAAAATTTGGCATGTAGGTTCCTTATAAGGTCTAGGGGTGCACTAAGAAAGGATTTTTCAAAATTCACACCCTAAGGGGGTGAAACGGGGGTCCAAAGTTTGTATGGGGAAACAAGATTAGTTCGACTATTTTATTCGAAACTTCACAAAAGTACTCCTAATGATAAATGAGTAAACACGTGTTTCAGGTTTTTTGAGAATTCAACCCCTAAAAGGGGGAAAGGGGTAACAAAGTCTGAAAATCAACATGGGTGTTGTTTCTATGGTTTATCGGGTCGCTGATTATGAAAACAACAACGGTTTTAAAATCCGACGTGGCAGACGTAAAATACCATCTCCCTGGATGGGGTGCGATGGGGTTGAAATGTCTAAATAAACTAAATGACTGTTGATATATCAACGCACAGCCCAAACTACTGGACCTAGAGACTTCAAATTTTGCACATAGATACCTTATACAATGTAGGCATCCACTAAGGAAGGATTTTTGGGAATTCCCTCGGGAACGGGAAAAAACGGGATTTATATATTCTATTCCGAGTGACCCTATCTCAGTAACTATAATAACTAGACTCTTCAAATTTGATACACAAGTAGGTATTACATTAGTTAAAACATTAATTTCAGGATTTTTCACAATTCCCACGCGATAAGGAAAAAACGGGATTTACATATTCAGTTCAACGGGATCCTATGAACTATAATTACTAGGCTCTTCAAATTTGGCATAGAAGTAGGTAATTATAATAGTAAAAAACAGTTTTAAGGATTTTCGGAAATTCCCACGGGATAAGGAAAAAACGGGATTTTTCGTTTTACTGGTCGTAGAAAGCTGAAATTCGGCATGTAGGTTGCTTGGGGAGTGTCGAGCTGGATTGAAAGAGGACTTTCCAAAATTCCCACGGGAACGGGAAAAAACAGGATTTTTCGTTTTACTGGTCGTAGAAAGCTGAAATTCGGCATGTAGGTTGTTTGGGGAGTGTAGAGGAGAATTGAGAGAGGACTTTCCAAAATTCCCACGGGAACGGGAAAAACGGGATTTTTCGTTTTACTGGTCATAGAAAGCTGAAATTCGGCATGTAGGTTGCTTGGAGAGTGAAAAGGAGCATTGAGAGAGGACTTTCCAAAATTCCCACGGGAACGGGAAAAACGGGATTTTTCGTTTTACTGGTCATAGAAAGCTGAAATTTGGCAAGTGGGTTCCTTGGGGAGTGTAGGGGAGCATTAAGAAAACATTTCCCGAAATTCTTACGGGAACGAGAAAAAACGGGATTTTGCGTTTTACTGGTTGTAGAAAGCTAAAATTTCAAAATTCATAAGTTTATACTGTAAGTAGGCCGCAAAGGGCTCTTTAACCGACTTCTAAAAAAGGAGGAGGTTATGCATTCCACTTTTTTTTTATGTAGGTATGTTCACCGATTTCTCGGTCAATTGCGGACCTGCTTGCTTGCTTGCCTGTATGCTTGCTTGCTTGATATCTTGGTTCTTTGTAATACTCATAGTACACGCGAGCGAAGCCGCGGGCAAACACATTTACGTAATTTAATTATATTATAAGTATAATCTAATTTAATAATTTATAAGCTATGTTTATATAAAGCGAGCTACCTGCAGTCAAACTGTGTAAGCAGTTTTGCGGAGCATGGTTTAAATGAAAGTGTAACTTTTTATGAATAAATATATTTCATACATACATACATACAAAAGCTAGTCACGCAATAAAGGCCGAACGAATTTCGATAGAACTTGGCGTGCAGTACCTCTACCATGAGTTTACACTAGTTTACGTGACCGTACTCGCTAGCGACGTCGTAAATTATTTGTATGGAGAATTGTGCAGCGCCTCTAGCGGTCACTTACGGAAGTACAATTCTCCATACAAAATCATTTACGCCGTCGCTAGCGAGTACGGTCACTGTAAACTAGTGTAACTCATGGTAGAGGTACTGATACAAAGGCTTGGATTGAGATAAAGGATACTTAATATCCCGGTAATGCGTTACCGTGGGATAATATTTTAACTTTGAACCAACAAGAACAGAGACTACTGTTCAAGAACGTTAAAGTAGGTATAGGTACAACTCTGCTTTCAATATATCGAGTTAACTTCATCTGCACTGCAACCAATAGGGGGCGTTGTCCGTATGAAGGTTCTGTTTTGTGTAATTTATAACAACGGTTACGACTAGGTAAGTAGGTAGGGTTGCCATACGTCCCGGTACGCCGGGACATGTCCCGGTTTGATGCATGGGGTCCCGGCGTCCCGGCCGATAAGCAAATTGTCCCGGTTTAAAAATCATAGTAATTTAATAGAGGGCTGGACTTGGTAAACAGTAATATACCTAGCGGCAGCGCATGCTACACGCTGCGCTCGTAGCCGATAATGTGCATTTTCACCAATATAGCGAAAAGCGCCAACAAACAGAAAACCCTAAAAAAAAAGTAAAAAACTCGCTGGCTGTGTTAAAAGTTGTTTTGTGTTTAGGCAAGGACTAAACCTTTAAAGTTACCTATTGCTGTAATAAAAGTTTATTTTTTTCTACCTTTACTAGTTTTTCTTTAAATGTCCCGGTCTGAGTCCCCACACCCCCCCACCAACCCTACCCTAACCCTAAAGTAGGTAAATATTTTCCATAATTTGTAAGAATTCAGTTTACTTTAAGTGTTTGATTTTGACTAGAGTAGGTATAAGACAATAAAGAGTTGAAATTATATGAGGGTGTATCACATTTCAGACTTTAAACGATAATATTTTTTCAATTAAGTAAGTAAAATTAATTATTTATCTCGAAGTGGGGCAGTACAGCGAGTACTTATACTCACCTCCAAAATTTTAAACAAAAATTCCAATTCAGACTTGATTGTTGCAAGCTCATTACAGAGATAATTTGCTGTAACACGATGGTTGCTTACATCTCTTTCTGCGCATAATTTATGTTTAGTAACTAAAAAAAATGTATATTACCAAAAATTTTTAATAATCTATCCAATATAATAATAATTGGCATTTAAATTCCAACTTACTGGATTTCAAGTCGAACTTGAGATTACTTATTTTTTCATCCATTACTTGTGGTTTTAAAGCAATAATAATTCAAATTTTTTTCAAATTAATTCACAATTCACTGGTCATTTAATATAATTAATTATAAAATCTGGTTTCCCACCATTTCCGTAGAACTGCCGCCATTTTTAAAATAATACTTAACGTTTTATACTTCATCTCAAACAGTATCACTCAATGTGTATAAAGCTGAGAATACACATGCTAGTAAGGTAAGAATGAGCTATATAGTACTGGCATGCTGTGAATTGAGTTTTTACCCGTAGCTCGCGTGCCAGAACAAAACATGCCTGAAGATCGCAGCTCGTTTGATTGTTTTCTCCTCGCGCAGAAGTGTGAAGGGAGTAGGGTGCCCAGATGTCTCGTATTTCAGGCATTTTTCATTGTCCTGTAATTTGGCGAAACCAATACGGAACAGTACATTGTGCCGTAAATTTATACCTGTACCTTTTTATGGAAATAAATTATTATTATTATTAGTATTAATGGCATAGAAGTCCTTGTAAGTAATTTATAAAATAATCATTTGTTAATGAATAGTGTATACGCAGTATAACTGGTACACGTTCAATGTAGCGCTAACATAACAGTGTTTGTTACGAGCGCGACGCGAGCAAGACGGTACAATAGGTACGAACTTCGATTTGTAATTTCAAATTTCAGAGTAGCCGGGTGAATATTCGAGCGTTTTGACCGCGCGGTTAAACGTCATTACCATTCGACGATTATTACCACAACCGAAGGACGAATCGCGCGAAATTTTATGAAACTAGATTCAGCATCGGATGCTGTCTTAAGTTTTCATAAAAAGTTAACCCTAAGCATCATCCATTTTAATAATTTCTGCTCAAATGGTAATGACAAAAAAAACGCCGTAAAAACGCTAAATATTTACCCAGCCCCATGCAACATGGCTTTATATTACGAAAATTCGATTTTCGAACTTCGTATCGTGCCGTTCCGTTCTTCCGTTCACGCTTAGTATTAAACAGGGGGGTTACTACGAAATTCGAAGGCCCTATACTACGAAGCGCGAAATTCGAACTTCGTTTCATGCCGTTCCGCTCACGCTAATGGTATTTATTACGAGAGTGAGAGGGACCGCACGATCCGAACTTCGAACTTCGAATTTCGTAGTAACCCCCCAGAAGAAGGAGACGGCACGTTACATAGACGTAGCATAAGGCATGGACTTAATACCTAACCGGGACTGAGTACTAACTTTTATTAGTCAATCAAAAGTGACCCATATTACCAAGCCATACAGTTTAATAATGGCAACTAGAGACAGCGGTCCGAGAGATTACATACAAACTAGAGAAACTAGTGGATTGTGTCCCACTCGCACCATTACTTGATCACCCTAATTAGAACGAGATGCAATCCACTAGTTATTTTTTTTTACGACCTCACTTTTTTGTCGCAGTACTCAGTCGGGTTAGGTATTAAGTCCACTTCTATTCAAGACGAACAAAAAACCGTCATGTGTCTCTTTCTAGCACATGCAAAATCTCACTGTGAAGAAAAGAGTGAAGCATAGACAAACACCGCCATCTTAAACGTCAGTGTGTCAAATTCTGAGTCGCCGTGGTAGCCAGCTGGATACCAACTTTGTTATCAGTTTTCCTTTAATTTTATGAGTTTTATGTCACTTTGAAGAGTGAAATTTAGTTAATTTCATATCACTAGAACCAAAGCTTGTGTGGCTATCGGTTGCAAGAGTAGAATGGGTGTATTAACAGAAAGTGACCAAAGAATATCTTTCCATAGGTAAGTTATCGACTATCATAATGAACTTATTGCGCAATGTTTAGATTATATGATCTGCTGTCAATAAATAAATTGCCGTTCTAAATATCGTGAAGTCATAAAGATCACGTAAGGCCAAAGATTTATTAAAATAATCAACAACAAAACATCTGTTCATGACGTTATGACAGTTCATGTACTTAAAATTTGATAATAGGGATGTGGTTAAATAAATCGATATTGTATGTCCGGTTCAGTTTTGTCACTTTTATTTAAAATTAATATACACCGTGAAATTTTAGTGGTTGTTTTCCCGAAACGAGGTGATTTAGTTTCGATTGTACAGTCGATTTATAATTACTATTTTGACTAGAGTCAAAAATCCAATTGAGAAAAACGAAAGTCGAAAATGACCGTAAACCAATAGTAACGCTTCGTTGGTACAAGTAGCGTACGATCGCACGATAGGTTAGGTACCAACGAAGCGTTACTATTGGGTTGCGGTCATTTTCGACTTTCGTTTTTCACAATTGGATTTTTGACTCTAGTCAAAATAGTAATTATAAATCGATTGTACAATCGATACTAAATCACCTCGTTTCGGGAAAACAACCACTAAAATTTCACGGTGTATTAATATATATTTTAGTTAAACTTTTTATAGGCTCTGAGAAGCAGTACAAGAAAAACTAAGTAAGTTGTATTATGACTAATATAATGCTAATTGTGGATGTGTATTGTTCTCAGGTTACCTAAAGATCCTGATGAAATAGTGGATACATAATGTGAACTGGTTTTATTTAGTGGTCAATAAATGATAAAGGTACGTAAAATACAATCATAATTATTATTTCATAATTGTCGTTTTACTTTTCCCCTTGTATCCATTATACTACTCGTACATAAATACACAAATAAATATAAATAACCAGCTGTTGCCCGCGACTCCTTCCACGAAGAATGGGGGGAGGGGGGGATAAAAAATAGCCTACGACCTATTCTCAGACCTACCGAATACAGAGAAAAAAGTTTGATAAAAATCGGTCGAGCCGTTTGGGAGGAGTTCGGTAACACACCGTGACATGAGATGTTTATACATATATTAGATTAGATTGATACGCCTTATCGGGACTTAAGTATGGTCTCGTTAAAAAAATTGTACGTTGCACGTATTATTTGGGCCATTTTAGGCGATGGGCAGATGGCGGTACGGCTCGGGGAGGTTAATTTGCGTTTTGTCTTTGTTGTTGTTTTTGTAAATAATTCTGTATCGTTTTTCAAGTTTGTCGTTATTAGATTCGACTAGTCTGCACCGCCCCGCCATCTGCCAAGAGCGTCTCAGTATGCTTATTTTTAAACTCGCAGACTTCTAATTTACAACTTACAACTACTACTTCCTACTCATTCCAATATCAAACTGCTTTTCGTAATTTTTTAACTTAAGGAAAAGAGTATAAAAAGAATCATTAAAATGCTGAATAGTATTCTTGGTAATTTTTCGAATCCAATATGGTCCTTTAAATTATGACACGATAATTATTTTTGACAGTAAAGTTTATCGATATAAAAGTGGCACATCTCTAGAACATATATATATATCGATTTATAAATACACTATAGTAAACTGGCTTCATTGAATTGAAAGCCAATACAGACAGACGTATATCTGTCTCTATTTGCAGATGATGTTTTCTTTAAGAACGAGAGAGAATACCGATGGTTATATTTCGTCTTAAATATGACGCGTCCATTCTATAGTACGTCCATGGCACGTTACTAAATTCGAAAATCTAATTTCGTGGTAGCCACATGAAATGGTTGTCGTTGATCTGTCTGGTCTAGTCTACTTTATCTGTGGTCGGTCTGTTTGTAATCTGTGGGTGTGGGCTGCGCTTGTGAGTGAAAGAATGGTGTTAATCCCATGTTGTTTTCTTCACGAATATTCTGGCTCAATTGATATAGGTATGGGTCGACTTCACTTCAGGAAAATGTAATAACGACCTATATCTAGGTTAATAAACAGTCAAGCTTTAGAATTCTGATGTGTAAATCATCGAAAATGGTGTCCGGCAGCACGAGGGTGATACAAGTCACCAACATCGCTCCTCAGGCGACGAAGGATCAAATGCAGACCTTGTTCGGGTATTTGGGTAAAATAGATGATATAAGACTGTATCCAACTATTCGGGATGTCTCCTGCCCCGTACAATCGCGGATTTGTTACGTGAAATATTATGATTCGGCGACAGTGAATGTCGCGCAGCATATGACAAACACAGTGTTCATTGACCGCGCTTTGATAGTAATTCCCATGCAGTCCGGTGAGATTCCGGATGAACACCGAGCTTTGGAGATGTCGAACAACGGCACGCTAGTGCCGGGGCTCAGTTCCGTCGAACCTAGACTTCCCGCGCACATTATCAACACCTTGGAAGGCGTCCCGCCTAGTCAAGTGATACAGTCCCACGACCCTAAGCTTGCTGCAGCGGGTCTGCCGCCTTATCCACCGCTTCCGGCGACTTACGACTCAAGAAAGATTGAAGAAATCAGGCGGACAGTTGTGGTGAGCGATGCAGACAACTTGAATTACATGCAGTTGATTGAACACTTTGGACAAGCCGGAGAGGTAAAGTACGTGCGCTACGCCGACCGAGAAGCTGATCAAAAGAAGTATGTGCTCATTGAAATGACAGAGCAAGAGAGTGTTTTAAAAGCATTGCAATTGAATGGTTCAGTTGTTGATGGACATATCATAAAGGTAAGCAAATATACCGTCAAACATTAATGTTTAATGTGTTGTTTTACAATCACTAATCACATTAATAGTCACTTTACTAAATGTATTTAATTGTTCATTATACAAATAAGTTTGGGATACCTGTCAGTTCAATTACCTGTTTCATAGCAGTCTGTTATTAAAGTTCCATACTCAGTAATAGGGTCCCATTGGCACATTACTGAGCCCCTGCTGGCTGTTTGTCTGTACATCTGTCACAGGGCTATCTTAATTTAACCATATAAGCTATACTAAGCTATCATATAAGCTAGACTTGAAATGTTCACTGATTATAATATTACTGTGGCTGCTATAACATCAACTACTAAAAAATACAGCTAGACAACTGGATAGCCCAGTGGTTAGAGAACCTGACTACGAAGCTTGATGTCCCGGGTTCGATTCCCAGTTGGGGGAGATATTTGTGTGAATTATACAAATGTTTGTGCTTGAGTCATGGATGTTTAATATGCAACAGGCAGAATTTTCATAGCAAAAATCAAACGTCACGAGGGATTGACCATTGTGTTTTATCAACTATTGATGATTAATTGTCACTTTGCATTACATTTCTAAGGTAATTAAATTAGACCTGGGAATTACTGTTTAACATTTCTGTTTTGGTTTTATATTTATATTAAAATTTAACTAATTACTGTTTTATTTATTTATTAATTAATTTGTTAAGTAATTATATTAATTATACCTGTCAGTAATGGTGTTTAGCTTTTCCGTTATGGTTTTATATTTAACTAGCTTTTGCCCGCGGCTTTGCTCGCGTGTACCATGAGAATTCCAAAGAACCAAGATATCAAGCAAGCAAGCATACAGGCAAGCAAGCAAGCATACAAGCAAGATTGCTTGCGTGACAATGGAACCATCTCAGGAGTATATTATATTCTTACGAATAAAAAAAGCATTTTTAAAATCGGTCCACAATTGACCGAGAAATCGGTGAACATACCTACATAAAAAAATACATAAAATGGAATGCATAACCTCCTCCTTTTTTTGAAGTCGGTTAACGAAACCTTTGCGGCCTACTTACAGTATAAACTTATGAATTTTGAAATTTTAGCTTACAACCAGTAAAACGCAAAATCCCGTTTTTTCCCGTTGCCATAAGAATTTCGGAAAATACTTTCTTAATACGGGGAAAGTCCTCTCTCAATGCTCCTCTACACTCCCCAAGCAACTCATGCCGAATTTCAGCTTTCTACGGCCAGTAAAATGAAAAATCCCGTTTTTTCCCGTTCCCGTGGGAATTTTGGAAAGTCCTCTCTTAATGCTCTTCTACACTCCCCAAGGAACCCACTTGCCAAATTTCAGCTTTCTACGACCAGTAAAACAAAAATCCCGTTTTTTCCCGTTCCCGTGGGAATTTTGGAAAGTCCTCTCTCATTGCTCCTCTACGCTCCCCAAGCAACCTCATGCCGAATTTCCGCTTTCTATGACCAGTAAAACGAAAAATCCCGTTTTTTCCCGTTCCCGTGGGAATTTTGGAAAGTCCTCTATCAATGCTCCTCTACACTCCCCAAGCAACCTCATGCCGAATTTCCGCTTTCTATGACCAGTAAAACGAAAAATCCCGTTTTTTCCCGTTCCCGTGAAAATTTTGGATAGTCATCTCTTAATGCTCTTCTACACTTCCCAAGCAACCTACATGCCGAATTTCAGCTTTCTACGACCAGTAAAACGATAAATCCCGTTTTTTCTTTATCCCGTGGGAATTTCCGAAAATCCTTAGAATATTTTTTACTATTATTATTACCTACTTCTATGTCAAATTTGAAGAGTCTAGTAATTATAGTTCATAGGATTCCGTTGAACTGAATATATAAATCCCGTTTTTTTCTTATCCCGTGGGAATTTTGAATAATCCTGAAATTAATATTTTAACTAATGTAATACCTATTTGTGTATCAAATTTGAAGAGTCTAGTTATTATAGTTACTGAGATAGGGTCACTCGGAATCAAATATATAAATCCCGTTTTTTCCCGTTCCCATGGGAATTTTGGAAATTCCTCTCACAATGCTCCTCTACACTCCCCAAGCAACCTTCATGCCGAATTCCAGCTTTCTACGACCAGTAAAACGAAAAATCCCGATTTTTCCTTATCCCGTGGGAATTTCCGAAAATCCTTAAAACTGTTTTTTACTATTATAATTACCTACTTCTATGCCAAATTTGAAAAGTCTAGTAATTATAGTTCATAGGATTCCATTGAACTGAATATATTAATCCCGTTTATTCCTTATTCTGTGGGAATTTTGAAAAATCCTGTAATTTATGTTTTTATTATTGTAATACCTACTTGTGTATCAAATTTGAAGAGTCTAGTTATTATAGTTACTGAGATACGGTCACTCGGAATCGAATCTATAAATCCGGTTTTTCCCGTTCCCGTGGGAATTTCCAAAAATCCTTCCTTAGTGGATGCCTACATTGTATAAGGTATCTATGTGCAAAATTTCAAGTCTCTAGGTCCAGTGGTTTGGGCTGTGCGTTGATATATCAACAGTCAGTCACTCAGTCAGTCAGTCAGTTTAGAATTTTATATATATAGATATGTAGCAAAATGAAACTAGTTACTGTTTTATTAATTTATTATTTTGTTAAACTTCATATACATAGGTCTATTTTTTTTTGGTAAACTATAGTGACCTACGGCAAGGCAAAGTGCTCCCCTGTTACAGGTCTATTTTAATTACCTAAAACATCTTGTGCTAAGTGACAATTAATCATCAATAGTTGATAAAACACTAATCAATCCCTCTAGTCTAGATTGACATTTCATTTTTGCTATGAAAATTCCGCCCCTTGTTAATATGTTTTTATATGTATAATTAAGTAGGTATGTTTATCTGTGGTCTTGTACCCACAGTACAAGCTTTGCTTAGTTTGGGACTACATAGATCAATTGGAGTTGGTTGTCCCAACATGTATAGTATTTATTTTATTTTATTTTAAGTTAAAAAAAAATGAAAGGCAGTCATCATACAAGAAAAATGTTTTCTTCAGTGTTTTATCTAGAGACTTGAAATTTTCACCGATTAAGTATTACTGTGGCTGCTATAACAACAAATACTAAGAAAAAAATAAAGTTAAAAAAGTTAGAGGGGGTTGTCATAAAAGAAACATTTTTTTTTTCATTTTTAATTCAATCTTTATTTATATGTAATGGCCTAAACTTTTTTATTTAATTTTCAGGTGTTCCATTCTACTCAAGCCATCTCCAAGCCTCAAACTAAAAGCAACGAGGCTGCCCAACGTGAGATTGAGGAAGCCATGTGCCGTGTGAAAGAAGCACAGAACTTGATCTCTGCTGCTATTGATCCTGTTATTGGACTCCTCTCTAAGGATAAAAGAAGGTTTGCATTTAAATCTTCCACAAAAACGTTTTTTATGGTTATTTTAAACCTAGGACTAAGCAGGTACTACAACTTCGAGTGAGCAAGCATAATCCTCCTTCTATTGTAACATGGTATTCATATTGCAGTTATTGGTGCATCTCACGAGTCTTGGGTGTTTAATATGTATTTAAGTATGTATCTATCTATATAAGTATTTTTATCCGTTGTCTTGTACCCATAACACAAGCTATGCTTAGCTTACTTTGGGACTAGGTCAATTGGTGTGAATTGTCGCGCAATATTTATTTATTATTTATTTATTTATTCATGTGATCCTATGTAGTATTATATTTTATGGTAATATGTTTGTGTAATCTCCCTGAAGTTAGCATTGTTTAAGCCAATGAAAAGGTTGCAATAGCTATTCATAAGATAAATGGCAATTGAAATATAGACAGCCAATTATCAGACAGATAAACTTTCAAATAACTTTAGTGGCCTGGTAGCTATTGGACAGTTTATATGAGGATTGAAAAATCGGCCCGTGTACTATGAGTCTATGACGATACACTCTCTTTCTTTGGGTGGTTGTGTCACCCAAATGTGTGTGAGAAATGGCATCTTGTCTGTGAATTACTAAAAAACGTTAAAAAGGACCCATTGCTCTCCAAGTAAGGCTTCCATAAAAATTCTTAGTGTCCAAGTAGAATTTGCGGCACCATAGAGTTGGTTAAGGTTACAGTGGCGGTGCATTTGAAAACTTTTTGCTCCATATAGAAAATGAAAATGATAAACTTTTACAGATCGCGGTCCCGGTCTCGGTCCCGGCGACGTTCGCGGTCGCGCTCCCGGCGCTCGCGTTCGCGGCACCGCGGCGGCGGCAAGCGCTCACGCTCCCGCTCCCGCCACCGCTCGCGCCGTTCCCGCTCGCGTCACCGCCACCGTTCCAGGTAAGGCAAACCCATACAACTGCCACACTGGCCCACCCACGTCTTAACTACCAGGCCACCACGACATGACGTTGATAATCTTAATCTTATTATAAATGGGCGCGAGTTCAGCGGTTTTTGCCATTACTACAGAATACAAGATTGGTTTTTTGGTGCCTTTTGTATTTTTATTTTTCAACTCTAATTTTATAACTTATCAAATCATACTAAATACAAACTCCCTTCTGTTTTTTAGTATTTGTTATAGCGGCAACTTAAATACATCATCTGAGACAATTTCAACTGTCAGCTATCACGGTTCATGTGATAAAGCCTGGTGGCAGACGGACGGACAGCGAAGTCTCAGTAATAGGGTCCCGTTTTTACCCTTTGGGTATGGAACCCTAATGCCAGTTTCACACGAGGTACTGCGACAATCTGAACGCACATGCCGAGGCAGCACAGTACTGTTCTGTCTCGGCGTGTGCGTTCAGATTGTAGCAGTACTGTGCTGCCTGCTGTCCTGCCCGACTGTTCTGCCCTCATGTGAAACTGGCATAAAAATTACAAGCTTTCGTCCACCAAAAAGATGAATGGATTATTTAGTAAAGGCCATAGGTTCAACCTGCTTCCAACCGTAACGATTGGGTATCATTGAGCGAGGCGTATGAGAATACATGACCCTATGAGTGAATGTCCTATGGCTGAAACGATGATAGTAAAAAAATACTTTAATTTCCATTTCATTAATTCAAAATTATTTGTCAGGTCGCGCTCGCACCACCGCGGCTCCCGTCGCACGCGTTCGCGCTCGCGACACCGCGCCTCGCGCTCCAAGCGAGATCGCTCCCGCGACCGCAAGGACAAGAAGGACTCCACCGACAAAGCAAAGGACAAATCCAAGTCCCCTCCGCCGCCACCCAAGGAAGTTGAGAAGGAGGAAAAGGAGGAATCCAAGCCGGAGGCCGAAACTAACGGGAACAGCGTCGAAACTAAATCCAAGGCGTCCACCCCAGCCGAGGATAAGGACAAGGAACCGGAGAAGGAGAGGTCCCCGTCTAAGAAGAGGGAGCGGTCGCGATCGAAGGAGCGGAAGCGGGATCGGTCCCGCTCGAAGCGCAGGTCGCGCTCGCGTTCCAGGAGGAAGCGTTCCCGTTCGCGGCGGCGCTCGCGCTCACGGAAGCGGTCGCGCTCCAGGGAAAGGAAACGAACGCGCTCCCGGGACAGGAAGCGCACACGCTCTCGCGACAGGAAGAGATCCCGATCTAGAGACCGCAAGCGCACTCGGTCGCGTGACCGCAAGCGCACTCGGTCGCGCGACCGCAAGCGCTCCCGCTCGGGCAGCCGCCGCTCCAAGAGCCGCTCGCACCGCGACTCCAAGACGCCCCACGACCGCCGCTCTCGCGACCGCAGCCCTAACCTTAGCGCTATACAAGAGAAGGAAGTTACGATTGTTGAAAACAAGGCCCCCGACATAGCTGAAGAAAAAAACTCTCCGGACAACATGGATATTTCTAATTCCCCGTAAATTACAGTGCTTGAATGTAGTGCTTGAGACTTCAACTTGACCGGGTTGGGAATGCCAATTTGAGATGAACATTATGAATTAATTAATTTCCTTTATTTTAAGAGATCAATAAAGTGAATAGTAATACTTAACAAAATGTTTTAATTTGACCTTTTATTTAGCAAGTACTTAAAATAACTATAGAATTTTATACTCTGGCTAGATAAAAAGTTAAAATTTAGTATGAACTAGCGGTCACCAACAAGTACGTAAATCATCATCATCAACCCATACAGGTTATCCCACAATAGTGCTACAAATAAATAAATCAATAAATCACTGTCGGCGTGACTGATATAAATATATTCATGCCAAATTACAGCTTTCTAGTACTAACAGTCTCTGAGCTTAGCCGCGGACAGACAGACAGACAGACAGACAGACGGACAGACATGGCGAAACTATAAGGGTTCCTAGTTGACTACGGAACCCTAAAAAAGGCCATACCCTTACCGGCCTTACCTTAAAAATAATAAAAAACCGGCCAAGAGCGTGTCGGACACGCCCAAGATAGGGTTCCGTAGCAGGAGAATTTCAACATCGGCGGTACAGCGCCATCTATCGGCGAATTGGGTAACTACCTAATCTAATCTGCAGTCTTAGTATTGTATGTTGATGGTTTTTCAGATGTAATTCTGTGTTATATGAACCGATTTCAATTTTATTTTTTTTATTTGAAAGAAGATACTATTAGCGTGATCTAATAGGCACTTAAAGAAAAAAAAATGCTTGCAATGGCGGTTAAATTACAATCTTAGTTTAGAGATATTTTTTTACAAAAACTTAAAAACTGCTCAACTGATTAAGTTGAAAATAATTTTCCTAGAAAGTTTTTGTTGAGTTTAACTTACGTGATTTTTTTCATATTTTTTAGACTTGCTGTTCAAAAGTTAGAGGGGGGGACACATTATTTTGAACTTTCGGAGTGAATATCTCCGAAAATATTCACTTTATCAAAAAATGGTTTTAGCAAACCCCTGTTTTTTTCAAATACCTATCCAATGATACCCCACACTTTAGGGTTGATCGAGAAAAAAAAATCACCCCCACTTTACGTCTATGGGAGGTACCCTAAAAAAAATTGTTTTAGTTTTTTTTTATATAATCACTTTGTCGGCGTGACTGATATATATATTCATGCCAAATTACAGCATTCTACTACTAACAGTCTCTGAGCTTAGCCGCGGACGAACAGACAGACGGACAGACATGGCGAAACTATAAGGGTTCCTAGTTGACTACGGAACCCTAAAAATTTTGGGTAGTCCCAAACAACCAGTAGAAAATGACCTCACACTGCGTACATTTTTCTTAGAAGCAGAACTCTGCTAACACTGGATTTTTATAGATACAGCCGTTTAAAGAGTATATTATCCACCTGTTGCTATGGTTACACAAATTTTGTCCCCTGGACAACCGTGGACAGAGTAAACAACACAAAAGAGTTGATTCACCCATTTTGACATATAACAAATTTGTATGAACCATCGCACTCGCGCTTGACCGATAATTTTAATATAGAATTTTTGAATAGTAAATAAAGTTATTGAATTGTTCAGAATGTTGTGTTCTCATAAACAAACTCCAAATGATATTATTATTGTACATACATACATAATAAACTTATTTACCATATCTTAGGGTATAATAGTTAACGACGTCCATGCAAGTCTGGCTTAACTAATCAATCAATCAATCAGTTTCTAAGAAACAGTCAGGCACGAGTGGTAGGTCCTATAAATAAATAAAATTTAAATATGTAATAGTGTAGTATACCTACTTATCGTAACCAAGCTGTTACTTACGACTTCGGCGGCCAGATCTAAAACTACTCCATTTTTAACGAACCAAATTCGCAAAATTTCATTGAAATTGGTTTAGGTAGATTTTTAGTCATAAACATTCCACGAAAGAGGGTTTTTCCACACTTGCATCTTTTCTGAAATCATTTTGCAATAATTATTACGCAACTTATGATATAAAATGCATATGATTGCGAAATATGGTGCAATCAAAGTTGCCTGTATAAAAGGCACTTTACAATCGTCCTGTGCACAGAGTACTTTTGTCCTCGGACAATCTGCATCACTACATACTAGGCGATAGTCTACCGAACAAAATTAATTTACGTTCAACATCTATTCATTACTGGAAGAAACTTTTCTCTCTACAGAATCCAGAATCGGATCAATAAAGAAGATGGACGCGGCTATTACTGTTCAAGTTCGTAACAACGAGCTGATTCCAACCGACCAAGGTGAGAATTTGATTCAGATAGAGACATCGGAACGCAGAACGAGGTGTAGAGATCGTTCCAGAGATCGTTCGCGGACGCGGAGCAAGTCTCGAGGGCGCTCCAGAGGAAGATCCCGCGGTCGCTCCAGGGGACGATCCCGCGGTCACTCCAGGGGACGATCCCGTGGTCACTCCAGGGGTAAATCCCGTGGTCATTCTAGGGGGCGTTCCCGCGGAAAATCCCGCGACAGATCTAGAGGAAAATCAAGAGGAAACTCCCGTGGAAGGTCCAGAGACAGGTCTCGCTCTGGAGACCGGAGGCGTTCTCGTGACGGGAAGAGGTTCCGCTCCAGGGAAATGCGCGAGTCCCGCTCCAAAGGAAGTGGCAGATGCTGCTGCTGCAACAAAAGAGCTAGATAAACAATCCAATTTATGCTCTTTAACTCTACATACCGGATCAAAACAATATTCAACTCTATATCCTTACCCCATCTAGCAGTTTATATTAGTTATAGGTCTTTGTACTAGCATCATTCCTTATCTCTCTCGATAGCTGCATTTCATTAAAAACAACTACTTTATAACAATGCATGGTACGATCGAACTCACGTACGGAGTTCAGTGATTGAAATGTGGAATCAGTGAGAGATAATGTATTCGATTAGTTTACAACTAGTAGACTTACAAGTACGATTGTATTATTTGTTTAGCTTATTAACACTTATTTTCTTAGTTTGGTGTAGTGCCGATGTGTATTTCGTTTTATGTATTTTAGGGGTACGTGTCACTGGCGACGTATATCCACTACTTCAGACCAGGAAGTTTGAGGATACAGACACGGGTCCATGAGGTGCCGCTGTACAGGCTCGGAGATATGATTGAGATTGCGGCGGGCGGCGCGGGCGGCACGCGGCGCTGGCTGCCGCCGGGAGAGGCGCCCTACCCCGGCTACTGCCGCCCGCCCGGCAGCGACAAATGCTTACCCATCTTTTGCAATTGCAGAAGACTAACACAAATATGGGAGGCACAGAAGAAAAAGAACGAAATAATTGATAATAAAAGAAGTGACAATAGTTTTTAGTATGTAACAAAATAAAATACCAGTCAATGTGTTTATATGATTTTATTTCAGAAATAGTAATATTGCGACTTAGGTCCGATACAAGACAAGATAATATTTTATCAAGATGAAATATTATACAGAATATGTAACTTTATGTACATTCATTCAAAAATTCCAGTTGGTACAAATTACTTGTTCATGACATTCCTAACTTAAAAAAACTCTTATTTTTCTGTAATTTGCTCTCCTACCTAATACAACTGAGCTTTACACATTCGCTGCCACGTATTGCTACGCGCTATGAACGGAGAACTCCCCTGTGGCGTTCCCGGCACTGAATGTGTTAACACATCTTTTTTCACCACTATGTCCTTCGATCTAGCCCAGCTATACTCAACCTGGGGTCTACCATGCATTTATGAGTGGCCCACCTGGCATAGTAATTAAACAGATTTTCAACCATTTTGGCTTACAGTACAGACAATCCAAATATGTTCACGATGTGGCCCGATGCACTATTAGCTATAACACATCTGTAGTTCTTTAAAAAAAGCCGGTCAGGTGCGAGTCAGACTCGCGCACCGAGGGTTCCGTACAAACCAGTATGTAACAACAAATTAACAATTTTCTTATTTTTTCTTTTACTTGTGCTTGCGCGGACCTGTGTTAGCTACTTAACTCCGAGTTAACTGCTAACCCAGGGTTAACAAGTGTCAAAACGTATGGAACTGTCATTCTTAACCCAAGGTTAACGACTAAAATTTTTAACGATAGACTGTGCAAGTGGCCGTTAGAAGCTTGATTTCTTACAGCTTCGAGAGTTTTTGATGTTAATTTTAACTTAATACCGCCACGCGTTCCCGAGAAAAAGGGTCTTGACAGACAGACAACAAAGGGATCCTATATTCCGTTTTCCTTCAAAGGCCCTAAAAAGGTTGAGTATGGTCGATCTAGCCCAGCCTGATCGCGTCGTAGAGCACAATGCATGTCCCTCAGTAGATGCCAGAGCGTGTCACGGGCACTAAGTCCTCAGTAAGGCAGAATGTCCTGCATGGCGTAGCGCCACGTCCAGCGGCGCGCCAGGCTCTCGAAGCGCGCCCGGTCCCGCACGTACATCTCGCCTAGCTCCGGCTCCATACAAACCTGGACAACAAAAAATGTTTGTTCGGCAAGTAGGCCCCAAAGGGCTCTTTTACATGTCACTTTTTTAAAACTACCTGCTCTTCCCGACGGACCAACACTGCCAACAAGGCAGAAATTCATCTTTACAAACGAAAATTAAATAAATACTTACAAACAAAAAAGGAAAACATAAATAAATATCACGGGACAATTCACACCAATTGACCTAGTCCCAAACTAAGCAAAGCTTGTACTATGGGTACTAGACAACGGATAAATATACTTATATAGATAGATACATACTTAAATAAATAAATTTAATTTACTTAATCTAAATTGGAATATTTCGATGTGTTATTAGGTGTGGTTGACCGGGTACTTGTTTTACCATTGTTAATGACAGTTCCTGCATCAGAATGAAAGCAATAAGACTGGTTGTCGCACTGACTTGTGAGTGAAAATAGCTTTTGACGTTTTGAGCCATGCAACTGTCATTGAACCTTGGGTGGTGAAGGGATTTCTTGGTTGACTATACCACTATCCTTTTTTTTTTATCGTCCTACCCGCCTGTTTTGCAATGTCAGCACGCTATATAAGGGCGCAGGCTGAAAACCAGCGCGGTGATGAGTAATCCTCACCGCACATGCTGAGCCTGAACCTTTTGCCACATAATTTTGTATATTTTTTTTCTTTTTTATGGTCAATAAATGGTTTTTTATTTTATTTAAATACATATTAAACACCCAAGACTCGAGCACAAACATTTGTATTATTCACACAAATGTCTGCCCCGACCGGGAATCAAAACCGGGACCTCAAGCTTCGTAGTCAGGTTCTCTAACAACTAGGCTATCCGGTCGTCAAAAATACAATAAAAAAGTAAAGAGAAAATTCACAATATAAAACTAAAGAGAAATTATATTAAAAAAAATACAGTGAAACAAAACAGTTGCATGTAAAATTATGGTCTACACCCTACGGTTGAAGTTTATTTGCACGTCATGACAACGAGGTCGATTTTCCCTTGCAATAATATGATGAGATGACAGTGACTAATGACTTCACTCAGAAAAGTCAACCTTAGCGATATTTAGATCTCACAGAAACTTTTGTCAAAACTGGTGACCACTTTCTTGGGCGACCGCAAGTCAATAACTTTAATTGTTGAAGTACCTACTTGCCTGTGCAGGTCGGTTCCCACACATGCTCCGGTCGACCTGCGCAGGTAGGTATACCTGCACAGGTACCTAGACCTCTCCGGCAGACCATAACGCCATGTCGCCAACAGAGTAGATGGCCCCTTCCAGCAGAGGGGTGGAGTATATTGTTACTAACATAGTCAATAAGGGTCATTGTTACTAACACATTATGGACACAATCTGAATTAAATGAATATTATTATTATTATAACGTGTCCCTTAACCTTTTGACCGCCACGCATCGTTTTTGTTTGGAACAAAATTGATTCTTATGCGGATGCGGGTAGGTTTAATTTTGTATTACCGTACTGTCGTCTATAGCCGACGCTGGCGGTCAAAAGGTCCCTAACCCTTAAAAAGGTAGAGGCGGTTTATATTGCTTTGGAAATTCAACCTTATTGCTTTCATAATACGTCACAATATCCATTGTAAATACGACTAGTTTTAAAAATATACTTTATCAGGTATGTATTCGATAGCTGCTTTTGATTCTGTGGGTATGTATTACAATACCGAAGTACGAAAGACCGAATGTATTAAAACATCGAATGGGTCAAAAGACCGACACGATTTTTTTCTGAAACCGTAAACTTCTCAGAATTTATTAAAACGGCATCATACAGAACCCATTAGGTTAGGTTAGGTTTGTTTTATAACTATCTTAAAAAGTTAACGGTTTCAGAAAGAAAATCGTGTCGGTCTTTTGACCCATTCGATGTTTTAATACATTCGGTCTTTCGTACTTCGGTATTGTAATACATAGGTACCCGATTCTGTGGTAGTATGCTCCAGTAAATGGGGCCATATTACGGGTTAAAAATCTGTGTAACACACCAACGTTAAACAAATAAAATAAATGATGAATTGATTACTCACGGCGGTGTAGGGGTCGGTGAGCAGGCTCTGTATGGAGATGAGCACTTTGCTGATGGTGAGCGCGAGCGACCAGTTGTGGTGCACCGAGTCGATGCCGACGTCGCCGTGCCGCGACACGTTCGGGTGCAGGATGCGCGTCAGGAAGCGCACCAGCGGCGGGCTCATGGGGTACCTGCGGTTGTTTACTTGACAGTCAAAAACCGGCCTAGTGCGGGTCGGACTCGGGGTTTCCGTACAAATTTTTAGGTATATCAAAAGGCCGTAAGCAGCCGTAACTATAATAATCCAGTGGTAGCAGAACCATGCTTCTAAGTAAAATGTACGCAGTGTGAGATCATTTTATATTGGTTAGTCAGGACCGTATAATCCTACTAATATTATAAACGCGAAAGTTTGTAAGTATGGATGGATGGATGTTTGTTACGCTTTCACGCTAAAACGGTTTGACGGATTCTGATGAAATTTGGCACACAGATAGTTTATAATCTGGATTAACATATATGATGCTTTTTATCCCGGAAAATTGCATAGTTCCCGCGGGATAGCGATAAACGAATTCTTCGCAGACGGACTCGCAGGCAGCAGCTCGTATAATTATATTTTTATTATTTTTTGTTGTACCGGCCACAGTAATACATAATCAGTGAAAATTTCATTTGTCTAGATAACGCCATTTTAAAGATAGAGTTAAAAACGCTGAAAAAAATACATTTCTTGTATGACGACCGCCTTTAATTTTTAACTTTATTTTATTTTTAGTATTTGTTGTTATAGGGGCAACAGAAATACATCATCTGTGATGATTTCAACTGTCTAACTATCACGGTTCATGAGATACAGCCTGGTGACAGACGTACAGAGACATATGGACGGACAGCGGAATCTTAGCAATTAGAGTCCAGTTTTACCCTTTGGGTATGGAACCCTAAATACTAGAGTATTGTAGATATAACCGATGCGATTGTTTTTTCTAAGCTACGGCCCATTCATTGAACTATTACCACACACGGGACTTATCACGCTAAACGAAACGAATAATAAATTATCTCGACGTTTCGGCCACATTGCAGTGGTCGTGGTCTCGTGGTACTCGCTTCGTTTAGCGTGATAAATGAATCTCATGTGTAGTAAGTCTACGGGCGTTTCTTCCACGCTTTCACGGTGTCATTTTTTACGAATTGGCTGTAGATTTCAATGGGGCATTCGGTTATTTGTTAAAGGCTTTGATTATCTAATACGTAGATGCACAATCGCCGCTCGAAAAATAGAGCCATCAAAACAAGGCATAAATCATCAATTGCGTTCTTTCGCTCTCATACCAAAATAACGAAACTCGCATATTTTAGTATCGTGATTGTTCCTTATTACTTAACTTTAAGGTTCATTTTACAATACACTTTATTTTAGATATTTTGTTTTATTTCTCAACACCGTTGTCATGCGTTGTCAATGTTGTCATTCCATTTTTAGTAAAAAAAGTAACAAAATTGAAGCTCGCACTGATGATTTTTAACCTTACTACTACTACGTAAGGTATATATTAAAATGTACTACATTTACTATGTCACCCTTAATTTGTCAGTGTTGTCACAAGTCAGTATTGTCACGAAGGAGACGATTTTTGAGTTTGATTTTGTATCGGACCTTGCATCTAAGTATTATAAACTCACCGGCAAAAAATTTGGCCCACAGTCTACCTTTCATACAAACGAGGCTACTTTGATGCCTTATTTCTACACCAGGATAGTGTCCCGATTGAGATCTGATGATGGATATCCAGAGCATCGATAATGGTGGTTCAGAGTTTCTAACACACATAACTAATTCAACAACCAGTTTACACCACAGCGAGAGAATTTGTACAGCACAGATTTTTATTCATTTTATTGCCATTTTAGCTGTTTTTCTAAATGTGTATAATTTCCGTGTTAAACGCAGATTCAATCAGGTGGGTATCTTAGGAACTCTGAATGTCCTTTATCAATGATCGGAGTAGCCATCATCAGATCACAGCCAAAGCACCGCCTAGTGGAGAACCAAGACATCAAAGTGACCTCGTTTGTATGAAAGGTGGACTGTGGGCCATATTTTTTGCCGGTGAGTATACACTCACACGATCATACGATCGAAGGTTAAAGGTCCTGTACTTCTACCAGATAACTGGAAACTGTATCACAATGAAATCTGAAAATTTCCAGAGGTCAAAAGGGCGATACTCACGCATAGGGCACCTGTATGTAAAGGTAGAAGATGCCGCCCTCGTAGGGCGAGCCCGCGGGGCCGGTCACGGAGGCCTGCCAGTGGCAGCAGCGCGCGTCCAGCGGCGTCGCCGCGATGCCCTCCGGCGGGTCGTTGCGCATCATCTGCACAAATCATAGGACGATTGACACCGATTGCCCTATCCCAAACTAAGCAAAGCTTGTACTATGGCTATTAGGCAACGGATAAACATTAAGACTTAAACACGAACATTCGTATTTTTCATACAAATATCCGCCCCGATTGGGGATCGAGGCCGGGATCTCAAGTTTCGTTGTCAGGTTCTCTAACCACTAGGTCCGGGGTCACCAAATGGCGGACCGCGTTCCGGATCCGGATCACCCACCTATTTTGCGCGGACCTAAAGTAAGCAGTAACTTGTATTACTGAGTACTGTGGTGCCGTCAATTCGACTTACTTACTGATAAATTAACATCACCAGGATTTAAAAAAAAATATATAAAAATATACTAGGGGACAATCTTACACAAATCAACCTAGTCCCAAACTAAGCAAAGCTTGTATTATGGGTACTAGACGACGATAAACATACTTATATAGATAAATAAATACTTTAATACATAGAAAATATCCATAACTCAGGAACAAAATATTCGTGCTCATCACACAAATAAATGCCCTTACCAGGATTCGAACCCAGGACCTCTTGCTTCGTAGGCAGGGTCACTACCAACTAGGCTAAAGCGGTCGTTATTTAATGGCAACAGCTTACACCAACTTTGACAAGACGTACGTATTAGGTACTTTTGTACATTACATTTGCTTATTTAATAAAAGTAGAAAGAGACCGCGTTGGTAATTTTATTTAAATAACCGGACCCCTAAAGAAACTAATAGGGATGTTGACACCACCAATCAACTAACTGACGTACTTCTTATGAGCTGTGATTAGCAACTTATGACGTCACTTGTTCGCAAACTCAATCAACCAACTATTTATTTGTTTTTAAAGCAACAAAAATCCAATTTTGCAGTTAATCGAAAATTAATCTGGTTTTCAGGGCTAAAATAAAGCGTTTTTTTACTGGAGTCGTGTCTTCGAATTATTTTTTAATGGCGTCAACATCCCTATCTATTGGGTAACTTTCGTTGAGTTGGCTTGCGCCTTGGTGTCGTACTTTGAGCTCGATGCGCAGGCGGTTCCGGCGCCAGGCGCTTTCGTCGGCGGGCGGCTGCGCCTGCACGCACATCTGCACCACGCAGTTGCGGCAGAAACACGCCTCCACCAGCGACTGGTAGATCTGTGACACCGCAACCAGAATATTAATCACCTCAAACAACCATTTTATGCTATACTAGCTGATGCCCGCGGCTTCGCCCCCGTTCTATTATTTCTAAAATTTATTTCATAAAAACCTTCTCTTGACAATAACAAACGCAACAAAAAAGAATTATCCAATTTGGTGCAGTCAATCGGAAGTTATGCGCGTACAAACATTTCGGTAATTAATTTTTATTTAGGTATATAGATTTACACACTTGCCGAGTCTTGGCAAACATCTACAAGCTCCAAGAGCGGTTCCCCCTGTTTACGCATATATTTTTGTCATATTTCAATATTGCATAATTTGTTTAAGCCGAATTGTATTTGTGCAGAAACTGTTCTCGCATAATTTGATGTCGCCGAATTCTATCACGCATACCAATTTTAGCTGAATTGGTTATACCTTGCATATTTTCTGAATTCTGAATAGTTAACACAACTCTAACCTAACCTAAACCTATTATTATGCATAATGATATTCTGCCATGTTCTAATGTCAATATTATGCTGACATACTATTCAGCTAAATCATTCGGATTCGGAAAATATAGATTTATTTGTCAAATAAAATTTCGGCAAGTCTAAGATCAGCAAGTAAATAAATTATGCGAAACTTGTTATGCCTACTACGTTTCGGACATTAAAAATGATGCCATATAGAATAGGTGGCACCAGCTCCAAGCCTATGCAAACGCTTAATACTTCCGAGGACTATAGGGCGGCAGGGCTGGCCAAATGCCACGGGCCCCCAATCCTACGGCCCTATAGTTACGCCACTGATGGATGGCCTCTAGCGATAGTGTGGTTTTGTGGTGCTGGCGCGCGCGCACCAGCCGCCGCCAGCGCGCGCACACCGCGCCGCACGCGCTCAGCGACAGGTCGTCCAGGTACCTTATGCCAGTCGCTGTTGTTGGTGAGCGGGTGGTAGAGCGGCCAGCGCGCGCACACCGCGCCGCACGCGCTCAGCGACAGGTCGTCCAGGTACCTTATGCCAGTCGCTGTTGTTGGTGAGCGGGCGGTAGAGCGGCCAGCGCGCGCACACCGCGCCGCACGCGCTCAGCGACAGGTCGTCCAGGTACCTTATGCCAGTCGCTGTTGTTGGTGAGCGGGCGGTAGAGCGGCCAGCGCGCGCACACCGCGCCGCACGCGCTCAGCGACAGGTCGTCCAGGTACCTTATGCCAGTCGCTGTTGTTGGTGAGCGGGCGGTAGAGCGGCCAGCGCGCGCACACCGCGCCGCACGCGCTCAGCGACAGGTCGTCCAGGTACCTTATGCCAGTCGCTGTTGTTGGTGAGCGGGCGGTAGAGCGGCCAGCGCGCGCACACCGCGCCGCACGCGCTCAGCGACAGGTCGTCCAGGTACCTTATGCCAGTCGCTGTTGTTGGTGAGCGGGCGGTAGAGCGGCCAGCGCGCGCACACCGCGCCGCACGCGCTCAGCGACAGGTCGTCCAGGTACCTTATGCCAGTCGCTGTTGTTGGTGAGCGGGCGGTAGAGCGGCCAGCGCGCGCACACCGCGCCGCACGCGCTCAGCGACAGGTCGTCCAGGTACCTTATGCCAGTCGCTGTTGTTGGTGAGCGGGCGGTAGAGCGGCCAGCGCGCGCACACCGCGCCGCACGCGCTCAGCGACAGGTCGTCCAGGTACCTTATGCCAGTCGCTGTTGTTGGTGAGCGGGCGGTAGAGCGGCCAGCGCGCGCACACCGCGCCGCACGCGCTCAGCGACAGGTCGTCCAGGTACCTTATGCCAGTCGCTGTTGTTGGTGAGCGGGCGGTAGAGCGGCCAGCGCGCGCACACCGCGCCGCACGCGCTCAGCGACAGGTCGTCCAGGTACCTTATGCCAGTCGCTGTTGTTGGTGAGCGGGCGGTAGAGCGGCCAGCGCGCGCACACCGCGCCGCACGCGCTCAGCGACAGGTCGTCCAGGTACCTTATGCCAGTCGCTGTTGTTGGTGAGCGGGCGGTAGAGCGGCCAGCGCGCGCACACCGCGCCGCACGCGCTCAGCGACAGGTCGTCCAGGTACCTTATGCCAGTCGCTGTTGTTGGTGAGCGGGCGGTAGAGCGGCCAGCGCGCGCACACCGCGCCGCACGCGCTCAGCGACAGGTCGTCCAGGTACCTTATGCCAGTCGCTGTTGTTGGTGAGCGGGCGGTAGAGCGGCCAGCGCGCGCACACCGCGCCGCACGCGCTCAGCGACAGGTCGTCCAGGTACCTTATGCCAGTCGCTGTTGTTGGTGAGCGGGCGGTAGAGCGGCCAGCGCGCGCACACCGCGCCGCACGCGCTCAGCGACAGGTCGTCCAGGTACCTTATGCCAGTCGCTGTTGTTGGTGAGCGGGCGGTAGAGCGGCCAGCGCGCGCACACCGCGCCGCACGCGCTCAGCGACAGGTCGTCCAGGTACCTTATGCCAGTCGCTGTTGTTGGTGAGCGGGCGGTAGAGCGGCCAGCGCGCGCACACCGCGCCGCACGCGCTCAGCGACAGGTCGTCCAGGTACCTTATGCCAGTCGCTGTTGTTGGTGAGCGGGCGGTAGAGCGGCCAGCGCGCGCACACCGCGCCGCACGCGCTCAGCGACAGGTCGTCCAGGTACCTTATGCCAGTCGCTGTTGTTGGTGAGCGGGCGGTAGAGCGGCCAGCGCGCGCACACCGCGCCGCACGCGCTCAGCGACAGGTCGTCCAGGTACCTTATGCCAGTCGCTGTTGTTGGTGAGCGGGCGGTAGAGCGGCCAGCGCGCGCACACCGCGCCGCACGCGCTCAGCGACAGGTCGTCCAGGTACCTTATGCCAGTCGCTGTTGTTGGTGAGCGGGCGGTAGAGCGGCCAGCGCGCGCACACCGCGCCGCACGCGCTCAGCGACAGGTCGTCCAGGTACCTTATGCCAGTCGCTGTTGTTGGTGAGCGGGCGGTAGAGCGGCCAGCGCGCGCACACCGCGCCGCACGCGCTCAGCGACAGGTCGTCCAGGTACCTTATGCCAGTCGCTGTTGTTGGTGAGCGGGCGGTAGAGCGGCCAGCGCGCGCACACCGCGCCGCACGCGCTCAGCGACAGGTCGTCCAGGTACCTTATGCCAGTCGCTGTTGTTGGTGAGCGGGCGGTAGAGCGGCCAGCGCGCGCACACCGCGCCGCACGCGCTCAGCGACAGGTCGTCCAGGTACCTTATGCCAGTCGCTGTTGTTGGTGAGCGGGCGGTAGAGCGGCCAGCGCGCGCACACCGCGCCGCACGCGCTCAGCGACAGGTCGTCCAGGTACCTTATGCCAGTCGCTGTTGTTGGTGAGCGGGCGGTAGAGCGGCCAGCGGCGCGCGGCGAAGGCGGCCCAGCGCGGCGGCAGCACGCGCGCGCGCACCAGCCGCCGCCAGCGCGCGCACACCGCGCCGCACGCGCTCAGCGACAGGTCGTCCAGGTACCCGAAGATGCCCAGCAGCACTGACAATAACACATCTACTTATTCCCAGGGCGGACCGTGAGTTTGTGGGGGCCCTGGACTAACACTGCTTGGGGGCTTACCTAATTAATTAACTAATAGCCATTTTGTTACAAAACTGTTTTCATGGTCTAAAATAGGGGTTGAGGGCCCCTTATAAAAATAAAAATAAATAAATAAATATCACAGGACAAATTCACACCAATCAATTGACCCAGTCCCAAAGTAAGCTAAGCAAAGCTTGTGTTATGGGTACTAGGCAACGGATAAACATACTTATATATAGATAGATACATACTTAAATACATATTAAACACCCAAGACCCGAGAACAAATATTCGTATTTTTCATACAAATATCTGCCCCGTCACGGGAATCAAACCCAGGACCTCAAGCTTCCTAGTCAGGTTCTCTAACCACTAGGCTATCTGGTCATCTAATACTGATGATCTGATCTGATCTGATTCTGTCTGGTCGTCTGATTGTATATCCATGCAGCCTAAAAGCCCTTATATAAATCTGCCCCTTCTTATTCCTATACCTACTCAACTTACACACACCTGTTTCTCATCTTTTGCATGTTAGTATTGCAATGACAGAATTGAACATAAGGTCATAATATTGTCTAACGAGAGGCTGCTTGCAATCATTTATGCACTCTTGCAACCAACATCTTATTGGTGAATATTTGAATGTTTTAACAACTCAGTAAACATCACTATCATCTTTCAAGTCAAACCACATTGGAAGAGCAAGTGCCAAGAACTTTGATGAAACTAGATTAGTCTCTAGTTTTCATAAAAGTTAACCATGAGCATCATCTCTTTTATTTGCAATAATATTTGCTGAGACAGTAATGAGGGAAAAACACTTTAAAAACGCTGAGTCATTTTCAAAAAAATTGTACATAGTTAAGGGCTTAATCAAAACAAAATCACGATTGTTTCCATTGTGTTACGAAGTTAGTCATACAAAATATATATATTGTAACACAAAGGAATCAATTAAGTTTTGTTTTTATTACCTAAATCCCTTAATTGAATACAATTTTTTTGAAAACAACGTGTAAGATACCAGTTTGATAGAAGGAAATGGTAAAAGTGATTGTAAATACCTTGTATATTAGACAACAAGTCAAATGCATTGCCAGTTGTTTTAAATTACTTACATCATTATTAGCAATTAATTATGTGGAAAAACCAGTCCATAAACTATTATTTCTTTTCATAATGCAAAATACAAACTTATCTTAATCTCTACTAATTACATAGGTAATTATGAGGTAAAACTTTGCATGTTTGGCTATTTCTATGTTAGGGGATCTCTGATAGGGGATATCATGCAACCCTATACTACAAAAAATTTCACCATTTGGAAGCAACACTATTTATGAACCATGAAGGCTACTTTTTTACTCCTTACTTTTGTTCCCAAGGGCACAAGCAAAGTTAACAACTAGCGCATTAAAGTGTAACTTCAGTCAGTTCCTTTATACAGGAAGATTATTAGAATGATGGACAATTGTTGCAAAATCTAAGAGGCAATAATTGATCCCTGTTCTGTTTAACAATTTGATTATTGGAACTTTAAATGAGCCAGTGTTTTTCAAACTGATTTCAAAGCATATTTTTCCATTTTTTTAACTCTAACACTTACCTTCAGTGGGCAATTGCGCTATTAATTCTGGTGCCACATTATCAGGAGGGCGAGGTGTTGACAGAGCCTGTATTGAGTGTGCCAAGCAAGGAGGTGGCCTCAAAGCTGGTGGTTGGACCTTTTCCTCCACAGGGTCACCCTTGTCTGGCTGATCGGAGCCATTGCCATTACCATTGCTGTGGCCACTGCCACTTGCTACATTGCCAGAGTTACTGGCTTCATCTTCGGGACTTTCACTATCTAAAGAATTCTGTAAACACTAAAGTTGTTAAATACAAAATGGCCTGTTAATTAGCTCTCAGTACTAGATATGAAAATGAAAGCCGTGGTGGCCTAGCTGTTGGACCTGTAGCCTCTCAAGCAGAGGGTCACAGGTTCAAATCCCAGTTGTAGGTCCAAATCCGAGTTTTTCAGAATTTATGTGCGAAATTACATTTGAAATTTACCATGAGCTTTACAGTGAAGTAAAACATCATGGGGAAACCTGCATACACTTCCGAAGAAATTCAATGGTGTGTGTAGGAGCCAGTTAGCGCCCTACACTTCTTTGTAGTTGTAGTTAGTTGTTGGAGTGCAAAGAAAGAACCTTCGTTAAGTTCCCGTAGTTTATTTAAAGTTATGTAAAGTAAATAGTAAAAAATAGGTATACAGTTAGCGATTCTTTCTCTTGATGTGTATCGCACGCGAGTTAGTTGTGCACTCATCAATATGACAAAAAATATTATATTATTAAATGCGCGACCCGAAAGTAGGTCGCAGCGTAAACAGAAAAATGTACGGTGTAAAAGACCGTACATATTGGCAACCTCTAAAGAGATGAAACAGTAACATTTATCTTAATTTCAAGAGAAAAAAAAGCCATTACAAAACTAAACAATTAATTGAAGTTAAACGCAACGTCGTTGTCCGCATTTGCACAGAGCTGCTGCTGTCGCGGCCGCTGGGTTTCAGTCGTTGACGATCCAGATGTCTTCTCTTGACGTAAATTTCTCGTTCGAGGTATAGGTTGGAGTTCTATTTCCTCGTGGTGTGGCTTCACTGATTGCAGTGAGCACTGGCTTCGTTGATTGTGTTTCCAAAGCCTGTGGGGACAGAGTTTTCCCACTGCCCACAGAATGATTGCCACAATGGCTGCTCCCAACAGCAAATAGATGACTGCGAATTGATGCACGTCGTGAGTTGACAGTTTGGAAGGAAGTTTTTCTTCCTGGTTCTTTTGAGTAATCAGTTGTTTCTCGATCTCTGTTTCTGAGTCTTCTGATGAATGTAGATGCGGGATGTCGAAATGAGTTATATTTACAATATTGTTGACCGATGAGTTCAGGGTTGGTACTTTGAAGTTGTAGTCCAATCTGATTTTACTGTTGTATTGATTGTGCGAATGAATAGTCAGGTATTTGGATTGTAACACGCAGCCTTGGGCCAAAGTTACTATTCCCGAAGACGTCATAGTATATGATGTAACGTCATTCCCACATATGGTGCGTAGTGCGCAAGTATCGCAGCAAACTGCAAGCCAGGCGTTTGGGGCGTGTAATTCAATCCACGCGTCCTTGCATGACGCGCTTTTGACGTCGCATGGTGATGACGTGTGATGAGCTAGCAGCTTAGCCTCGCAAGGGACTTTGTTATTATGCAGGTTGAACACAGGTGGATTCTTGTTGCATATAAAGTTTTCTGGCTTCATTTGAACGCATTGTTTCAAATCATATGATGTTAGAGAAATAAAGGTGTTCTTCCTGAAGTTAACGGCGATATATGCAGAGCTGGTTTGTACGGTAAACGTTCCCGTGCTAGTTTTGATGGGTAACGGGATCGCTCGATGTAGCATGAAATCTTCGTCCGAAATTAATGGTATATGGACCTCAAACAGGAAAAAATTGTCTGTCACTCGTGCTTTAACGTAAAGTAGTTTGTAGAGATCCTGTAGGTGATTGACGTCGTTAAAGGAGAAAAGTGACGTTGTCTATAGAGACGCGACCATAAGGTCGAATGTTCTCAAAAGAACAGTTTTTATTTGTTTCGTCGATCGCAGCATTTTCCAATCTTCAAGCCTCGAGGAATCTTCATCTTTGTCGTCGTGCTTCAGATCGCGGAGTGCAGCGGAGACACACGCTGCATCAGAGCGAAGTACGGAGCTACGACGACATGTTCCTTCCTCGACGGCCGCGCGATGAAAAAGATCGCAGGCTTTGCCGCGCCGTATTTTATAGACGCGAGCGCGAGAGTTCCGAGCGTTCTGTAGTCCGCAACCGTCTCGCTCACTTTAGAGCGAGAGCGCAATGATCCACGCCCTCTTGCGTGATCCGCGGACCTAGCACTAATTGCGCCCTGTACATATTTTATATACACTTGTAAATATTTTTTAATAAATAGTCTTCACATATTCTTCTTCACCTATTCTTCACTTATACAAATCTATTAGGGAGTTTAATTTATCACAACCACCGCATCCCTAAAGTGGTGACCCCGTGAACAACAGCAACCCTCTGAAGCATAGGTCCCCAAAGGGTGACCCCGCGAACAGAACAACAGCAACTTTCCGAGCCCCCGTGAAGAACACAAACCCCTGAAGAATCCAATCCAAGAAAATGCACTCTCCAGCCGTCGATACTCAGATGCTCGTCAGTGAAATTCGAAGATTGTCCCAAGAAGTTGCCGAGCTGCGATCACGACCGCAAGACATGAACAAACAGCGCAGTCGCCCTCGCCGTAACTTCCAATCACGCCCACGCACTACGTCGCAGAACGGAAGCCGTCCAAACTCGCCCATGCCATACTGCAAGTACCATCATCGCTACGGTATGGACGCCAAAAACTGCGAACCACCGTGCAGAGCCAAGCCCATCCACACGCCGTCGGAAAATGTAACGCTGTCTGCGGCGGAAACTGGCTTTCCCGAAACATCACACCGCCTTTTCGTCAAAGACAGAAAAACCAGATTATCGTTCTTGGTAGACACGGGAGCAAATATTTCCGTCATACCAAGAACGAAAAATTCCACCGCAACGCCTCTTCCTTTCCAACTGTACGCCGCCAACAATACGGTCATACCTACATACGGTGAGAAGACTCTCGATCTCGACCTCAGCCTCCGAAGATCGTTCCGATGGAAGTTCATCATCGCAGATGTATCCAAGCCGATTTTGGGTGCAGATTTCCTGAAATTCCACGATCTAATAGTCGACATAAAACACCGCAGACTCATCGACGGCAAGACGCATCTCACAACAAACGCACAAATATGCTCTGCGCCAATACCTACCGTTCGCAGCATAGATGTGCAAGATGCATACCACAACATCCTTGCCGAATTTCCAGGAGCCACCCGACTTACATCGATGAAATTGTCGCCGAAACATCCAGTCGAACATTTCATCGAAACTACTGGCCCGCCCCTTCACTGTAGGCCACGCCCCATCGCACCGCATCGTTACGAAATCGTGAAAAAAGAATTCCAGAACATGATGGAACAAGGCCTATGCAGACCAAGCAAGAGTCCTTGGGCATCACCTCTTCACGTCGTGCCGAAGAAAAATGGTGACCTACGCGTGTGTGGCGATTACCGAAGGCTCAACGCCATTACTAAGCCTGATCGGTATCCCATACCACGCATACGCGATTTCACCTACCAACTCGCCGGGAAGCAAATTTTCTCCACTCTCGACCTCAATCGCGCGTATCAACAACTGCCAGTCAGCGAAGAAGACGTGGAGAAAACCGCAATCATCACCCCATTTGGTCTCTTCGAGTTTCCGCGCATGTGCCCAGGTCTCAAGAACGCCGGTCAAACGTTCCAACGCTTTATTCACGAAGTACTACGCGAACTCGACTTCGTATTCCCTTTCGTCGACGACCTACTTGTGGCATCAAACGACGAGGAAGAGCACCGAAAACACCTACGCATCGTACTACAGCGACTCGAAGAATACGGCATCACTATCAACCCGTCAAAGTGTGTTTTCGGCCAGCCGACCGTCAAATTCCTCGGCCATCAAGTCTCGGCGGAAGGAATTCAGCCACCTCAAGAAAAGGTACAAGCGATCACCGACTTTCCGAAACCGCAAACCGTGGAAGAGCTACGACGTTTTCTCGGTATGCTCAACTTTTACCGAGAAAACATCAAAGACGCCGCCACCATTCAAGCGCCGCTGAATAAGTACCTACACAATGTCAAGAAGCGCGACAAAACGCCGATTGAATGGACCGCTGAGGCAACGCAAGCGTATGAAGCGTGTAAAGACAGCATAAAAACCGCCGCTTTACTCGCTCATCCGTCTCATCATGCGACACTCGCCATATTTTGCGACGCCAGCGACAAAACAGCCGGTGCCGCACTAAACCAGTACATCGTCAACTCGTGGCAACCGCTCGGATATTTTTCCAAGAAATTTACCGACGCGCAGACTCGCTACAGTACCTACGACCGAGAACTACTCGCTATCTACATGGCCGTCAAGCATTTTCGCAAGATGTTCGAGGGACGCGAAATAATCATTTTTACCGACCACAAGCCGATAACATTCGCCTATACAAAGACAAGTGCAAGTAGCGAATCGCCAAGACGCACCCGCCAGCTTTTATTCATTAGCGAATTTACCACTGACATTCGCCACGTCAGTGGGTCGCAAAACGCTGCAGCGGACGCCTTGTCACGTGTCGAAGCTATTACGTGTCCATCGCCAATCGCCTACAAACAACTTGCCGAAGCTCAAGAGCGAGACAGCGATATCATTCAAGCACTCACTCTACAGAGCAATCTATCCATCAAGCAAGTCACTCTGCCCTCATCAAACATCAAAATATTTTGCGAAACATCAACTCCACATATACGTCCATATTTACCCGAAGAACACCGTCGCATCGCATTCAACGCAGTACATAACATCAGTCATCCCGGAATCAAAACGACACGAAAACTCATCGCGCAACGCTACTTTTGGCCCTCAATGAACGCGGACATCGGCAAGTGGGCAAAAGTATGCGTACAATGCCAACGCGCCAAAGTACAGCGCCATACATCGAGTCAACCGTCAATTTTCCCGCCAACCGAACGATTCGAGCACGTACACGTCGATATCGTTGGCCCGCTACCTACCGCGGCCACCGGTCATCGCTACCTCGTGACAATGATTGATCGTGCAACGAGATGGCCCGAAGCATACCCATTATGCGAAATCTCAGCTGAAGACGTCGCCAAAGCCGTTTACGAAGGTTGGATTTCCCGCTTTGGCTGCCCAGCGACCATAACAACCGATCAAGGTCGTCAGTTCGAAAGCCGAGTATTTGCATCTCTCTCGCACTTACTCGGCATCGAAAAAACGCGCACAACCCCATACCACGCGCAATGTAATGGGATTATTGAACGCTGGCACCGATTTTTGAAGGCCGCGTTAAAAGCAAGACTCCAAACCGCAAGAAGCTGGATCGACGAGCTACCTACAGTACTACTCGGAGTACGCGCCGCGATGCGAAGTGACACCGGCGTAAGCGCAGCCCAACTCACCTACGGATGCAACGTACGCTTACCCGGTGATTTCTTATCACTGACCCGCGATGACGTCACCCTAGACTCCGCCTACGTCGATCAGCTGCGAGACACAATACGCAATCTGAGACCGATGCCGAACCAACCACACAGCAGCACGAAATCCATATTCGTACATCGCGACCTGCAAACATGCGAATATGTATACGTACGCATAGACGCCGTAAAGAAGCCGCTACAAGCACCTTACGACGGACCCTATCGCGTGCTGAAAAGAGATAGCAAGATATTTACCCTACAGCTACCTAACCGGCAAACAAATATATCAATAGACCGTCTCAAACCTGCCTACACCATCGCCGAGCAAGATACAACTATACCTACTGCTACAACACCGACATTCTGCAACAATAAACAAAGCACATCAAAGACGATCGACAAAACCACTACAAAACCAACAACAAACGACCTGAAACAACAAGATCCGAACCTGAAACAAAACACAGAACAAAACGACTCAACACCTACAACAACAAGCAGAACTTCTCGCCGAGGCCGCACTATCCGCCTGCCGGTACGCTTCGCTTGAAGGGGAACCCTGTAGGTGATTGACGTCGTTAAAGGAGAAAAGTGACGTTGTCTATAGAGACGCGACCATAAGGTCGAATGTTCTCAAAAGAACAGTTTTTATTTGTTTCGTCGATCGCAGCATTTTCCAATCTTCAAGCCTCGAGGAATCTTCATCTTTGTCGTCGTGCTTCAGATCGCGGAGTGCAGCGGAGACACACGCTGCATCAGAGCGAAGTACGGAGCTACGACGACATGTTCCTTCCTCGACGGCCGCGCGATGAAAAAGATCGCAGGCTTTGCCGCGCCGTATTTTATAGACGCGAGCGCGAGAGTTCCGAGCGTTCTGTAGTCCGCAACCGTCTCGCTCACTTTAGAGCGAGAGCGCAATGATCCACGCCCTCTTGCGTGATCCGCGGACCTAGCACTAATTGCGCCCTGTACATATTTTATATACACTTGTAAATATTTTTTAATAAATAGTCTTCACATATTCTTCTTCACCTATTCTTCACTTATACAAATCTATTAGGGAGTTTAATTTATCACAACCATCCATCCCTAAAAGATCTTTTATATCTTCTTTTATGTTTTCTATCGGCAAAGATAATGTTCTTGAAAGTCTTCCTGATATTTCGTTTAATTGCTTCATTAAATTAACCGGTGTGACGAGATGTATGTCTATATGTCCCTTGTAGACATCAGTTAAGGTGTTGAGCAGCATATCTTGAACTTTCTTTAAGTTGTTAATTAGTAAATAAGCTGATAAAGACGCGGAATTAAAATAGTTGCTCGCCATTACAGCTTCCATTTCTGATTCAATTTTGGCAAAGTTATCGTTAGTTTGCTTCATAAAAGTATCGATGACGTCTAATTGTCGTTTCATGCTATCTTCATGTTTTTTCAAAACGTTGTTTTCCAGCTCAACAATTGATGTTTGATTTTTTATAAGCTCCAGTAGATAGTTTTCGTTGTTCTGCACAGCCATGATGTCTTGTTTGTATTTATTTGCAAATCTTTGGTCCAGAATGCCAAATAAACTGTTCGCCAAATAGCCCACACCATCTATAATGCCACGTTTTTTCCTGTCTGATAAATGTTTGTGAGGGGCAAGTAGAATAGTGTTGTAGTACTTCAACAGTGCCATCTCATGGTATAACTGCTCTTGAGTGGTCTTGCAGTACCTGGGGTCCGTCTTTTGACATAAGTCAGTAATTCCATGAAGATAAGTCTCAATACGGCGGACTCCTTCCCAATAGTTAGTCAAATTGTAGTACATGAGCAGCGTCCATTCATCGTGTATAATTTGTAGTTTGCCTATTGTGTCGTAGTAGATGGGGCGATCGGATTCGAGACTTGCAATCTGAGTCGCTGACCTTGTGACGTCTGCGCGTGACCCAGTCAACACTGCACATATCGTTATCAGCATAGTAAACAATGTAAAGAAACATTGTTTAGTGGTTTTATTGGCTTGCGCGTGGCGTGCAGGTTTTTTCTTGCTGTTTTGGCTTGCTTTAATTTTAGTTATATTTTCTTCGTTTTGAGGAGGTTCGTTTATTTCAACTGGAAGTGGTGCCAATTTCACAATGGGTCGCTTTATAACATTGTTTTGAGTTTTTATCGTAGCTACTCGTACGTAGCCGTCAGCGCCGGGGTGAACTTCTTGCACTCGTCCCATGGCCCATTTTCCTGGCGGCAAGTTATCTTCTTTGACTAGGACAATGTTACCCACTTTCAAGTTTTCTGACACTTTGTTCCATTTAGATCGTGTTTGAAGTTGAGTTAAATAATCTTTCGACCAGTATTTCCAAAATTGATTCATCATATGTTCTGTTAGTTGCCATCGCCGGCGTATGTCAATGGTTTTTATGTCACTGTAATCTGAGAGCGGCAGTGACGTCGTCGGACTGCCGGTTAAAAAGTGACCTGGAGTCAAGTAGTTATAGAAATCTTCAGGGTCTTCGTTGAGAGGGCAAAGTGGCCTCGAGTTCATGCAGGCTTCGATCTTTGCCAGCAAAGTTGTGAACTCTTCATACGTCAGTTTTTGATCTCCAAGGACGCGCCGCAGGTGGTGCTTCATTTTTTTGACAGCCGATTCCCACAGGCCACCACCTCCACTAGGCCACGCAGGTACATTGAAGTGCCACTCTACTTCTAGTTTGCTAATCTCGTCGAAGAAACTTGAAGGTAAGTTTTGTTTGAATTCTTCAAACTCGTTACGTAACACCCTTGAAGCGCCAACAAAGTTAGTACCACAGTCTGAGTACATATGCTTAGGAGTGCCGCGTCGGGAACACATCCGTTGGAAGGCAGCTATGAATGTTTCAGTGCTCAGATCGGATGCAAGCTCAATGTGCACTGCTTTAGTCGCCATACATATGAAAATAGCGATGTAGCCTTTAGTAGTTTTAACGCCTCTCCCTTTATTCAGTTTGACCTCTACATGACCAGTGAAATCCACACCGGTGTGTGTAAAGGGTCTAGATGGGGTGATTCTATGCTGTGGTAAATCTCCCATGAGTTGGTAGTTGTTCGTTGGTTTGTAGCGGTGGCAGCGTACGCAATTGCGCAATTGACTCTTTACTGCTCGGTTGCCGCCGATGATTAGGTATCGCTGCCTGATATAAACTATGGTTTGTCTGACAGTACCGTGGAGAGTTGATAGATGTGCTTGATGTATAACTAGATGAGTAAGTCGCCCTTGTCGCGGTAGAATGATTGGGTTCTTCATCTCAGTTGGTAGGTTTGAGTTAGTAAGACGGGTTCTTGAGCGTATAATGCCGTTTTCATCTACAAACGGATTCAACTTGTAAATACTGCTTTTTTTGTAAACAGTATTTTTATTTGATAATTGTTGAATTTCTTGCGTAAACGCTGTTTGTTGCGCGTTTCTTATTACAAGATTCGTAGCGGCCGCCAGTTCCTTTGCAGTTAGGTAGGCGGTGTTGCATTTCGTGCTATCGCGTGCATTTGCACTAAAGCGCATTATCCACGCGATGACTCGTATGACGCGGGTTAATGAACTACGCTTCTCAAGTAATTCATTAATAAAATTTCCGTCTTGAGTTGTATTTAGGGCTGCCTGCGTTCTGTTTCTGGTACCGATGTCGGTTGTAAATAGGCAAGTTGAGTTGGTAGCCACTTCTTGTATTTTGTAAGTTTGAAGTAAAACAGGTCCCTGCCACCAAAGGTCAAAATGTACCAACTTGCTAGGATATATTCCTCTTGAAGCGCAATCAGCTGGGTTTTGTTCTGACTTGATGTATTGCCATTTATCTGCCGGTATAGTTTGTTTGATCTTCGTGACTCGGTTTGCCACATATTTTTCCCACCGAGTTGTATCTCCTTGAATCCACGCGAGGGCCACTTGGGAGTCACTCCAGGCTTGAATAGTTATGTTTTTATCCCTTAAGGCTTCGCTTGCTTTTTTCATTAGCTGAGATAATAACAATGCGCCGCACAATTCAAGTCGAGGTAATGTTGTGCGTTTTGCCAAGGGGGCAACCCTAGTTTTGGCAGTTAACAAAGTGATGGTAGGCTTGCCGTGTTCATTGATTATACGCGTGTATATGACGCAAGATAAGGCTTTCTCACTTGCGTCACAGAAGCCCAAAAGTTCAACATCTTTCTCTGTTCCACCGATCCATCGGTTCAGTTTCTTGTTTTGTACGAGTGGTAATTCTGTTTTCAATTTCAGCCAGTCTTCTTGAATATCTTTAGGTAACGCTTCATCCCAAGATAGTTTGTTGAGCCACACCTTTTGAAAAAGTAACTTAGCTGTGATAGTTACTGGAGACATCCAGCCCAGTGGATCATACAGTTGAGATATTTCAGAAAGTAAAATTCTCTTAGTTAATGGATTCGATGTTTTCTTGTTGAAGTTCCAATTAAATATAAAAGTGTCAGCTTTAGGGTTCCAGCTGAGTCCAAGAGTCTTCATAGAATCTTCACTTTTAAAATCAAAAATTTTTGTAGTGGATATTTGATCCTCAGTTAGGTTTTCAAGGAGAGCTGGATGATTTGCTGTCCATTTTCTTAAGTTCATGCCGCCGCCTCTTAGTAATTTTATTAGTGATTTTTGTAGTAAGTTAGCTTCGTGAATTGTGTTGTGCCCGCTAATTAGGTCATCAACATAAAATTCGTTTTGTAGTACTGTGGCCGCTTCGGGATATTTGTAGGCATCGTCGGTAGCTAGCTGCTTTAGTGTTCTCATCGCAAGCCAGGGGGCTGACTTGGTCCCGTAGGTAACGGTGCAAAGTTGATACTCTTGTAGCTTGTCAGAGGGCGAGTCTCGCCATATAATTTTCTGGAGTGATTGTTGCTCTTCTGAGATCCAGATGCACCGATACATTTTTTCAACATCAGCGGTGAAGGCATATTTGTACGACCTCCACTTCAGTATCAAGGCTTGAATATCCTTTTGTAGGTTAGGACCTTTCTGTTGTAGGCTGTTCAAGCTGTAGCCGCCAGTAGTTTTTTGAGATGCGTTGAATACTACTCTCAGTTTAGTAGTGGTGCTCTCCCTCAAGACGCCGTGATGTGTTAGGTAGCACTCCTGGCCCAAATTAGAAGTTGATGGTTTCATATGTTCTAGTTCTGCGTATTCGTTAATGAAAGTTTTGTACATTTCTGCTAATTTCTTTTGTCGTTCCATTCGTTTTTCCAGTTGTAGAAATTGTGAAATGGCAATGTGTTTTGATTTTCCAAGTTTTTGTTCTATGTCCGAACATAAGGGCATTTTTACGACGTACTTTCCATCTGAATTACGTTGTACTGTTTGTTTGTAATACTCTTCACATTGATCGTCTTGAGAGATGTCCTCGTCTTGTTGAGTAATGTCTTCGTTTTCCCAAAACTTCGTTAGTTCATTGATGTTGGTTAAAGTCACGTGGCAGTTGAATGTTATTAATTTTCCACATAGGATCCATCCTAATCGAGTTTGCTGAGCAATAGGGGACCGCTGCTCTTCGCCTCTCAGGACTCCCTCCATGAGGATGTCTGCGTACACGTCCGCCCCGAGGAGCAGATCTATAGGCTTGGACATGTTAAATTCGTTGTCGGCAAGTTTTAAGTTTTCTAGGTGGGGCCAGTTAGTCTTCTCAAAGGTAGAGTGCGGCAAGTTATTCGTTAATTTCTTCATAATTAACGCTTCGACTTCAAAGGTGTAATCAGAGATTGACGACTTGCACGTCAGTTGAACTTTTCCTTTACAATCTCCTGAGAGTTCTCCTATGCCAGATATTGTAGCGTTAAGTTTTCGTCTAGGTAGACGTAATAGTTGGGCGGCGTTTTCACTTATCAGGTTGACTTGTGAACCTTGATCGAGTAGTGCTCTAAGTGTTACAAAAGTTCCATCAATAGATTGTAGTTTAATTTGGGCTGTAGGTAAAAGGACCTCCATTCCTTTAGTTGCCAAATGATGACTTGAAGCTTGTTGAGATGTAGTTGAAGTAGATGGTCGTTGCCAGAAGGTATTTTTTTCAGAGTTATTCGAAAAAGTAGGTTTTTTCATAGTGTTGTGCAACAGCGAATGATGTTTCATGTTACATTCTTTGCACGATTTGCTCGATCTGCATTCTTTGTCTCCATGGCTATACAAACAGTTTTTGCATATTTGCAATTTCATAACAGTGTTGTTTCGTTGCGGCACGTCTAAGTCAATGAACTTCGAGCATTGCATTAGCACGTGGCTTCCTTCACACAGAGGGCATTGACCATATGTTGTGTGATAGGTTTTCGGGTATGTTTTGTTGTAGGTAAAATAATGCTTCTTGGTGGGATACTCTTTGTTCAAGGGTTTGACGAACGTTGGTTTCTGTTGGTTGACGACGTCGACTTTCTTGGAACGCCTCATAGTTTCATAGGCCATGAATTTACTTTCCAGGAAGAAAAGGAACTCATGCAGTCCAGGAATTTCTCGGTGGTCTTGTATATCCTTAATGTAGTCGTTGTAGGATGTAGAGTCTAGTTTCTGCGACATCAGATGAACAATAATTGGGTCCCAAGTAGAGGTGTCTACGCCAATGTTGTTTAATCCGCTTAAACATTCGGTAATCACATCATGCATCTTCTTAATGTTGAAAGCATCAGGTTGCTGTATGATGGGAAGATTAAGCATGCTGTTCAGAAAGGAAAAGCATTGAAGGCGTCGGTTATCGTATCGTTGGTTTAATATTTCCCAACAAGACTTGTAGTTTTCCGCGCTAATGGTTAAATGTTGAACCAATCTTTCAGCTTCTCCTCTCAGTTTTGTTTTGAGGTGTTGCATTTTTTGAGCAGTATTGATCATAGGGTTGTTATGCACAGCTTCTATAAATAAGTCCTTAAATGAAATCCATTGATTGTAATTGCCTGCGAACTCAGGGATCTCAATCCTTGGCGCAGATTGTTGGTAGTGTGTTGTTGACCAAATCCTGCTGTTAAGATCTTTTCTCATTTGATCATACTTGGATTCAATTTCGACGAACATGTTGTTGTAGCTGTCATTAGAGCCTTTTAGTAAACTTTCAAGCTCCCAGTGAAGTTTGTCGATAGCTTCCCACTTATTCTTCAAGATGCTCAAATTATCTTCTAGTTCCCACTTTTCGTTGGTAATTGATACGTTAATTTTAGACATAGCACGATCTATGGCCTTGAAGTTGCACTCTTGTCGGCTTAGTAAAAGTTGAATGTTGGTGCCCGTTTCATCTTCCATCTGTCCCCTGAAGTCAAATTTCGTATTCGTATCAGGTAGATTATGCATTAAATGTAAGATATCAGATTTAGTTGAGTTGTACATCGCCTTAGTTTTTTCGTAAACGTTGTCGGTGAAGTATTGAATGTTCTTTTCCTCTATTTCTCGCAGAAGGGTTGAATGTTGACTCTCGAAATCTCCCCATAGTGCATCGAGGGATGTTAGCCGCTTGTTTAAGTAATCACGGTTTTTTCTGAAGCCGCTATCCTTCTTGTAGTTTTCACACAAAGCTTTGATGTTTTCAAAGCAGGTTTGTTGCAGTTCAAGTTTGCTCATGATGGATAAGTTTCTCTTAGTAGTTGAGATAAAGTTAATGAGTTTTGCGTAGATGCTGAGTTCTGCTGGTTCACGACACTAAGACTATTCAGTCTTTCTTTTTCAATCCTTCTTGAGATCCGTCACTTGAAGTTGTTGTAGTCACAGATAACTTTTCAGATTGAAATGTTCGCTTGATGTTATCTTCTGTGCGCCTGCGCTCTAGTAACGGAATGTGCGCCTTCTCAATTTGCTGGCGAGACCCGCTTGTGGGAGACCAACAAACCGATCGCTCCCGTCGTAGAAACACAAACACACAAAATTCCAAGTTCGAAGGACCATTAAATGTAGGAGCCAGTTAGCGCCCTACACTTCTTTGTAGTTGTAGTTAGTTGTTGGAGTGCAAAGAAAGAACCTTCGTTAAGTTCCCGTAGTTTATTTAAAGTTATGTAAAGTAAATAGTAAAAAATAGGTATACAGTTAGCGATTCTTTCTCTTGATGTGTATCGCACGCGAGTTAGTTGTGCACTCATCAATATGACAAAAAATATTATATTATTAAATGCGCGACCCGAAAGTAGGTCGCAGCGTAAACAGAAAAATGTACGGTGTAAAAGACCGTACAGTGTGTGTGTAGTTCCCAATCTGCACTGGGCCCCTAAACGGATTATGAAATAGGGCTGGTTAGATAATTTTTACACATTAATAGGTAGGTTAGGTTTGTTAGGTGTGCGTGGGAACTACGGCCCAAGCCCTCTCATTCTGAGAGGAGGCCTGTGCCCTGCAGTGGGACGTATATAGGCTGGGATGATGATGATGATGATGACTAGAAATGAACTAAAAGCTCACTACAGAGAATATTTATACATTAATAAAAGGTTAACTTACAATATACCACCAAGACGGCACCACACACACTCTGTTGACCCTCCGATCAGAGCTATAATTAAGATCTGAAGGCTCATCATTCCCTGAGTCGCCATCATCGGTCTTTTCGCTATAGTAGTACGAATTAGGGCAAAATGATGGAAAATTGGGGAACAGAAATGCATGGCAAGTCACGCACACTGGCTCTCCAAAACTAGGTCCGTAGTAACCATTGCACACATGACATGTTGAATTCTTGAACAGAAAATGTACAATTACATTAGATATCTGAAAACTCTAATTAGTACGCGTTTTTATAGTTTGTCTTACGTTAAATTCGAAATCTAGAGGCTGATCCAAAGGACTTGGAACAAGTTTATCGTCGTTCTCTTCTAGTTTTTTTATAAAGTCGTAATATTCCGGTGTAACCGCAGACATATTTTGAATAAGTAAACTTCTTTTGTCACTTAACGCACGTCGCACGTAAATAATTATGAATTAAAGACACTTGACAAAAATTCACAAAACAACATGAAACCAACAACCTTGATTCATAAATAAATAAATACCAATACCACGGGGAATTTTGACAGTAATGAAATGACAGAAAAGGATGTAAAAAAAAAAGACTGACAATAACGACCATAGATAAAAATCGTTTCTATTTAATCGATTAGAATATATAAATAAAACGAATGAATAAAACATTGATTTTATTATTCATAATTTTTTTTTATCATTCCAAATATCTCTTCGATTTGTACAAAGCCCGTGGTGTCAGTGGTAGTTAAAATATATGTAGGTACTTTTATCTTGGTATTCGTGATTCGCCATGGCAGCATATCTTTTTTTTTGTCCACAGCACTTTGCTCAGTGTCCCACAAGTTTGAATTTCAATAAAAAATATTTAATCTATAAAAAACGATAAACTACAATTTTGTGAAGAAAGTTCATTTAATTAGTAAACACACGAAATTTGATTTTTGGTCAAATACCTTGTAATTTATTAAATATAAAATTTAAACCAAAACATTATAATTTCAAATGTATGAAAACCGGCGTGTCCCATCCAACATTTCGCTAATTCAAACTCATTTTTATTAATAACGGTCAAAGACACTATATGAACCTTTTGATTTTAAACTCTGCACTGTTGTAAGAAGATTCATATTACAGTGTAATTTTTATTATTTAGCATCGCTTTATAGTAGAAAATATTTTATAAAGTTTGTCCCAGGAAATATTCCATACAAAAATTCTTTTTTTGTTACTCATTTTGGTTACTAAATTATAAGAAATTCTACCAAACTTCGTTGTTTTTACCATCGGGCAACACTAAAATATGTGCTAACATACGCCGCCATGTTATTACGTCAGCCATCGTCGAAATATTGCCACGTAAACACATTGTTGCTACTTTTCGTACCAAAGTAAAGTTCTGTTTTTGATGCCACGGTTTGAAGGTTAGTTAAATAAATAAATAAAATAAATATTAAAGGACAATCTTAGAGAAATCGACCTAGTCCCAAACTAAGCAAAGCTTGTACTATGGGTAGTTCATACAAAAACATAATTTGCTAAAATTTCTTGTATAGTTAATACTATTAGTTATTAGAAAATGTAAATTAATCTGTTATTTAGTTAAATTTGAGCCATCCACAATTTTTCAAAGTAGTTGAAGTAGTGTTCGTTACTTCTTTTTTTGTTACTTTCATGTGGGTTCGTATCTAAGGAAAATTGAGTTACAAAGGCGGAAAAAATATAAGGCAGTGTTTTATTGTCGTACAGGGTTAGAAAATGCCATGAACCGGCTGAAAAGATGAGGCGCTATTCTTTATATTCGATCTCTTGGTACCCAAAAAATAAGTAAATAATTTTAAATTATCGTTTTTCTTTATTTTATTTTCACCTTACATCATCTAACCCCTTTTTAGTTTGAATACGGTTTTCATGCTTTATGATGAACTTAGCCTAACATTATTTATTTTGTTACCAGTGTCTTTCTTTGTTACTGTCCCAAGATTTCAACTGCCGTATTTTGGATTTTTTCGCTTTTTTAACATATCTAAATTAATGAAATAGGCGTAGAAAGTTCATATTTTCCATATAGGATACTAGAAAGCTAAAATTCTGGGTTACTTGTTCGTTAAATTTAAATATTATACATGATTCTTGACCCGAGTAACAAAATAAATGTATAGCATCGAATAAAGTAAGAAATATCTTCTTCGCAAATGTTTAATTCAGTTGATTAAATTGTTTACATTGTATTGTTCAATAGAAAACTATAGATGAATGATTTTAGCCCACTATTTATTATTTTAAGTTTTTAATAAAAAGTAACAAAATTGGAAAGACAATGTACCTTTCGTGGAAATTTTAAGTTTGAATCGAATTAAACCTAATTAAATGAAGTGACTATATCATAATAACTAAATTTATTAAGTATTCTACCAAATAGTCTCAATAAAATATCAATATAAGCGTATTTATTTATTTTGACAATTATCAGAACCGTGGACAAAAAAAAGAAATGCTCATGGAAGTATTATAGTACGTCCATGATGGAAGTAATAAGTACTACGTACAACGGGAATGAGCTCTATCTGTGCATCTTGCAGCTAAAATTAAGAAAATAAAACCTTATGCTAAGCAGGGGGGGCACACTTACATATATCACACTTTTCATGCGACTACAGCGATCCCTGGTTGTTTGGTAAAGAACTAAATTAGCGGCCATCTTGGTTGACTTGTCAAACTTGTCAGTTGTCATTCATCGGCTATGGCCATGGCGTACCAAATTGTACGGTCAAGGACTTTAATTGATAGGCCACTTGCCAATGTTCGTATTTTAGCCGTATAGTGCAAATCGGGTTTAACCGCTTATACTTCGTATATGCTGATTTGACTTAGACGGCTAAAATACGAATAGTGGCAATTAGCCTATCAATTAAAATTACGCGTGATTATAGCTGTACATCACTACCAACATATACATATAGATATGTATACATCTATAGATACGTCACATTAGTTCTTCACCAGGGCGTAGGGTAGCAGCACCTTCCATACATGCATATTTGACCATAGAGTTGCCACTCTTGTTCATATAATATTACAATACTCTTTGATGCTAAGGTCGTAAGTCTTGTTGCGCGCAAAATAAAAATGAAGCCGAGTGAGAGGGCAACCACTGAACGCTGTGTGTGTCCCGTTCTAACAGTGACTTAGAGTTGCTAGAGTTAAGTTGATTTCAATCCTTTCGTTTTTTGTAGAAAAATATGCAATTGATGTAATGTAATGAAGTAAAAACATTTACTTCTAAAATGTTTCTAAATTTAAATAATAATTTATTACCGACATGTTAAAGCAATATTATTTGTTGCTACGTGTAAAACCTTATTAACGCAAAAATTTTGCGATTGGCGTATAGGTTTTCTTTTATTTGTATGAAATACGGACACCTGACCTGACAACCCCACATGAACCATCTAACCAATCAACCATCGCCAGAGAGGGATAAGAGGTACAGTTACTGAGCTCTCGTTCGGCTTCAATTTTGCGACAACAGAGGCGCTACCACGAAATTTTCGAATTTCGTAGTAGCGCCTCAGGCCCTAGCCCTATACTACGAAGCGCGAAATTAGAACTTCGTTTCATGCCGTTCCGCTCGCGCTAATGGTATTTATTACGAGAGTGAGAGGGACCGCACGATCCGAACTTCGAACTCCTAATTTCGGAGTAACCCCCTATACTACGAAGCGCGAAATTAGAACTTCGTTTCATGCCGTTCCGCTCGCGCTAATGGTATTTATTACGAGAGTGAGAGGGACCGCACGATCCGAACTTCGAACTCCTAATTTCGGAGTAACCCCCTATACTACGAAGCGCGAAATTCGAACTTCGTTTCATGCCGTTCCGCTCACGCTAATGGTATTTATTACGAGAGTGAGAGGGACCGCACGATCCGAACTTCGAACTTCTAATTTCGTAGTAACCCCCCAGCTCATTCCCGTTGTACGTAGTAAGGTATGCGCGCACGAGCAACTTAGTTTTTTTGTGTTATGTGTATTTGTATCCCAGGAGTCGCGGCGCACTTCCATACTAACCCATAGACTTGATAAAAGTTGCCCGTGCGCCCGTGCGCGCATACCCGTACTTATTACTTCCATGAGATTCACCCGATTAATTTTTAACTTTTAATATTATTAAAAGTAAAGGCTATATAGATCATACGACCTAAGTCCAAATAACGCCATTCCACCGCCATTCATAATATTTAATATATAACGTGAAAATACCTGGATGGTCGAGATTTGCTCGGTGTCGGCGAGACTAACCTCGATCAATCGATAGATTGGTCGGAGTCGATCATTTAGTCAAAGAATAAGTACCCGTTCCAAATCAAATGCCATAGTTCCCGGTGTATGCAACCTTAACAAAAATAACTAGTGTCGCCATGTTTAAATTATAGGCGTTTGATGAAATCTTTAAGTTGCCCGCGACATCGTCAGTTAAGAATTTGTTTATAGTCTGCACACGAGAATCATAAAATTTTCCGGGATAAAACTACCCTATGTCCGTCATAGGGTTTCGAACTATCTCCATACTAAATTTCATCTAAATCGATTCAGCGGCTTAAGCGTGAAGAGGTAATAGACAGAGTTACTTTTTCATTTATAATATTACTAGCTGTTGCCCGCGACTCCGTCTAGCTATGGAATTTTACGGGATGAAAACTGTCCTATGTTATTCCCAAGGTCTCAAACTATCTCCATACCAAATTTCATGTAAATTCGTTCAGCCGTTATTGCGTCACAAAAATCTTCACAAACTTTAACATTTATAATATACTAGCTGTTGCCCGCGACTCCGTCTGCAAGGGATTCGTTCATTCGTTTATCGCTATCCCGCGGGAAGTTTTAGGCTTAAAACAACTAAATTTCATAATACCTTATTCACTAATACCCCTAATTTTCAAATTACCATGGGCTCATAATACCTAAAAATACCTAAAATTTCAAATTTTAAGAGGAGACAATTTGAAATTTTAGTTATTTTTTGGTATTATGAGCCCATGGTAATTTGAAAATTAGGGGTATTAGTGAATAAGGTATTATGAAATTTAGTTGTTTTGTTTTAAGAGGGTACGATGGCTGAGAGACTTTTGAGAAATAGGTATTTTAATGAAATGTCGCTGTCTCGCCCGAACCCCTCCGTGTCAGTACAGCGAGAGCGGGACAACTGCAGCTCAGACCGTTAATAGGCGCGTAAAATTGATGAAAACAGCATTTCGTAATCCCCTTTTTTCTTCTCGAAAACTGGACCAATAAAATCATTTTTTTCATAAATAATTAGAGGACAGATTTAGCTATGCCCCTATGTTTTCTTTTTTTGTTTATATCAGGGATTCTTTTCTGATGAGTGTCTGAAAATGATGTTGAAATTGGGCAATTTTTTCAGTTTTTGATAGCTCATATTTCTTATGTTAATTGAAATATGGAAAAAAACGAAACATAGGGGCATAGCTGTGGTAGATACAGATTACACAGTAAACAAAATTTGGCTCTAAAGCCATTATCCAGAGAGGAAACAGGGGATTACGTTTGTATGGAGAAATGGTTCGCATCGTACCCTCTTAAGCCTAAAACCGCGGGAAACATGCAATTTTCCGGGGTAAAAGCTATCCTGTGTCTCAAACTATGCCCATACCAAATTTCATCTAAATCGGTTCAGCGGTTTAAGCATGAAGAGGTAACAGACAGACACACTTTCGCATTTATAATATTAGTATATATAAGTAGGGTATGGATTAGTTAAGATCTAAGGGCCTAAGCACACGGCGTTTTTTTAACGCGCCGTCGACGCGCGTTTTTCATTCCATTAGAACAGCCTTAAGGCCCCTAGCACACGGCGTTTTTTAAATAACGCGCCGTGTGCTTAGGCCCTAACGCTATCAGCAGCCTTCGCGCTTGTTTCATTCACGAGCACCCTGTTATGATGTGAAGGTCGACCTTTAGGGTCCGATAGTAAAAGAGTCATAAAATAACTGTTTCCTGCACCTTCGTCTAGGCGGGACCTTTCCCGGGATAAAAATTAGCCTGTCAAATGGATTTCGTTTATCCAGTGTAAGCAATTCAATTTATTTCATGTATGTGGACTAATAGGCAAGTTCATTTTAGGGACCAGCCTAAGCTGCCCTATCCGTGGATAGAAGCTTGTCCATTATTTATTGCGGATCTTGGCGTTTTAGACATGTATACCAATCAAATCATAAATACGCAACGTAGACGCTTATTTTAGCGCTTTAGTATGTAGACGCTTTCACAGCACAGGCATGTCTGGGGCCACGGACTGGACACCAGCGGGCTAAGCAGCGATAACGTGTCGTGTTCATTGTGCGGCCAAGACGCCTTTCCTGGCAGCACACACGTAATGAACAGGGAAAACGCTCGCAGAGTGGCCGCTCAGCTGTGTGGCGTCCAGTTCGCAGCCTAGAGATTTATTACTTTTCCTTTGTAAAGTTTGCATTAACTTTAAACTTGTTTGAAACAACTGCTGCGTCTCTTCATGAGCACATTGAGTTCAAACAATGTCACTTATCTTCTATTCAGGGTTTGACTATTGAATAAAACCACTGAGTTAGTTCTTAAAGTTATTCTTAATCATTATTTCTTATTCTGCACATTTTTTTTTATTTTCATTTTTTTTTTGTGATATTCCATTTTTCGTCATAAAAAAAAGATTAATATAGATACAGTAGTGTTCAACTTATTCCAAAGTGTCAGTTTTTCAGAATGTAATATATACAAGCCTTCTCCCACAAACACAATACCTGTTCCTAATAAGTGGGTTGAAAACTGAGGTTGAATACTACTGCAAAAAGTTACTACACCTGCTGGTATAGAACAATATTTCACAATAAAATGGAAATATTACTTCAATAACGAAACACAAATTAACGATACAACACACTTACAATATACAAGAAAAATACTGTGAGACAAGTCAACAGAACATATTATTTTATCATGAAAGTCGACAATTGCAGCTAGCATTTCTAAACCAGTTTTAACACATTCAGTGCCGGGAACGCCACAGGGGAGTTCTCCGTACTCCCCTGTGGCGTTCCCGGCACTGAATGTGTTAATGTAGTTCATACGATACCATCACCTTCTTGCTGCATGTTTAATCTAAACGCGATAGAAGTAATGCTACAAGATCGAACGCCTAACAAAATAAATAGGCATACCTATTTCACGTTCTCGAAAAAACTTAGAATTACCCACATTTAGATACATTCACACATGTCAATAGAATTTCTGAGCTATTCAAAATAGTTTGTAGTCACTTTTGTTTAATATTTTCCTTACAAACTAGTTCAATTTCAATAGGCTTAAACATTATCAGAATATTCTTTCTTACTTCTCGTATTTAACCATATCATATCTTTATACTCAAGCACAACACATCATGTAGGTACAATTAGTTCATTTGAGTCTTTCTGAAAGTGGAACTCGTAGGTGATGTCATTAATCATTAATTATACACGACGAAGCCTGTGAGTAGCCGAACGTCTAACATACTCTAAAAATAATGATCGTCAAGTAAGAGTATACAAGATACAAAGGAAGCTAAATCCGGTGCAGTGGTCTGGTCGCGGGGTGTTGGGTGTTGGGTGGTGGGCACGCAATAAGTTAGCTAGACCGCGGGGGCGGCTAGTGCTACGGCGGTCGCAGCGGCTACCGCACTCAGTACGGACAGTAATAACTGCCGCGCCTCATACCTCTGCGAACAAGGCACGACATTAATATCTATCTACTGTATTCTACTAGATACCAATGCTTTGATGCACATGCAAACAGCCCGAACGTGCAAACTGAAACTAAGGAAGTGGTAAAGGTATTAAAAATACATAATTTACTATCAAAAAAACTTTATTTGCCATAATAGATTAGAGTGGGTATAAATATTTTTTCAACATAGTAAAAATAAGGGATCTGTTAAACAATTCCACATTGTACTTCTTCTACCAACAAAAGATTTCACGACTGACCCACATGCATACCTATCATACTATAAAATGCAGTTTTCCTTGACATTCAAAATAATCCACGAAAATATCACTCAAATTAAATAAAAAGGACGTTTCGTCTCGAGTGAACCACTGCCAATGCCAGGACTCAAGTCATATTATAAATGAAGCCAAGTAAGAGCCACCATCAATAATAGCATTCTCTACTGTACCCAAACACTATTAAGTCGAATTACAAAGTAAATTTAGAGAATACGATTTCCAATTACAGCAAAAGGATGTGATCATTTAAGAAATAGAATAAATAAAAGTAGGTATGAAGCATCAGTGTATCTTTAAATAATATAAAATCTAAAAAATAAATCTCTAGTCGCACTTGTGTGTCTGTTCCAAGTTGGATACTAACCTATTTTATTTACTAGGTTTTAAATGTTTTAAGTTATAACATGTAGGAATGAAATCATTTTGGTTCAGGTCAGACAAATAACATAGTATTCTTTATAACAATTTCCCCAACTTAATATTAATCTTACTTGACTTTTCCAGTAACCATACTTGTAGCTATATAAAACATATAGTTGGTGCAATTTTTGAAAAACAATAATAACATAATTATTCTGGATAAACGGGCAAGCATGACATCAAATAAGAACGCTCCGTACCTCGCCCTCTTCGCTATTAAATAAATACATAAAAAGTGGAGCAGAGCATAACAAAGAAAAGAAACCATATAACATGTATACAGAATCATGCACAACGTTTTACAAAAGATCAGCATACGAAAATACACGTAATTCGATCTAATAGTGCGGGAGTTGTCTGTTGTTGTTAATATGGGTTGTACCTGCCGCGCCGCACGGGCCGGTAGCCGGAGTAGTACGATGAGAACCCGCCGCGGAAGGAGCGCCCGCGCCCGCGCGCCCCGCGCGGCGGCCGGTTCGTCGAAGACAGCCCCGGCTTGTTCGTACGCTTTGGCATCACCTGCACACCACATAACCCAAAGGATTATTATACTTCTATTTGAACACAAGCTAACACATCGGACGTCCATTACACTCAGCGAAGCGCGAGAGTTTCTGGTTGACTGGAGCAATAAGGCCACAGGATGAGCAGCAAAGTTTTTATGTGATACTAATTAGTGTTCCTAGTACTATTTCAATTAGTCATCAGTCCTGGCCTTTTGTAACCAATTTAGAATAAGACCTATAATAAGAGTCATATGTTTTGTGTTCCAGGCTTAAGGTTTGCCAACGAGCAATGGAGTGCAGTATCCTGGGTGTTTGAAGAACTGATCGAATCAGAAACACGGCACTGCGCTCCAAAACTCGTATTACAGATGTGGGTGTCAAAACCGCCAAGCTGAAGTGGGACTGGGCCGGAAATGTCTGCCGAATGCATCCGGACCGATGGGCGCGAATCGTTACCGAATGGGTTCTGAGGGATGGCCAAAGGAGCAGAGGCAGACCCAAGAGGAGATGGCGGGACGACTTGAACGCTTTTCAGCTTGATTGGCAGGTGCATGCCCAGGATAGGGAAGAATGGCAGAGGAAAGGGGAGGCCTTTGCCCAGCAGTGGGACATATTATATGCACTTTATTAGTGTTGAGCCTGGGTCGATACTCTGTATAATTATGTAACTACCAATATGTATATAAAAAATATGTATACTGAATGACTCATTTGTCTCTATAATTTTTTTTTACCATGCAAGTTACATAATTATTTCCAAATTAAAAATTGCGTCTCATATGAAATATTATGGTGGGTCGGTCGGTAAAATATAAATTACATACTTGGTGTTAATGTTAATATGCATGTATAATAATTAAACAAATGTGCATGTAAGATTTATGAATACAATTTCCAGTATTATGACATTGATTCATATTTTCCCGAATTTGTACAAAAATTCCTTCTTATAGGAAATCATACAGTCCAATCGACATTGATTATCGATATTGGCCACATCACTATTTAATTTCGTCTAACCCTGGTAATCCTTTAATTGACAAGCTTGTCTTACGGGTTATATCCACTAGTTTGGTGTGAATCTGGCATTATAATATAGAATGTTACATACCTTAATTTGACGCCCTCTAAATAATGACTCGTCCATTGCCATGGCAGTTTGAACACTGTCTTTGTCACCAAACTCAATGTAGGCAAACCCTTTTGGATGTCCATCAAACTTATTACATAAAATTGTAACCCTGAAAATAAATGATACATGTTATTAATTGAATAATTTAATTTTGACTTTTCTTTACATACATAACTGAATTAAACATTTAGAAAATATTAATTAGATTGTTTTCAATAGCCTGTTTGACTACTGGGCAAAGGCCTCCACTTTCTCATTCCACCTGTTTGTATCCTTCACAAAATCTTGCCAAAATGGGTCACAGTTTTTTTTAAAAGCCTTTATCTAACATTAAATATTCCCGTGAGTGAATTTTGATCCATTTCCAGTGGTCACATCCATGAGTAGAACTTTGATAACAAGGCAATAATCAAGTACCATTCCAGCAAAAAGCTGAAGTTGCAAATGTAATTATTAACTAAAAACTTTTTTTGCAATTTGTATACAGAGCCAAATCAATTCAAAATGAGAGTTAAAAAAACATACTAATATAAAGACTTAAAAAAAAAAACTGGCAGACAGTAAAATTACCTATTAATGGAGCCACATCCGTGAAAGTGTTGTTCAAGCTCCTCAGCTGTTGCCCCATAATCCACATTGCCAACATACACTGATCTGTTGTCGGCTTCAATTTTCTCCTCAATCGACATGTTAAGTGGACTTGCTGACAAAAAAAAAACTAAATTTAAATATTTTTCTACACAGGCACTGATTTAACTACTTGTCATCACATTAAACTTTCATTTATATAGATATCTTACAATGAAAAATCATTAGGTAATTGCAATAATTATCTAATAATTCTTTAGGTAACTAATTACCTAAGTAGTTAGCAATGACTTGAGGAGCTATAATGAGGATAATTTAATTCTAATACATTATAAATGGGAAAGTTTGTGTTTGTATAATAAAAATCTTCCCAGGTGAATTTTTCGCTTCGAGCCATTACATTAAATTTGAACCTTAACACTATGACAATACCGTTTCTTTTGAAAGATAAGGGCTCGAAGCGAAAAATTCACCTGGGAAGATTTATACTATATGTGCTATTTATTCACAATAAATTGAATTTGATATGCACATTTGATATTTCTGCAGGATCATAGATATGCATGTAAATTAACAAAAAATACCAACCAACATATTGATTTGTTTCAACTAAACTACAGCAAATTTATTTCTGCTTTGAAAAGTACTTAAAACAGATATATCTTTTACTTTTTAATTACTTGATAATGATTACTTGATTACTTGGTAATATACAAATGTGAGAAGTTTTTTAAGTTTTGTAACTTGTTGAATGGCACACTGCTTATATATATATTTTGCATGTATTTTTCAATTATAATTATTTTTGTGTAGGTTTATGTTCATTGATGTTTCAGCCTATTTGTGGAGCGTTTTTTTTTTTTAATCCTTTTTAAACATTTTTTTCTGAAGACTGTATGTTTAATGTAATTTTTTTTTTAATTATTTTAAAGATCTACCTTTAATCAAAAGAGCAAAAGAATGTATAAGCCATTAGTGGAAGCTGTTTTGGCTAATGTATTATTTAGGTTAATTCATTTGAATTGTATTATCTTATGCTGTATGTTTCCCAAAACAATAAATAAATAAATGGATATTTGCTATTTTATAATTAAAACAAATAATTAAGTCTAGGTATTCAAAACATATTGTGTTCAAAGTAAAACAAGATCTTGATTAAACCATTTCTAAGATATTATATCATTGGCTTAGAGCGCAAACCTGCTTAATAAATTCTTACAGTCATTCAAGTTGAACTTGAATATTGTATGTCAGTAAATTTAAAATTAGATGATGGTAGTAATGGACTAAGCAGTTTTATTCCCAAAACCAACAATATATTAAGCTTAGCAAAAGAGAACTTACTAAGTCCAGGAGGGCTGCCCATACTCATTTGTTTGTCAACCTCAGTTTGCATCTGTTTGAGCTTCTCTGCTTCCTCTTCCATCTCCCGGACCCGTGCCTTGATAGCCGCCAGGTCTGGCACCTCACCGCCTGCTGCCTCATCGCCACCCTGCAAATGTGATGAGTTTCAAAATTAATTGAATCAGAAATAACATAGAATTTTATTCCATTCCTTTGTGTATATTTGTGGTAAAATAAATAAATAAATATTAGGGGCAATCTTACACAAATCAACCTAGTCCCAAGCTAAGCAAAGCTTGTACTATGGGTACTAGACGACGATAAACATACTTATATAGATAAATAAATACTTAAATACATAGAAAACATCCATAACTCAGGAACAAATATTCGTGCTCATCACACAAATAAATGACCTTACCGGGATTTGAACCCAGGACCTCTTGCTTCATAGGCAGGGTCACTACCAACTAGGCTAAAGCGGTTGTTAAATAACTAATAGACCCTGAAGAAAGTATTTTACAGTCTGCTTCTCCACCATGTTTCTAAGCTATCACTATCTACCTTAGTAAGTAAAACTGTATGTTAAGTTGGACACAAACAAGTAGAAAGTGGAATGAAGACTGAACAATTTATATATTTGCAAACAACAACAATTCTATTTAATATTGAAATAACTCATTTCATTTCTACTCTTGTATCAAACAATATGTAAATAATTGGTTGAATATCATACCCTAGCACAAAACATTGCACTGTTCTTGTAACTCACAAACATAAGGGAACAAACAGGCTGAAAGTGGGCTCAAAATAAATATGCACTTCATAAACGAAAAATTGGCAAAACCAGTTAACTAAAACTATAAATTTAGAATATTTGTCACAGCTTAGTGTGAATAATAATCAAAGCATTTCTCAATAGGTTATGTATTGTTGTAAAATACCGTGGGAGGGTTTGGCGCCCTTTTACGCTTATGCTAAGCGTGGTGATTATAACATTTACCAAAGCAAAGTTAGACACACATTTCTAGAGTTTATTAGCCAGAATAAAGTGCGATGAGTTCAATTAGGTAACAGTAACTGAATAAGTAATAGGTAAATTCGTTTTTGATATGACTTCTGTTATCACTCCCTGGCTCAAGATATGTTTGGTCCCTGATGTTGACAAATATCACGATAATTTGGAAATTATAATAAATAGCTTAAATATGAAGATGTACTTACGCCAAGGCTGCTGTCGGTCATATTTAGGGAACCGTTGGTTCCGTCTAAATGATTGTTGTCAATCGAATCTAAATAATCATCATTTTCGGCCATGTCCAAGCTCTGCCTGTACCATTAATGTAATGTTTGGGACACACACACCGATCACCTGAAAAATCACAGGACGTTGAGACCAAGTTAATCACCACTAAGATAATTCGATGATTACGAGGATGCTACGCTACATAGGCTCCGACTCCGCTATCGACGTACCGGTAACCAATTCCGTTAACAAGCCGATGACCTATATATAAAATATATTTTGCATCACTTACGTTCGGTCGACCGAATTTCTTTTGATTGGTGCGGTTTCATAAACATAACATTATTTGCAAGATATTTTTAGATATGTTTGGCAAAATACTGATAACTAAAACTTAAACGCCAAACCAAACACTTCTGACAAATGACAATCTCTATTTAAAAAATAAGCATGACAGCTGTACGTTGTCTATGGTCAAAATGGGTGCATGAATTTCTACCCCAATACGCCGTAAAAATAAAGTCTTAAATAGTTTGAATGAAATATCTTTACGTTTTTCGTCAGTCTCTTTCGATCATTCAAAAATTACTCCTACACTTGCTCCAAAGAGTATTGTAATATTATATGAACAAGAGTGGCAACTCTATGGTCAAATATGCATGTATGGAAGGTGCTGCTGCCCTACGCCCTGGTGAAGAACTAATGTGACGTATCTATAGATGTATACCTATCTATATGTATATGTTGGTAGTGATGTACAGCTATAATTACGCGTAATTTTAATTGATAGGATAATTGCCACTATTCGTATTTTAGCCGTCTAATTCAAATCAGCTTATACGAAGTATAAGCGGCTAAACCCGATTTGCACTATACGGCTAAAATACGAACATTGGCAAGTGGCCTATCAATTAAAGTCCTTGACCGTACAATTTGGTACGCCATGGCCATGGCCGATGAATGACAACTGACAAGTTTGACAAGTCAACCAAGATGGCCGCTAATTTAGTTCTCCACCAAACAACCAGAGATCGCTGTAGTCGCATGAAAGTGTGATATATGTAAGTGTGCCCCCCCTGACTTACTCCTACAATCTACAATCATTCTTCACCATCACCCACCACCCTACCTTCATTCATTAATTTCGTGAGAATTTTTTTATTTAGACAGTTTGCAGTTTGTTTATAAATAACAAATAAAGACCATATCTAATGCTTATAAGTCTAACTTGGCATGAAATTGCTATACTGGTAAAATTAATCCCAATTTTCATAATCGTAAAAAAATGCATTTAATACCAACTATTATAATTATAATTTCAATGTTTTTCAGGTATTTGTGTGCTGTACTTGGCTACACGTAGGATATTTGAGCTGGAAGTTGTCTACCAAGTTGTCCGACAATGCCGCTAACCGCTGATGTTGCAGCACAGCAAGTGCAGGTGATTTAATTTAATCTCTAATCATTTATGAATGGTATAGGCAGAGATACTGTATGTAATTAATTTGTTCACTATGTACTTTTGTATTGTTGATAGGAACGATTGCGATCACTGCACAGACTTATTTATGACATTGAGGCCGAGAGGGGCCGCAACGAACAATGCATTGACTCCATACTTAGAGCTGAAAAGGCTGCTGAATCACCAACATCAAATGAAGATTCCTCTGGATCCTCTCAGCAGGTAACATTTCTTAAATGGCTTTCACCTTTTGCTACATAGGCATTGAAATACTTTTAGCATTACTTTGACTAGTGTAGGAAATTCAAAACTTGCTTTGCAGAACTCCAAAATTACTAAAGTTACATAATTACATATCAATTATTTGTATGTACTTGAAAGCTTTTTATGTTTACTTTGATGTTGATGTCCATGTATTCTTACAGCAAATGCAGCTGAAAAGTTTATACAAAGCAGGACTGACAGCTGCTGAACAGGAGGAGAGGGTACTCCGAGCTGCGCTTATGCGAATATATGAGATTCGGACTATTAAGAATGAAAGGAGAATTCAGGTTTAACTTTTTTCTTACAATCTGTTGTTATTAAGAATATGTAGATCAACTTAAAATGTCCAATTGATGATCTGCTGACTATAATAAATAATAATAATTTATTATGAAAATAAATTATACATATTACATAAAAAAAATAACAAAGTAAGACCCGGGCCCGCGTGGGAACTACGGCCCAAGCTCTCTCATTCTGAGAGGAGGCCTGTGCGAGCGCGCCGTTAAAATTTTTTGGTTAGGGCGCCAGGAATGCTCGGGTCGGCCTTGCTTTTGACAAATAAAAAGTGAGCAACCAAAAAAAACACAAAAGTTCCATTTAGGAAATGGAGCATAATGGAATATATTACAATTATTTTTATCCATTTATCAGTTTTAACCTATACAACCTAATAAATAATAAATTATTAAAATACGTATTTGTAAGACAGTGACTTGACACATTGACACAATCACAATAAAATTGCAAATAAAGCAAACAGTTTATATCTAATTCAAAACTTTATAAGGTTATATGTATGTAAACTCTTTATAAAGAACAGGAAAAAAATGTGCAATATTGACATGACACCCATTGAGATATGAACAAAGGCGAATTTATCCCTTGTTGTATAGGTTAAAGCAGATAATTTCCTGAATGGAACTTTGCTTTTTCGGCCATTCACTTTTTATTTGTCAAAACCCAGTTTACCATACAAATGTATGGTTTTGCAGTAATATACCAAAAAAAATATTGATGAATTTATTCAATTTACTAAGTAATTTTTATCATAAATTACTTATTAAATTTTAATTGGTTAAAACCTGTTACTTTTTCGTATTAATTAACACTGTTCCATTTGCTCCCCAAACTACCCTATTGTCAGTGGCCACTGCCTATTGTGACGTCATTGCGACAAATGTTCGGGGTCTAATGATAATAGGCATAACATGTGCTTGGAACAAGATCTGTATTGTTGGCTTTCACCATCTTTACAAAAAGTGGCCTATCGTGAGACAACATACATATTTACTAAAAATTCTAGTCTTAGATAGTTTGCATTCCGGGAATGGGTAGTCAATATTAACTAGTCAGCCACTATTGTCATGAAACTTAACATGTTTGTCATATAAAATACCACATGCACATTTCTGCTTGCTATGATCAAATGGACCAATAGCCGCGACAGACTCGACGTGTCGCTGACAGCCGATTGATTGGTTGGCTACCCCTGTTATATTATTATGTTATGTACAGTCAGCAGCAGAAGTGGATGAGCAGTTGTGGTGTTCAAAATAATCTACACGCGCTCTTATTACTTTGGCAGTAGCGTCGCGTGTAGATCATTTTGAGCACCAGAACCGCTTAACCACTTCTGCTGCTGCCTGTACCTCCAAAGCGAAGGTTTTAAAACATAGAGAATTAAATTATAGTTATACTAGGGCTACACACATCGCGATAGAATTATCGCGATAAAACTTCGTCTTCGGCCTACGGCGAATGTGCATGGCCACACTGCTATAGAGAGCAATGCCGCAGAGTTTACTTTAGTTTGGCAGCCTTTGATGTGCGCAAATTTACCGACAGCGGGGCGAAGGGTCTGCGGCTTCGGGCGAAGTGCCAAAGTATTCACGAATATTCGGCTACATACATCGCGATTATGCAAATATTCGCGTTATCGCGATTTGTGTAGCCTTAGCATTACAGTAATTACCTACCCATTTTTTTACAGGCTCGCCACGCAGGCAACAAGGAGACAATAGGCTGCGGAGCTCTCATGAAGATGCTACTGACAGCCGCACAGACTCTACCGCTGCATGTGGGGCGGCCGGGGGAGCGCGCGCCGCAGCTGTGCGGCGCCGTGCCGGCGGACGCGGGGCACGTGGCGCGCGCGGGGGACGCCGTCGCTGCCCTCGTCAGAGTCTCCGACAAGGAGGAGAACTGGATATTGGCCGAGGTTAGAGCTAGGCTCCTGAACGATTCTAGTGGTTATCACAAGTTGCTATACCCTAAACACATGATTATGCGGGTTAAGCTCCTTGATCGACCCAAACCGTTTCGTTATTTGTGAGTATGAAAAGAAAGAGCGTTTGTGCTTTCAAGTGGCTTCACACATTAGCATATTAAATAGCAGGTGCGTTTGTAACTAAAATGTTTCTCAAGTTAGTAGGTACGGTCACGTGCAAAAATATACATATATACGTTAACTAGGTGTCAAAAATATCTATGCAAACCTATGTCATTAAGCATAAGGTTGATGTTTACATATTTTGACGCAATGACTGCATACATATTTATGCTTTCGACTGTACCTGGTTCCTTTTACTCGGTAGTAAAAGAAATACAAATGAGTAAAACTTCCACCACATAAATTTGTATCAAAACTTGTAGTAAATACAGTTTTTACAAGGTTTTATTTAACTTGCAACATAATTATGTTTGAGTCATATCTTGGAAGTCGAATTTGACCCACTTCCAGTGGTTTGATTCACTTGAAATATTTATGCAATTTGGATGACAATGCAAACACAATCAACAAAAATTACAGTCAGCGAAAAAGCTTGCATTAAAAATGTTATTTTAACAAAAACGTATTAATTGTAAAATCACTGAATTAGAAAAATCGGCAAAAAATTAAAAAGTCTCTCAAATGGTCAAAGCAAACAATAGGCGCTTATATCTTCTGTTGGATTTTCGAGTAACCGGAGTGTCCTTTGAACCAGGTAGTGAGCTGGTTGCCAGCGCAGGGCAAGTACGAGGTGGACGACATTGACGAGGAGCAGAAGAACCGGCACGTGCTCAGCAAACGGCGCGTCGTGCCGCTGCCGCTCATGCGCGCGGACCCGCGCACCGACGAGCACGCGCTCTTCCCCAAAGGCGCCGTCGTGATGGCGCTGTACCCGCAGACCACATGCTTCTACAGAGCCGTGGTCAACAGGCTGCCTGCTAGTGCGGCTGATCCCTATGAGGTCCTGTTTGAGGTAAATTTTACATTTGGAACTGTTTGAATACGTCAACGGCAGCTTTCAGCGGAAAACATGTACAGTCGACAAAAGCGAGGCCTGCCCAGTTTCAAAACAAATTTGCTTGCAGCCATTGAAGTTCATTCATTAGTATGGATTGGTATGGACAGATGTCTAGCCACACTGCAAGCAAAATGGATATTTAAGGTGCCAAGGCGACCTTTTTGTCGATGGTACCTCCATTTGGCCACCGACAGGCGCATTACACAAACTTCTGGCGGCAACATGCGAAACTGGTTTAGACAAACTCAACTTTGACAAAAAAATCCAAGTTAGGATGTGTTTATGACATGCAAGATCTACAGGCATTATCAATGTAATGTCTGTGTTAACACCTACCAGTAACTTTATTGGCTATTTACAGTTCTTTGGCTTTGTACGTTATGAAGATTTTGAATGTCATTTTATGAAAGTACTGAATCTAATTTTTGGCCGTTGCAGAGGATTTTTTCTGTAGCAATTCTATCCGTTATCTTTACTTTTTTTGCAACGGAAGGCCTCTCGCAAGGTGGGTTGGTAAAGGTGAGCGACTGTTCAACTTAACGGTTTTTTGACGGAAGCTTATATTCAGTAGTCAATAAGCTATTACACCACAGTCTTTGACATACTTTTTATGAGCTGTCAGAACGCAATTCCTCCACAGATTTTCTATGTCGACTCAGACTTGTGACGTCACTTGTTAGGAACTCAATTGACTATTTTTTTATTTTAACGCTATAATAATCAAAATTTATTTTTAAGTGATAATGAATATTATGGTAATGGTAACAAAATGGTAAAGGTTTATTATTATTGACGACCAGGTAGCCTAGTGGTTAGAGAACCTGATTACGAAGCTTGAGGTCCCGGTTTTGATTCCCGGTCAAGGCCGATAATTGTGTGAAAAATACGAATGTTTGTGCTCGAGTCTTGGATGTTTAAAAGTATGTGTATCCGTTGTATATTACCCATAGTACAAACTGCTTAGTTTGGGACTAGGCCAATTGTCCCATGATTTATTTATTTATTTTCGGAGAACCAACAGCTACAAATTACAGAGTAGGTTAAACATGTAATAACATAGGAGCCAATTATAGGATCTCACAAATAGAACCAAGAAATTAGTAGTAGTAATTAGTAGTATTTATTTGTTAGAGCTGGAATTATTGGTGTCGAATACCTATATCAATAAATGTATATTTTCCCTGAGGAGTAGTGGTTGGTTGTCTGCAGGACTCTTCGTACGCGGACGGGTACTCGCCGCCGGAGCGCGTGGCGCAGCGCTACGTGATCGCCATAAAGGAGGGCAAGGGCCGCGCCACCTGACCCCAGTCGCGCGCCCGCGCCGCGCCGCCGCACGCCCACGCCCTCGCCCTCGCCCATGCCCTCGCCGTCGCGAGACACGACTCTGTCTCCAGCGACTCTTTGCTCTAGATCAGCGTTTCCCGACCTTGTTCATTCGGGGACTCCTAGCGCTTCCTTACCATCTGCGGACACCTAAAAAAAAGCTTTTACTGCTAATACTTGTACAAATCTATTCTGGGTTGAGAAACATTGCTCTGGATCCGTTGTTTTGCAATCCGTGGGCCGCGGAAGCTGTTTAGAGTCGCGGTAAATTTACAGCTCATTATAATGTACCTTGATAGTTATTGAATTCTTTCCTTACAGGTCGGTCCCTCATGTCTGAGGATCGAGGTCAGTAATAATGTATTATTGAATGTAAAAATACTTGTTGCACAATAGCTCAAATTCCTGTCAGAAATATCCCACCCCGCATCTGTTGGCATTTGTGATTGGCCGATGCAGATTTCTGACTAATATTTTGTGCTGAGTCTTACTTACTTATCTTCTAAGTTCAGAGGCGGCGCTAGGTCTGAGGGGCCTCAGGCCTCGGAAAGTTTCTCATGTTTTGCTCATTTAAAAATCAGTATCTAATGTGCGCAAAATATATCTAAGTTCAGTCGTCTACTCTATTATTAGTGTATTTAGTGATAAGTTCACGAAGGCTGATAGTCACATCGCTTTATAAGTAATTAGGAGACCTTCACTAACTTTTTATGAAATGCTACGATACTATCAACTAGAAAACGTGTAAACGGGATTTTTAGTGTAACGCACGCTGATTGTAAAGCGTACTATTGGTCTAGTTATCGGATGTAATATGATTAGGCGCTTCTAAATTAGCTGTTGCAGTGCAGGGCACGGTTTTACTTTTTAATGCAAAATGTGTAGTCCTTTGACCGTAAAAGACAGAAGAGGTGAGAATTATGTATGTTTCAATCAATATAAATTTTAATAATAGATATAACTTGATTCTTGTAGCATTATTGGATATAAAAAGTACCAATTATAAAGTATTAATGTATCAATTGAATCCAGTTATATTACTCAAATAAATTCATATTATAAATATAGATTGCTTAATGTTAACAGATTCCCTGTCCCGAAGCAATGTGCGGCGTTCTTTCGACACGTCCCCATAGTAACAATCACTGGTAACAATGACATTAAACGCGCATTAGTCATGAGGCTCTTAAGCGATAAGGCCGCCTATTGCTTACCTTGTAACTTACTCTCTGTGTACCTGTTTTCTGTATTGCTTACTATTCCTGGTGTACAATAAAGAGTCATTGTATTGTGCCTCATGGACGTACCAGTAGTCACACATGAGGCGAATGTGCTAAGGACAGGGAACCTGTTAAGATAGTATTCGTAGTCGTAATTTGCTGTAGGAATGTTTGTAATTGATATCATAAATAAAAGACCACTTTATTCACGTCTTTTACTAATTCTAAATAGTAAACTCTGCGTACAATACATGATAAAATGGTTATGTCCAAAATATACAATCATTTAATTTTGATAAAAGTTAAAACGATTTGATTTTAACATCTACTCTGATTACTTACAAGCTAATAATAATAAAATCAACATGGAAGCAAATTTATTAGATTTTTACTGAAATAAAAGTAATATTCAGGCAGTGCATGATAAGTGATTATCATTTACCTAAGACAACTATAATGATTTGATGAAACTTTTCAAATTCGTCAAATTACTAAGAAACTAATTTTTGTGTTATAAATTGTGATTATTTTAAATAAAATCATGATTTCATGATATAACTAGGCAATTTGTCACAGCTAAGCCTAGCAGTATACATTTGATAAAACTTGGAGTAGGCTCTCAAGACGGTCGCCGGCAATTCATGAAACGCGAATACATGAACTTATACTACCTGATCTGACACAGCCATTTCCTCAATTCTTAACTTAATCTTAGTTTACATTAGCAATGAGCAAGTTTAGTTTATGGCATATCTATTATATCATAACCAACATAAATAAGAGATGAGATCAATATGGTTCATAGTGTCAGTTCGACTGGCGCGACTCTTGCCGATGTAACGTAACCGACGGACGGTAGTTTAGCACCGAGTGGGCAATACTGGGAACCAGCCACAGGCGTAACAAGTCACAATATGATAGCTATTAGTATAATTGATTTATCATTTTTTTAAGCAATATTTTGTCAAAGTAATTTCCACATCGCTATCTGCGTAACATTGTGGTGGGATTTGCAGTATAGAAAATTAAACAAGAAAAATTAAGTTTAAATCAGAAAAAAAAAAACACGATACAAATAGCTTATTTGCAACCAGCAAAAATCAATTTCCTTTTTTATGCATTTGTATGCAAATGCGACAGCAATGCTGCGTAGTTAGCGATAGTCAAGTAATATTTTACATCAGTGAAAACACTAGAGAGCCACAAACAGTTTTGGGTTCGTAATTCCGAATAAATATGACTGGAGGTTGTGAATATAACAACCAAAAAAGTGATGTTCGATAAAATCGGCCGCCTTCTGCGATTAAAATAAAACATGGTAATCCTATTTCCAAAACTAATAAAATAAGCCCATTACGTCGGGGTTAAGCGGCCAGCTGGATCTGAAACAAAACAACGGACTATAAACAAACAATTTGAATAACACAAGTAACACAAATAGCACTGCTACCGTTGCATGAGGCACGATTTAAGAACACTTCAGAAGGCGATCTTTGAAATTCCATCTATCTATCACAACTATCATTCAAAATTGGTGTATCACTACAAAATCACAGTTTAAACGAAATTTTTAGTATTTCATTTATTGAATCAGGCGTTACTTTGCGGAGGTCCATATTAATGAACTAAAACAATTACTTTGCTCACCCGCGACCTTTAACCTTAAGGTCGCGGGTGAGCAAAGTAATTGTTTTTTCACGACACTGCTCGAAAATGTGGCCATAGATAACCTAAATCCAGTACTCAAAACTGCCTATATATGTACATTTAACAGCTGACTCATTTATGGCGCACAAACACGACAACAAAGTTACACTAATCGAAAACAGGACGTATCAGTATATGTATTTCATTATACGATACGACTTTTTGAAAGATAATTTCTGAATTTCATTCCTGGCGTGCTGAAACGACATTATTGGACCAATCAACAGTAATCGTCTGCTGCATGCGATGGATGCATGGATGAATGGATGGACGGTCGGACAGACGGACTGGTTGGACGGATGGACGGGATGGACGGGATGGACGGGATGGGCGGGATGGACAGAATGGACGGATGGACAGATGGACGGGATGGTCAGGATGGACGGATGGACGGATGGACGGGATGAACGGAATGGACAGATGGATGGACGGATGGACGGAATGGACGGGATGGACGGGTTGGACGGGATAGACGGGTTGGACGGGATGGACGGGATGGACGGGTTGGACGGGATGGACAGGATGGACGGGATGGACGGAATGGACGGATGGACGGGATGGACGGGATGGACAGAATGGACGGATGGGCAGATGGACGGGATGGACAGGATGGACGGGATGGACGGGATGGACGGGATGGACGGGACGGATGGACGGATGGACGGGATGGACGGGATGGACAGGATGGATGGATGGACGGGATAGACGGGATAGATGGACGGATGGACGGATGGTCGGATGGACGGGATGGACGGGATGGACAGGATGGACGGGATGGACGGGATGGATGGATGGATGATTATGATGATGATGATGATAATGATTTCCTCGCATTAGTCGTGAAAAGCACAATGTTTAGTCTCGGCCAAAAGTGCAATAGATGGACTCGTACTTTCGAGGGCCTCCGCTACGCGTCGGCCCTCAAACAAACTCGTCCATCTATTGCTTACTTTCCAGCCTCTACAACAATGTACTATAGTTCATTTTTAGTATTTCACCATTTTCAAATCAATTTTTATAGATGTCGGTTCTAAAATCGGCCCCCAAAAGCATGCGCGTGAAGACGAGATACACAGGATGCCGCCGCAAAGGTCCAAAGTGGATGAAGTGTCAAAAATTAATAATAACGGGCTGACTGAATAACTGTCGATGTCGATGATGTCCATTCGCTTTTTGACGGCTGTACACGAGTCAGTCCAAGTCTGATTGGTTGAAATCAAAATACAGAGAGGTGGGAGCCGAGTACCTTGCGTGGTGGTCGTCGGTAAGGCGGGTCAGACGGCCTGTCGGTCGTGCACGAGCCCCTGCAGCTTCCTGGCGACGCCGGCGGCGCCGAGCCGCGCGCGCTTCACCACGTCGCCGCTCGCCGCGCCCGCGCGCTTGCCGCCCACCTCGCAGGATACCATCGTGTTTATCGCGTGTAGATCCTGCAACACCCACACTCGAGCTTGAACGGTAATTTCCGGAACCGATATCGTGGCGTTACACCAGGAACCGGTATTAGGATTGGTATCTGTACCAAGCATAGGTCTAACATGAGAATCTTCTCGTACCTTGAGAATCGGTAAATTGATGGAATTTACCGGTTTTTAAAAGTTCAAATACCGGTACTCGAAAGTGCACGTGGAATGAATAAGAGAAAAGAGAAAAAAATAACACCGCCATCGCCGCGTTTTCCGTACCGTTCACTCGCGTGGCACCGTACTAAAAGGCATTGTCGCATACAGGCGTAAGAACTATAATAGAAAATCGGTATTTTTCGGTGTTAATACCGGTATTTGTTCTTTACCGAAGCGAAGAGAAACGAAAAAAACATATAAAGGGTACACCCTGTACAGGTTCTAAAATGCATTGTTTTCATATCCTTTCATTTATTTTAGTAGGTGTTCGAAATGACTACTTTTTTTTTCAATTCAACATTATTATAGTTTCAGACTTTCCCATACTGACCGGTCTAAATGTTACAGCCTGTATATACCGGAATGTTACATTTATTTTCGGTACCGGTTCTAAGCCTTGCTAACACTAATTGCCTTTCAAGTGATGATGGTTTGGAATACATGGTTTCATGGTTAATGGACCATAAACAGGTAGAAACGAAACTGTCATTATGTAAAGAAAAAATTGACATCGTGTAAACTTACTACTTACCACTAAGCGAGATCCGCCACAGAAAATGAAGAATACAATCTCTAATAACAAGACCTTACTTTTCAAATTGTATACAAATACAGTAGTACACAACTGATATGGCTCACCGATGTACCTGCACAGAAGACGCGTTTAGAAACGCGGGAAATGCGATTGACCAATCGGCATACTCCACGCACGGCGCCTTTTTCCTGTGCTGCGCTATTGATGGCTTGCTGCCGCCATGTTAGCGCGCGTCGCGTGCCATGTTAGTGAGCCGCAGCGAGTTCGCACGAGTGAGACGGACAAAAAGTGCTCTGTAATTTGCACCTTGTAACTATACAACACAAGACTGATTTACAGTTTGAATCGTACCTTCGGCTATCATCGGAGTAGTTTGTTCGTGTCTGCGCGGCCGAATATGCACGACGCGTCACATCAGTGCGTACTACTGTACGTGTAAAGGGTAAGTATGAGCAAGGATGATATAGACTGGATTAGCAATCGCCATAGTACAGATCGTTCGCAGAAAAATAGTTCGATTATTAAATCTAGATGGCGCTGAATCTAAATTTAATAATCGAACTATTTTTCCGCGGCCGATCTGTACTATGGCGTTTGCTAATCCAGTCTATATCATCCTTGGTATGAGTAAAAATGAGGTGTTTGGTGAGTCAGTAGCGTACCTTGGCGGGGCTGCGGCTGAAGCGGTAGGTGAGGTGCGTGGCGGCGGGCGGCGGCGACGTCAGCGGCTTCACGTACAGCTGGTGGCGCTCCGACACGCGCTGCCCGCCCGGCGAGCTGCCCGCGTCCCCGCGCCCCGCCGGCAGCGGTGACAGGCCACACTCCTATACGCCAAATAATCAAGGATAATGTTTATAGGATTTGACACACTGGATGCGTTCTGCGGTCGCGGTCAGGCTAAATTGAACGCAGCCCGCATTATGTATGAACAACATTGTCGGTCTTTACTTGTGTCGGGGGTTAAGGCCCTACCGAGCTTTTGGCGCTAATTGATTTTAGGTATTCTATGCACTCGTGTATGTGTATGTGTGCGTGAGAGAGGCTAGAATCAAAGCCATGCGTACGCGCGAGCGACATGAGTTCCCCGTCAGATGGCCGAAGGAGAACTAAAGCAGCACTCACGCGGACATGGGGGGGAACCCGATGGCTCAAGATAGGTTGGTTGGACTGCGCGTGTATTTTAGGTATTATCATCGGATTACTAAAACAAATACACATTTTAAAAATGTAGCAACACTACGCCCTAGAAAACATCTTGTTTTATTAACATTCAAAAAGTCATGACCCGCCGTGCAGTATTTACGTCGTACTACGAATTTATTTTATTTTTTAGAGACGACTTTGGATTTTTTTTCTATCAAGCAAACTGCAATTCGATAAACACTTGTCATTAGAGTGAATCCTCAAATATCTTACACATGAATTTCAGGACTATAGCTCCGCTAGTAATGATACAGCACGAGATTAAATGAATGCAATAAATGCGTCAAAAAATCAGTAGGGCCTTAAAAAGAGATGGTGAATGCGATCCCAATCACCCTCGCGTTGGACAATATGGCCTCAGAGGCCGTATTGTCTAACGCTTCTGTCTGAGTCTGACGCTTGCCTTCGCATTCACCACCTCTTTCTGTCATCATTTTATACCGTTTGACTTAAAGAAATAGTTACAAACCTCTCCTCGATTTAAAAAATATGTATCAAAAACCAAACCTACCAAAATATGATATTGGAGCAGGCCTCTATTAAATAGATTCTATTCTTATTAGAAAGTGAATAGGTCACGAATACTCACGTTCATATGTCTGCCAGTAAACCGCAGTGCAAACGTCTGCATGCATTGCACATATACTTTGTTGTAGAAGTTGATCAAATCTCCTCTTTCCGGGGAACCTGCAAGATTGTGACATGTTACAAATAATGAAGCAAACTGAGTATAGACAACACGTTAGCCTAAATAGTTGCCAGAACTTACTATCTCCAGAGCCCTGTTTGATGAGAACTGATCTGTAAACATGATTGTCGGCTAGCGGCCGCTGGCGGTAACACCGCATGATATCAGCAAATGTCCTTTCAACTGGATTATTTGGATTATTTGAAACCTGGAAATTAAACAAAAACATAAAAGTAAGCATAAAAGTACAAAAATTTGTAAACAATACATTATACAATTGATTTTCTAGTATGCAATAAAAGCTGTCTCCAGCCTTCACTTTCGAGTTTAAAACGCATCTCGTCTGCGGTAACCAGTATGCTTAGTATAAGTTTTACTTCACCAAATACTTCTCGATCGCGTTTACGTTAAAATTTCTATAGTAATTCAAATGTTAACGTAAACGCGATCGAGAAGTATTTGGTGAAGTAAAACTTATACTAAGCATACTGCAGTAACAATGAAGCTAATTCCTCACAGTGTGTATTCCGGCCCAGCGCACATCACCGCACCGTGGGAAGAGTACCGCCCGTTACTACGCAGACACATTCGTCGCAGTGCGTCCGCGACGAGTCGGTAAATAACTTCGAAGGTTACAAGAGCCCTGTATGCGGTGCATGGTTGTCCATAGTTTTCGCCAGTGCGATAATAAAGGGGCGGAATTTTCATAGCAAAAATCAAACGTCAAGCGAATTGACCATTGTGTTTTCAACAGATGTCGCGTATTTCATGCACGAGTAGTCGTAAAACAGTCGGTAAGTGTCAACCCTGCTCTAAGTCAATCTATTTTGCGATGAGGTAACCTCAGCTTTATCTATGCTTTGACTAATGTGGGTATTTGTGTAATGACACCTTTGTCGGAGAACAGGAAAACGGCGCCCTACGTAATGCGAGACAGAAGGTACTTGAGCAGTGGAATGAAAGGTGTGTGGATGAGAGTGCTATCGTATAACCTGACTCCACACGGCCGCCAGAGATGAACCTGGTAAGTGCTCATGTATATTGTAAGCCTTTCTAATCGATATAACTAGCTACGTGAATGTGGAATAATGAGCCAACTGACGGACCTCAATTGATTCCACTCTAACGGAGTCCACCCTGTATCTCGCAGGGACATTGGACTAGGTAGCCCGGGGCTACTAAGAGTATGTATCGGAAACATACAGGCAAGCTATTGTAATACGGTCGATTATGAGTTGGAGCATACGGGTCGGGCCTGAAGGGGTTGGAAGGAGGGCCCCGTGGCGGCAGCGCCGCCATGTCCAGCTGGTGTCAGGTTCAGGGTATTATGGGTTTTACGACCCCCATAATCTCTGTATAATAAGTCTCCCTTAATCACAGGTGGGGACTGAGGATACGTAGGACATCAAGACACACTCACGCAGTGTCTAGACTGGAGGCGTAATCGACTGTACGGAGAGGGTAACTCTGGGTAGACCAGGCCCTCGTGCAATATGAAGCCACTATCGGTAATACTAAATAGCTATACACGGTCGAGGGTGACTCCTTCTTTTACATTCACGTAGCTATGTGTATATTATATAATAGTGGTAATTATCTACCATACGAGCCTATACCCAATCGAATTCAGGCAAGCATATTTCGTACAGATGTGTATAGAATGCACGATAACAGACGAAAACAAACGGAGGAGGTTCTCCAGTCGACGGGTATATATATTTGTTTTATGTATGACCACGCATAACTTTTTACAGAGTAGTCCGATTTTGACAATTCTTTTTTTATTGGATAGGGTATACCTTGAAATTGGTCCCATATCAATTTGGAAAAAAATCCTACCCTAAGGCGAACCTGCCCACGAAAATAGGGGTGATTTATTGTTCACTTACAGATTTTAATGCGGAGTTGTGTATTACAAAAACCTCACTATGAATGACCTGTCAGTAATACAAAACAATACAAGCTTTAAATAAAAACTTTTTAACAAAAAATTAAACCACCCCAAAAAAAACTGAAAACCAAAAAATAATAGACCTTTTTTATTTAACCTTAGTTCTGAAAGTAATGTAAGTATACCTAAGTAATTTTGAGTCGGTGCCAAACAATCAATCCTTCGCCGGAAAATGCCGAGCGTTCACGAGCGAGCGTTAATGTCAGCGAGATAGCAACCCGAACGGGCACACACGTGACACGTGATTGTTTGGCACCGGCTCAAAATTACTTAGGTATGCTTACTTACATTAGTTTCAGAACTTGGTTATTAAGGTTAAATAAAAAAGGTTATTATTGTTTGCTTTTCAGTTTTTTTTCGGCGGTTTAATTTTTTGTTAAAAAGTTTTTATATAGATTAACGATGCTTAATTGTCACTTAGCATGACATTTAGGTAATGAAATTAGACCTGTAATGAGAGAGGCCTTTGCTCTGCAGTGGGACATTCTATAGATCATTTCACAGTGCTTTGGTTGATCTGTTATGCTGTGAAATGTAATGAATTAAATAAATAAATAGCTGCCAAAAAATAAATAGACCTGTGTGTATGAAGATTAACAAAATAATAAATGAATAAAACAGATGTTAACCCTTAATCAAACGGGACAATTTTTTAGAACATAAATGAAAGTATGAAATTAAGTGGGAAATAGTTTCCCAATATTTGACTAAGGGTGTTGCACAGAAATGTTAAAAGTCGATAGCATGTGAAGAGATTCGATAACATCGATAATTGGAATAGTCGATTGCTATGAAAATTCCAGCCCTTGGTGATAATCTGCACAATCTGCCCCGTGAGAAGCTAGCTTAGGTCCCCAACGAACCTTGCATATGACATAGACGGAGCACATGAGTATCTGGTCGAGGTGGCGGTCCCTCATGAGATGCGCCTGCTTCATGATGGAGTGCTCGAGGCACGTCCAGATCTTCCGTTTGAGCTCCTCGTCCGTCAGGCGCAGCCGCGTGCACAAGTCGTTCATGCGGACCACAGCCAGACTGTAGAACTGCGAAAAAAATCACTATAGTTTTGAAACAATATATCTCGTTGGGTTTTTTATGTTAAAAGTTTATAGAGATTCAACAAACACAAAAGTAATTCGCACTCCCAGATCAACAGTGCATCAACTCAAAATAATGTACCATTTTAATTTAGACTTTATTTAATTTCCGGAAAGTCTAAATTAAAATGGTTTATTATTTCGAGTTGATGCACTGTTGATCTGGGAGTGATGTTTCGACTCCCCTCAAATTTAGTTTTACTAATTTGTAGCGGCAATAAGTTTAAATTCCATCTGTTTATCTATTATGTTTCTTGAGATACAACCCTGTGACAGACAAACAGGCGGACAGCAGAGGCTTAGTAATAGGGTTCTATTCCTTTGGGTAAGGAATTCTAACAACAGCCCTGAGTCATGAAATTTTAAACAACCGTGAAATTATTTTACGTTAGTTTGAAAGGTAAGTGACGTCACCTCACAGCGAGTGTGGTTAAAATACGACCTGCGTTTGTCAAGCCTGAATGAAGGACAATAATAAACGACCAAATAATTCAAACCATCATAATTATTGGTTTCAATAGGTCGTACCGTACTCGTCACAGCTCGCTATTGCCAACTACCTACTTGAATGCAAATACTAGTTGCAATTTGAATGATTTAATTAATATTTACCTTTCTAAAGAAAAGCACTAATGAATTGTTCACTTTTTTAGGTGTCGAGTTAGGCGTCGTATTTGGCGTCGTTTCTCCGTTTGTAGGATTAGGGTTTTGTGTCGTCAGCGTTAGAGGCTCTTGCTTTACTACTACATTATTTGGTTGCACTGAAAAAAAAAAGAAGGAAATCAGTAACAAGTTAGCATTTCATTACGTTAGAACACATGTCATAATCGCAAATGATGATTTTTATTTACCTAGGAGCGATTGTCCTGGTTTGATATTATCCTTGAAAAGTTGTTTTTTGGCGTGGTCAGCCATAGGTGTGAGGAATCGATCGCCTATCGTCGACACTGGCGACTGCAATCCTGCTGCCAAAACAATTACAGTTGAGATGGTATGTCATTATGTAAAGTTTCCACCACAACAGCTGGTTGTTATCTGCCACTTCTTCTGCGTGGTATTCCGTTATCCCGCGGGTACGATGCATTATCCCAGAATACGAAGTATCCTATGCACGTTTTCAGATCACGATCAATTAATGTGCAAAAATTCCGTGCATGATGGAATAAAACGATACAAAAATAATGTTATTAGGACTACATTTCACTACCTCTACGGAGCGGTGATTCTTGGACGTAGACGTCAGCGGAAGCCGGTATGTCGGTCTGCTCCAGTCGTTCCCATAACGGACTGTCCGAAGTCCAAACTAACGACTCTAATACTTCTTCTTCGACCTGCAATAAAAATAAATTGGTCAAAACACTTATTATACAGCACGATCAGCGCGATGATCTTGCAGAAGCTAAGCAAGCTGACCGCGCTGAGTTTACGGGCACTCACCGCATTGAGGTGCTTGATGATATCGCGGCTGAGCTAGTGCAAGCTGACCGCGCTGAGTTTACGGGCACTCACCGCATTGAGGTGCTTGATGATATCGCGGCTGAGCTAGTGTAAGCTGACCGCGCTGAGTTTACGGGCACTCACCGCATTGAGGTGCTTGATGATATCGCGGCTGAGCTAGTGCAAGCTGACCGCGCTGAGTTTACGGGCACTCACCGCATTGAGGTGCTTGATGATATCGCGGCTGAGCTAGTGCAAGCTGAACGCGCTGAGTTTACGGGCACTCACCGCATTGAGGTGCTTGATGATATCGCGGCTGAGCTAGTGCAAGCTGAACGCGCTGAGTTTACGGGCACTCACCGCATTGAGGTGCTTGATGATATCGCGGCTGAGCTAGTGCAAGCTGAACGCGCTGAGTTTACGGGCACTCACCGCATTGAGGTGCTTGATGATATCGCGGCTGAGCTAGTGCAAGCTGAACGCGCTGAGTTTACGGGCACTCACCGCATTGAGGTGCTTGATGATATCGCGGCTGAGCTAGTGCAAGCTGAACGCGCTGAGTTTACGGGCACTCACCGCATTGAGGTGCTTGATGAGGTCTCGGCTGAGCTTGTCAACGACGCACTGCACGACCAACTCGATGATCTTGTAGAAGCTAAGCGCGCTGAGCTGGAACGCGCGCAGCAGCCGCGGGAAGCGAAGCGAGTGAACGCCGTACGCGTGAAGGACCAGTTCCGCACAGCACGCGAACAGTGCCAGCTGGTATTGCTGCTGTGACACCAACACCTGCGTACACAATAGGAGAGGAAAGCTTACAAAACTGTATAAAGCCCCTCTTATATTTCTGTTCATTTCATTGTTGCTTTTGCAGGAAAGAGTTTGCCTATGGATGGATATGTTTGGGCCATGAATCAGGTAATATTTAAGCACTCTTCGAATTCATTGCCAAGGAACTAAAGGATTAAAGAGCTGTGAATGACACGACTCGGGAAGATGGTCAAGTTACCCAAACAGTTACTTGGAACAGAGAAAATGATTAAAAAAATAGACAACAATATAAGAGACATTAGCTAACCTGCAGTGAGATATGCGGTTTTTTCCTGTGTTCTTCCTTGATGATGTGTTCAAATATTTTGTAGTATAGGCACGTGACCATGTTGCATCGGAACTTGACCGTCTCGTTGCTGCAATTGGTCTCCTGCAGGATTGTGCAGAACTGCTCCATCCATCGCGTGCAGGGCTGGATCACGCTCGCGTTCACCATTTCCTCGGTTACACCATTTTCGCTAAAGAAAAAAAAAACTGTTTAGATAACAGAAGGAATGAGTCTCCTTTGAAACTTTCTGATGAGTTAACCCTTTATAAGGCCCCATTTATTGGAGCATACTACCACAGAATCAAAAGCGGCTATCGAATGCATACCTGACAAACGATATTTTTAAAGCTAGTCGTATTTTCAATAATTACAATGGAAATTGTGACGTATAATGTAATCAATAAAGTTCAAATTCCAACTCAATGCATGTGGTCGCTAAATCGCCTCTGCCTTATAAAGGGTTAAAGGTGAATGTTTGGAGTATTTCTCATTTTAATGCTGCTTTGCATGCTGTATTTCAAAATCAAAGCCAAAATATCTTTATTCAATTTAGGCTATAACCAGCACTTAATTATGAAAGTCGAAGAATCTACTGGTTCGGAAAAACTCTACTGAGAAGAATCTGGCAAGAAACTCAACAAAGTAAATTTTTTTTCAACCAGATCTACAATGTTTTTTAATTACATACATACATCTAAAGCAAGGGTCTTCAACCTTTTTGAAGTCAAGGGCCTAATAGTATACTCTGATATTGGTTTGGTGGGCCACAACATAATAAAAACTATTTTATTTATTATTATTATTATTTATTTCATTTGTAGACATGTGAATTTAATTTTGTCAATACAATGTCGGGCCGCCATGGACGCAACCGCGGGCCGCGCGGCCCGCGGGCCGCAGGTTGAAGACCCTTGATCTAAAGCATTTGATATATCTGAAGTAACACAACTAAAACAAAAAACAACACATGTTGGCGTCAGCTCTGGGATGATTCCCATTTTTTGTGAGCCCAGCAGTGGTGGATCCTGGATTGACGTTAGGGAGGGGTTCAAATGAAGTTCACTACGTCTTGGAAGAACTCGAACGATCAGGATGGAGGGTTTCAGCCCTTAAGCCCTCCTCTCTAGCCCCTTACCTGCGGGCATTATCTTAATAAATATGAATTCTCTACTAAACAGCAGGTACAGAAATTCAATATTATACTAGACATACTGTCAACTATAGTTGACACCCGTAGACAAAGGTCACCCGCCAATGAAATCGGCAGCTGTACTTACTGCAGCAGACGCGTCATGTGCGAGGAAGGCAGCGGCCGCGTGTGGTGCAGGTAAGCGGCCAGACGCGCCAGGCTGTTAGTGGCCTCGGACACCGGTGTCAGAGGCGCGCGGCGACCCAAGTATCCGCGGCCAGTCAGAGGCGTGTCGGGGCATGCGCGACCACTCTGCACACGGAACAATCAACATTTAAGTTCATTTCAATAGAATCTGACAAACTGACATGGACACCTGGGCCCAATTGCATAACAAATTACAACTAATATTACAAGTGGAACTCTCGCTTCAGTTATATCAACTAGAAAGGGAGTTCCGCTTGTAATAAATATAAGTTGTACTTTGTTATGCAATTGGGCCCTGATGATCTAGGTTCTGAAAGGTATGATTATAATCGAAAAGTAATAAAAAAAGAAAAAGTTTAATCATATCACTAAGGACCTGTATAATTTGGTGTCTATGTCAGTTGGCCATAAGTGTAAGTAAGATTGTGAGTTTCTATTGAGATGGAGTTTATGTATTTGGACGACCAAATAGCCAAGTGGTTAGACAACCTGACTATGTAGTTCCAGCTTCAGTCACAGTCAGGGCTGATATTTGTATGAAAAATAACAGTGTCCTTGAGTCTTGGTTGTTTAATATCTTTTTAAATACATATGTTTATCTTACTTTGGGACTAGGTCAATTGGCGTCAATTGTCCAATAATTTTTATATTTATTTATGTACCTACACCGTGAAATTTTAGTGGTTGTTTTCCCGAAACGAGGTGATTTAATATCGATTGTACAATCGATTTATAATTACTATTTTGAGTAGAGTCAAAAATCCAATTGTGAAAAACGAAAGTCGAAAATGACCGCAAACCAATAGTAACGCTTCGTTGGCACCTAACCTATCGTACGATCGTACGCTACTTGTACCAACGAAGCGTTACTATTGGTTTGCGGTCATTTTTGACTTTCGTTTGTCACAATTGGATTTTTGACTCTAGTCAAAATAGTAATTATAAATCGATTGTACAATCGAAACTAAATCACCTCGTTTCGGGAAAACAACCACTAAAATTTCACGGTGTATAATACATTTTAGTAAAAGATTTTCAAATCTTTAGTAAAAGACCTATAGAGCCCTTAAAACACAAGAATAAGGGGGGAAGCCTACCTGAGGGACCAATTAAATAATTTAAGACTTACTGGTCCAAATGTAGCAATGACTTCTGATATTTCATCCCCAGACACTTTGTTTTTCGTGTTGATGTGCTCATTGGCGTGCTCACCTGAAAATTTCAACAATTTACAAACTAGTCTTACATATTTTTATATTATTTAGGAAAGAGCTCAGATCAAATATTATTATTATATTATTTTATTTGATCTGAGGGAAAGAGTAATAACTTGTAAAATATAGCCATTCACGCTGAACCTACTTTACTATATCTACAAACAACAACTTCTGCAAAAATACCTTCATTGTATTCTAAGAGACAAGCCAATATTGAATTCATATAGAAATTCTCAGACATTTTTATAAACAAATCTGTACAAACTCAAGGCTTGATAAGAATATGTGACTTATGTCACACATAATAGCAGACAGATAAAAATTCAAAAGCAAAAATGAATAAACCTTTTTATTAAATTACAGGTTCATTATTGAAAGGTAAAAAGTCAGTATACTGAAAATTTTCTACTACAGACTTTATTCAAGTTATGTAATTTAATTTATAGTTTGCATGTAGTTTTTATACCCTAATAGGGATGTTTCCTAGGTAAAAAAATAATAATTCTTATTAGTCCGTATTTTACATTATCAAAAAATATTAGACACGTAATTTTTCTTTTGACAATTAAACAAAAAATGACGAAGATATGGCGCGTTGAAGTTCCGCGTGACGAGGCGTGACGTCACTTGTTCCTAAAACGCTCATACAAAGTGTAGGAACAAGTGACGTCACGCGAAACTTCAACGCGCCATATCTTCGTAATTTTTTGTTTAATTGACAAAATAAAAAATACGTGTCCAATATTTTTTGATAATCTAAAAGACTGACTAGTTAGGAAAGTAGCCAATTATAATATCCACACACATAATATACACTAGAAACATTTATTAAGTACATTATCAAACTTGACATCAACCTGATATGATGGAAACTTTTTGATCTGGGTTCATTTCACTGTACACTGTACTTACCTAAAAATATTCTTTCATCAAACTCGCCAACACTCAAAACATAAGTTTCATAAACATTGTTTAATGATTTAAGATTTGTGTCAAAGGCTCCAATCTCTAATAGACCCGTTAGCTGCTCATTGTTGCCATTAAGAATCTAAAAAAAATAAAAAGTAATTATACAGAAGTTGCATAAAGAAAAATTATGCCAAATTTCATGTTGCTAGACTTGAGGATTTGGCATGTTCAGTCATACCCCTTTTTCAAAAAATGATTTGATGACGGGCCTCCAACTGTATTCCTTCATCGTAGCTGCCTCAACTGGAAGCCCTTGTTTGATTTCACATAACGTTGATATGATACATGGTGCCTTCTTTGGGAGTTCAAAGTCATCCTTTAGCCAGTCAGCTGGTAAACCTGTAAACAAATATGTAGTCATCCTAGCTATCTATTTACATAGGTATGTATACATTGAGAAAATTACTAATTAATACTTAATTTTCTTTACCTTTAAATCCAGGGTTAATCAGGTCAATCCTACGGCTCATGAAAGCATTTGCAAAGACAAAGTCAAGACATGAGAGCAGTATGTGGTACATGTCCACAAGGTCATCAGCTGACGAGTGGAACTCCCCTTTCACACAAATGTACAGGCACCATGTGAACTCGAACAATGCGTTTGATGTGCATGGTTGTAACCTAGAATTTTATGAAATATTTGTAAAAAAATTATACATAACTATAATAACTGGTTTAGGTTGTGTTTAACAGATAGATTCAAAACATTTGATCAAATTATTAGCTAAGCAAGTGGTGATAGTTTAATTTCTGGTTAATCAGTCAGACAAGAAAGTGTGAATTTAGATGTCTGTACCAAATTGGTCAATTTATAGGGCTTTGGACAAGGAACTCTCTTACACCCTAGACCCCTAGAGCATGTAAACCTTCATTAACAAGCATATTATTAACTTTTTACATCACTCTATGACAAGCTACTGACATAGGGATCATTGGAAAGTTACTACCTTAATATTAATAACACCTAGCTCAAATTAGAAAAACTATTAAAATTAACTCACTTTGGCTTTTTGCTTTTAGTATTATTCTTCATGGGCTCATTTGTCAATCCCGAGAAAATCTCCTGGAAGATTGGTTGGAATTTTCTAAAGAGCACTGTTGATACTGCAAACTTGTGCTCTAAGTGAGATATCCTGTCTTTGAAGTCTGTCGACATGGCTGCCATTTCCATCCAGTTTTTGATTTTGTTAAAAAACTGTATCAGACTGTGGACAACAAATATAACACGTCTTTCCCTTGTTGTTTTCAAATCTCTATTCAACAAATTTATATGACTCACTAATTATAAATAAATAAATGGACATGGGACAGTTCACCGTGTCCCAAACTAAGCAAAGCTTGTACTAGGAGTACTAGAGAATGGATAAACATACTTATGTAGAGAAATAAATATTAAACATTTAAGATTGAAGAACAGAACATTCATATTTTTCATACATATATCTGCACAAAAAGTGGACTGAACCCGAGACCTCAGGCTTCTGGTCAGGTTCTCTACTAAGCTATCTGGTTGTCAAACTAGTTTATTACAAAATTACAAATACAAATAAAGAATTCTTAGCCTATATTATATTATAGGTTTAAGTTAAGAACTCATGAATTTACACAAATTGTGCTGGTATGCCACTAAGTTCTAAATGTTTCTTATTATCATAAGATTAGTAGACAAAGGAGATAATAAGGCTAGTAGGCTTAAGGATTTTGGTTTTCCACTTGTAATACGAGTTTCAAGCTTTCATAAAACGAGTATCAGGGCCTTTGACTACGAGTGCAACATAGTAAAGAATGTTTTTTGAAAGAATACATACCTACGAATGTGGTGAGTTAAGAATGTGGTGAGATTAGAAAGTGGTGAGTTTAGAATGTTGTGAGTTGAGAATGTGGCGAGATAAGAATGTGGTGAGTTGAGAATGTGGTGAGATAAGAATGTGGTGAGTTGAGAATGTGGAGAGATAACAATGTGGTGAGTTGAGAATGTGGAGAGATAACAATGTGGTGAGTTGAGAATGTGGTCAGATAAGAAAGTGGTGAGTTGAGAATGTGGAGAGATAAGAATGTGGTGAGTTGAGAATGTGGTGAGATGAGAATGTGGTGAGTGGAGAATGTGGTGAGATGAGAATGTGGTATGTTGAGAATGTGGTGAGTTGAGAATTTGGTAACCTGCTCACGAGGGTAAAAAAAGACTAATTTTAGTAATAGTTGTATCCCAACCTGATGTTGCAGATCCTGAGTAGTCTTGTCAAAGAGACACAATTTCCTTCAACAGCCTTTCCTGTTTGCACTGTGGGAGTGATTGACGTCCGACAAGCAACATACATTGCACAAGCAATCCAGTGTAGAGGGTCTCCCTAAACAAACATGATTTAAATTAACGAAGGATTAAGCAGTATTTGCAATGTACAATGTGCTAAAGAATTAATGATACTACAATTATGTCTGTAAAATATGAAGTGCATGGAACAATGCACAGTAAGTAATTACAAGTTTAGAAATATAGTGGTTATGAGAGTTATGAATTTATGAAATATTACAAGAATTATGCGTAAAAAAATATAGTTAACTGATATCATTAACCACAGCCACACAACCACAACAAATAAATAAAAACCACTATGTTGAAATTCCAAGTCTAACCCCAAATGCTACATCTAAACACTTAATGTTTGTTTAAATTGTAAAAGCTGAAAAAACTAAGGCTTAACTAACGTGTATAACTGAATGCAAATTTGTTAAACAAGGAAAAGTGGATAGGTTGACGTAATTAAGACCAATTGAATTGCATGCATATAATAACAATCCTGGACAAACCTTTAGATTATTCATGCTTGCTTATGTTTTATTTAAATAATTACAGACTGAAATACTCACATCTAATGTGTAATTACGTTTTATTTCCAGAAATGAGTCCTTGGCTTTTTTTGCAGCAATTGGGTCCACATTTAACGTCGAACATAGATTATCAATCTTTGATATCCAATTTTCCTCACCATCTTCTGGCTTAGACATCTTTATAGAGATGGTTTAATTAATAAAATATGTATAACAATGCTTGATTTAATAAGAATAAACAATAAAGATTCGACTCCGAAGTTGTCCTGATTTTGACAACTAACTATGACAGGTTCTTGGCGGGAATAATGCGCCTCCACCCACACATCCGCGCCCTTTTTTGCGCTGTGGTTCGTTGTTTATGGAAATCACGATATTGCGCACTTCTAAGGCCACCACAGACCGTAGCGCGAGCGTGCGAGCGACGCCAACCGAGCGATTCCAGCGCGTTTCATAACACTGAATCATTTACGCTGCCCCGCGTTTCCAAAGTGAGTCAATGTAAATATGTTTCAGTGTTATACAATGCGCTGGGCCCGTTCCGACGGCGTCGGGCGCACGCATATAAATAATAACATAAAAAGAAACTTATAAGGCAAATACGTCGTCGAAAGACGTCGTAGGCATGGACCCCATGGACCCTATTTAGTAGCGCAGTGCAAAGAGTATTGTAATATTATATGAACAAGAGTGGCAACTCTATGGTCAAATATGCATGTATGGAAGGTGCTGCTGCCCTACGCCCTGGTGAAGAACTAATGTGACGTATCTATAGATGTATACCTATCTATATGTATATGTTGGTAGTGATGTACAGCTATAATTACGCGTAATTTTAATTGATAGGCTAATTGCCACTATTCGTATTTTAGTCGTCTAATTCAAATCAGCATATACGAAGTATAAGCGGCTAAACCCGATTTGCACTATACGGCTAAAATACGAACATTGGCAACTGGCCTATCAATTAAAGTCCTTGACCGTACAATTTGGTACGCCATGGCCATGGCCGATGAATGACAACTGACAAGTTTGACAAGTCAACCAAGATGGCCGCTAATTTAGTTCTCCACCAAACAACCAGAGATCGCTGTAGTCGCATGAAAAGTGTGATATATGTAAGTGTGCCCCCCCTGGCGCAGTGCTTTGAACGTGGGACGCGGCAAAAGTGTCGACACAAGTCACGTCCCACACCAAAGACCGCCCCAACGTCCACGGCACTAATGTCTGACAGAATTGTTATGTTTCATTATTGGTTATATTCAGTGTTCTAATTGTATTTTACAATATTATTTGAATAAATGTTGACGAATATTTATCCCCGAAAAAAAAGCTATTTATTATTCTTCTTGGCAACATAGCTATTTATTTGTGTCAATGTCTAACGACTGTGAAGGGAAGTTTAAATGTCTGTTTGCATTTAATGTTTGAAATCATAACATAATAAATAAAATAACAATTTATTAAAAATCGAAGGACATTAATAGTAGTAAATTAAATCAAAATGTTACGTAGATTTTATTATACATCCATTGTCACTTTTAGTATAAAGAAACAAGGCATCAAACTCATGAAAATGGTCAACCCGAAAGCGAAAAAGTAAACTTTTCTTGTTTACATTTAATATTTGCAGTTTTATTATTATAATTAATCAATAAGTTGTGCTATTATGTATATAGTGTGTACACAATGTTATATATATTCCTTCTTTTAGCTATATAATTATACTTTTAGCTTGTGTCTTATAGGTTATATTTTGTTATTTTGTAGACAATTTTATCCAGCAATGTACGATGACGGAATTAGCAGCATGCCGAGCGTAAAAAGTTTAACTAAAGTAAAACACGAGCCAGGAAAACGCGGAGAACGACGAATTGCAATGCTTAATAAAATGTTCATGAAGAATATTACAGATCTAATGTCCACAGGCACCTCAGCCATGAATGTGGTTGGTCATGGAATTGAAATATCCAAAGTAGGTATTCAGAAATCATAGTTAGATTCCAAACAATGCATAGACCCTCATAGTAGTTTTGGCCTCATTGTAGTTTTTTAAGTTTGGATGGTCACATAATGATAATTTATCCACAACACAGTTCAATACTAAGCCAGTCACATCTCACATCAATATTAAGTCAGTGTCAGTATTAAGCCACATTCACATTTATCTGACTTGTAGTGTTGTGACCAATTACACAGTATTGGTTACTCTTTTTTGCATCCATAACTCAACTTGTGTTGTGGGTGTCCATGGGCGGCGGTAATAGCTTTCTATTAGGCGACGCTCCTGCTTGTTTGCCCTCTCACATATAAAAAAATATATATTTTATAAAGTTGCATTCATATTTCTCTGATGGTGCATGTTGTGATGACCTGTGTTAAATAGCATATGAAACTGATACTGTTCTGTACAATAATGAATGTATGTATATTTTAATATTACTTTTTAAATGTTGTTTTAGTAGGTAAAGTGCAAATTGAATCTTAATTCATTTCACAACACTAGTTGTGAAAATTTCTTAGACAAATGTGTGCTGAATTTTTACTTACTTATATGTCTATTATTAGGTGAAAGTGACACCAGACTTCCAGACTGTAAATGTGTTCTGGGTGTGCAAGGGAGACTCAACTGATGCACAAACTGAGGAACTCCTAAAGAAAACAGCGGGGCCCCTACGAGCTGAGCTATCCAGTCTTCGAGTCATGGGCATTGTACCCTATATACATTTTGTGAAAGGTAAGTAGATAAAATATTGTCAGCTTACTGGAAGAAATCACTAACTAACAAAACCAATATATTGAGAAAACAGTTAATAACTTATGATTTTATTGAATTTTAGTGATGTAATTCAATATAATCAAAAGTTTTGACTGTTTTCTCAAGATTTTGGTTTTGTTAGTGAGTTCCTGCAGTAAGCCGAAAATATGCCTGTTGGCAGCTCCATACCCTAAAAGGAAAAAGTAACTCTTGAAGGGTCACTTTGTTGTCCATTTATCGGTTTAGTACCTTTTGGTAACCAAAATTTCGTAACCACCCAGTTGTGGCTGTAGGCAGTTACGAAATTTTGGTTATAAATCGGTACTGAACCCATTTATCTGCCTGTCAATATTTTTTTTATGAAATGTTCTTTGATAGTGTATTAAATGCAAATTAATATGAAACATCAAAATTGTCATGTCTTGTAACCATATCAAAGTGATGTTTCTAAGTTAATGTTAAAAGGATGAAAGTTTGAAAAGTTTATTTTCATACAAAAACTGTGGGAATCAAAACTCATAGGGTTGACATGAAGAATTAAGTAATGTGGAAAGAAGCTTGTTTCTCAGAATCAATAATTTACTAAGTGAGCTTTACTTAGTGTGCTTGAAGGTTCAGTTTTATTTAGGATAAGAGCATAGCTGGGCACCGTTAGCAAATAGTTAACTTTGTTAATTACTAATCCGTTATTAAAAAAGTTATCTTCGTTAAATGTTAAAGCATTAGATTCCGGAAGATTTAATGCAAGTTAACGTTAATCTTTAATCTGTTAACGTGTGATAAAAATTATGATTTCCCTTGGTTGTAGAAGGCTGAAAATTTGCATACTTAAAATAATGACAGATTTGTTAAAATTCCCACGGGATAGGGAATAATCGCGATTTATATATTCACTAACTGATACCGCTGCGATGATGATGATGATAATGATGGATGATTGAATCTTGCCATGGCCGGATTTATGTTTTATTCATTAAAAGAGATCAATAAACTTTACCACTAAAAGGAATTCTGTGCGGATGAAATATAAAAACTGTTGGTTCGGGTTCGCCACTCACACAATTGGCTAATATTTAAAACTAAATACAAACTGAAATATAGATGCACAGAAAAACCCCAGAAAAAAGACCAATGCTGGGAATCGAACCCAGGTCCTCAGCGTTCCGTGCTGCGTGCTTACCCCTACACCATCACTGGTCTAGAAGTTAGCGACGAATCTTTCCCATACATCGTACACTTCAGTCTGTTATAATCACATTAGGCAGTGATAAAGCGCATCTATGTTAATGCCCTCTACCGAGAGACTTCAACACTCCTTCGGAGCTACCCGCTCACCTGGACCAAGAGATGGCGCTACTAGGCCAACTTTTACAAGTTAAGTATGAAGTATCTTTTTCTATTTTTTTATTTTTTATTTTCTTCAACTTCATTTTTTATTACTTTTACGGTCATCCCGTGAAACCATATATTTCAAACTAAATACAAACTGAAATATAGATGCACAGAAAAAACCCCAGAAAAAAGACCAATGCTGGGAATCGAACCCAGGTCCTCAGCGTTCCGTGCTGCGTGCTTACCCCTACACCATCACTGGTCTAGAAGTTAGCGACGAATCTTTCCCATACATCGTACACTTCAGTCTGTTATAATCACTAATTTATTACTAATAAAAAATGAAGTTGAAGAAAATAAAAAAAAAATAAATAGAAAAAGATACTTCATACTTAACTTGTAAAAGTTGGCCTAGTAGCGCCATCTCTTGGTCCAGGTGAGCGGGTAGCTCCGAAGGAGTGTTGAAGTCTCTCGGTAGAGGGCATTAACATAGATGCGCTTTATCACTGCCTAATGTGATTATAACAGACTGAAGTGTACGATGTATGGGAAAGATTCGTCGCTAACTTCTAGACCAGTGATGGTGTAGGGGTAAGCACGCAGCACGGAACGCTGAGGACCTGGGTTCGATTCCCAGCATTGGTCTTTTTTCTGGGGTTTTTTCTGTGCATCTATATTTCAGTTTGTATTTAGTTTGAAATATATGGTTTCACGGGATGACCGTAAAAGTAATAAAAAATGAAGTTGAAGAAAATAAAAAAAAAAAAATAGAAAAAGATACTTCATACTTAACTTGTAACAATTGGCTAAGTAAAGTTTTTTGAATTGGTGCTAAATATATTTTTTTTCGACAGTAGTCGTCTTCTAGACCGAGAAACTGCAGCTGTTTTATTTTTATCTCCTATTGTTTACTGGAAATATTTTTTAAGTGTTCGAGGTGACATTTGTGAGATTTAATGGCTGACAAGCGGTTCATGCTCAGTACTTAGTAGAAATAGAAAAAAAACGAAGTCAATTGTCAATGTCAAATGAAATCTAACCGTTTGCGTTTCGTTTACTTTGCATTGTCCAAAAAGCAGTTCCAAAATAATGATCGAAAATATTCAATCGTGATTTAATTATCGTGCATAATTCGTGGAGAAATGCGGTAAAATTGAAAATCCGGATTTTGTGCGGAGGTCGTTAAAAATAGTCCAAAAATCACACCAAAACGCAAAGCAAACGAAACGCAAACGGTTTGACATGGACAAAAGTGACAGATAACTTAGTTTTTTTTCTGTTTCTACTAAGTACTGAGCACGAACGGCTTGTCAGCCATTAAATCTCACAAATGTCAAAACGAACACTTAAAAAAATATTTTCAGTAAACAATAGGAGATAAAAATAAAACAGCTGCAGTTTCTCGATCTTCAGAACGCCGACTGTCGAAAAAAAATATAATTAGCACCTCTTAAAAAAACTTTACTTAGCCAATTGGCACTCTAAGAGCCGGCGCTAAATAATAAAACGATCAAACGCGTCATATGAATTGAATTTCTTCGCAGTTTTGTCACTCACATGCGCCTGGCAAGACGTATCTAGTGCGGTCTTTTTGGTAAATAGTAGGCACTGGAATAACGATTAACGGACTTCATGAACTTTAACGGAAGTTAACGAGTTCGTTAAGAGTTATTAAAGGTAACTTCGTTAATTAACGATTAACGGATTAACGAGTTAATTAATGCGCAGCTATAGATAAGAGTTAATTTCAAAGAAGTGATGAGATGATATACCACATTTAAATAATAAACTTTGACCATGCCTATTATAGCATAATTTGCATCCGTCAGCCACCCATCCATACTAATCATCCTAATACCTATTTTAAATGTGAAAATTTTTGCATGTATGTGTTTTTATTACTCTTTCACACTAAACGGTTGGACGGATTTACATGAAAGGTATGCAAATAGCTGGAACTTTGGAATAATGCATAGGCTAACTTTTTTTTATTCCAATATCATGTACGCCTTTAAATTTCCAATATGTTATGTTATGAACTGTTATGTCTAGAAACATTAAATTTTGGTGTGGTTGTTCTTCATGCAACGAAAATGAACGAAACTATGTAATTTTTGGGAATTCCCATGGGAATGGAGTGAAACCCCGGAATTTCAATTTAACTGCTAGGTTTCATGTTTACGCGAGAGAAGCCGCGGATAAAGGCTAGTATTATAAATGTAAAAGTAACTCTTGTCCATCGGTAACCTTTTCACGCTCAAACTGCTAAATCAATTTAGGTGCATTTTGGCATGTAAAATGTTTCAGATCTTAGGAAGCATAGATAGGTTAGTTTTTATCCTGGAAAATTATAAAGTTCCTACAGGACAGTGATAAACGAATTCCTAGGAGCCAATGTCTAGTTAACTAAAAAAAACTGTAATGGTTGGTTGTAATGTACAATGTTTTTGTACTGTTCGAGTATTCTTCACTTATTTAAGCTTTTCTAATTGTTTCTTTGGATAGATCGTCAAGAAGCACAGATAGTTGACTTGGACCGGCGACTCGCTATAGCTGACTACGGAGAAGATTACGAACCAACAGACCTCGGCCATCTGCTGAAGTCAGAATTCACACTCAATACAAAACTGTCGCCTGAAATGAAGGTATGTCATCTTTTGGGGTGTACGCTAAGTATTTTATAGACAAATATTTCATAGATTTTCATTTTGTACAAAATGTTACTCGTATTATCATTTCACAGAATAATCAATAAGCAGAGTATTTATTTTGAAGAATTTTAGTTCCTTGATTTTTGTTTTAAATATAATTAAATTAATGTTAAGAATTTCAAATCATAGAATTTTAATTCAAATATTATCTTTCCTCATATTGTTTAGTTTATAAAAAACTTTTTTTACCAAGAAACACTTTCTATCGAATGACAGTTTCTAAACGTTTCATTTCATATGTTTAACAAAACACATACCTACCCTACTATAAAAACAACGTTCTTTATAAAATAATTCTATACTTTGATATTGAAGGGGCATATTATGTGATTCAACTAACCTAACCTGAACGCCAGCGTGTCGACGTCACCCCGCTTCGCTGGGTGCCTATTTTCGCTCTAAGGGACAGAAGATAACCCTAACCTAAAGTTGCCATCTGTCCGGGTTTCCCCGGATTTGTCCTAGTTTAGAGAGCGTCCGGGGAACGTCCGGGCCGGGCGGGTTCCATTTGTAGTTTGGCTGTGAATTTTTTTAGTTTTTGGCTGCCGCTGGACGATTTTCAAAAGTACCTATCTACGTATACCGCTAGTAAAGACTAAAAAAAAACCTTGGCGTGTCCGGGTTCTGAGCTCCAAATCCGGGGATTATACGTTTTTTGTCCTAGTTGCCGAATTTTGGAGATGGCAACCCTACCCTAACCTAACCCAAAGAGTATTGTAATATTATATGAACAAGAGTGGCAACTCTATGGTCAAATATGCATGTATGGAAGGTGCTGCCGCCCTACTGCTGGCTACTCAAGAACTAATGTGACGTATCTATAGATGTATACCTATCTATATGTATATGTATGTTGGTAGTGATGTACAGCTATAGATACGCGTAATTTTAATTGATAGGCTAATTGCCACTATTCGTATTTTAGCCGTCTAATTCAAATCAGCATATACGAAGTATAAGCGGCTAAACCCGATTTGCATTATACGGCTAAAATACGAACATTGGCAAGTGGCCTATCAATTAAAGTCCTTGACCGTACAATTTGGTACGCCATGGCCATGGCCGATGAATGACAACTGACAAGTTTGACAAGTCAACCAAGATGGCCGCTAATTTAGTTCTTCGTCAAACACCTAACACCAAAGGTCGCTGTAGTCGCATGAAAAGTGTGATATATGTAAGTGTGCCCCCCCTGAACTAACCTACTAGTACAGTACTACAAGGAGATAGGGAAATTTAGTTCTTTTTCTGCGGGGGGCTCCCCCCTTTCGCTTACAATTGGTTAAAATACTCGAACTACACATGATTATTAAATCTTCGAAGATATATAATTTTATAGTTATATCTCGTGAGACGCAGCCTTTATAAAATTACGATTAGCTTAACGAAGGCTTAACGTCGATTTTTAAATTTTCATAGAAATAGAATACTATGAAAAAATACATCGAACAAATAATATTCTTTACAAAATAATTCTACTGTTTGATAACTTTTTGAAATGAAAATATGAGATCATAAAATTGGGATGCACCAAAAAAAATAACCTATAGTTTTTATATTTTTTTTTTGGAAAGAATAGGATATTTTAAGATACCATTTTCATCGATTTTGAATTTGGTTGAGTATTTAATTTTTTATAATTTTTTTAAGAAATACGCTGGATGACGTCACAGTGAGAGAGACACGTTCCATTGTCTAGAAAAATTCAGGTCGTACATATATAATCTGTGGCACTACTGGGGGGGCTACCACGAATTTCCTTAATCGAACTTCGTATCGGACCGTCCCGCTCACTCTCGTATTAAATCCTATTAGCGTGTGCTGGACGGCACGAAACGGAGTTCGAATTTTGCACTTCGTGGTAGGGCCTCAGTTGTCTTGTCACTGTCAATAATACAAGCACGGCTTAGGGTCCTAAATGAACCATGACAAATAGTTTTATTCTCTTCTTTTAGCTTCGATTATTCTGTTTGTTTAATGGTGTGATACTAAATAGTTATTTTTTATTAAATTCTGATATTTAAATTCTTTTAAGTATAATTACTTGTGACGTAGTAATTTAATAATTAAATTTGTAAAAATACATTGGAAATACTCGTATACATTTCGGACTTTACGATAAATGACAACTGTTTAAAGCCAGGTGCGCATCATGTGATTAAACTTCTATCTTTGTCACTCTTTGCTATTATAAGCAGGACAGCAACATTTTAAACTGTCAATTTGCTTTAGAGTGTAGACCTGCTTTATATCTGCCTTTGTGACGATTCGCTGCAGGGGTCAAATGAAGGTCATTACTTTTTTGTTTATTTAATTCAGTTTATCATATTTTTAGAATCTGATTTCTGAAAACGTTTCACAAAGCCTATTTCTTCAAACAGTTTTCGATTTATTATACGTTGTCAAAAATTGGTACATCCCAGTTCATTGAATTGTGTTTCTATGAAATAAGTTTCACTAAAACGAATAGTCCTTGAAAAAATAATATCAGAAATGAAAATATATATACCAAATATCATGTGCAACATTTTCTATGAAACGAAATTCTACGAAATATTTGTCTGTAAAACAAGGGGCACCCCATCTTTTGTTTTTATAGATTTAGGTCACATTAGGTACAGTCAAGGAATTTAATTTCCAACCCACGTTTGAATATCGTACAGTCGACTACAAAAAAATCGATACGGCCAAAGTTACAAAAATATGTATACACGACCTTAATGTTAAGTCCATAAAGGTTTGTATACATATCTTTGTAACTTTGGCGGTATCGATCTTTTTGTAGTCGACTGTACCTACGGCAAACTGTCACCATAAGAGCTAGCTACGATGTTGCTTTGACGTGTTGCAATTGACATTTCGACCTTAGTGCATTGCGAATATTACACGACATTTTTACGAAATGTGTAGGGAATTAAATTAATTGACTGTACATATTATCCGATACAACAATGCAAGTCTAAAGATTAATAAAATGCCTTCGCAGGCAGAGACTAGCTCTGGGGGATATGTTTTTTAAAGGAGTTGTGGTCGGCAATGTTTCCCTATGACGCACATACGTATGACTATGCTATCATCACCTCAACCTATACGTCTCACTGTTGGGCACAGACTTGGGCTTTAGTTCCCACGGGCAGTAACTAGTCTCATACTAACAAAGAAACCACTGATAAAATAAAACCTTATGGTAAAAACTATGAATCCTATGAAGACGAAAAGCATAAAAAGAATAAATCCTATGAAAGAATGTTACGACTCCATCTGCGAAGAATCCGTTTATCGAATTCCACGGGAATTATGTAATTTTCCGGGAAAAAACTATCCTATGTCCTTCTTTAAGGTCACGATATCGTTTATCCATACCAGATTATATCTAAATCGGTTCAGCGGTTAAAGCATGAAGTGGTAACAGACAGACAGAAAAAGTTATTTTCGTAATTATAACGACGGTTAAAAGGCAAAACGCATGAAGCGACACTTTTTGCCAAAATGAGTTAAGTATACACCGTGAAATTTTAGTGGTTGTTTTCCCGAAACGAGGTGGTTTAGTTTCGATTGTACAATCGATTTATAATTACTATTTTGACTAGAGTCAAAAATGACCGCAAACCAATAGTAACGCTTCGTTGGTACAAGTAGCTTTGCCCACTCTACAGGAGGAAGTTTACTAGATAGGTAATAAATCGTCATCATCATTTCAGCCGAAAGACGTCCACTGCTGAACATAGGCCTCCAACAAGATGGAGCGACGACCTGGTTAAGGTTGCGGGATCGCGTTGGATGCGAATAGCACGGGTAATAAATAATTACATACTTCGAATTTACTTACCTAACAATTTATTTGGTTACATCGCAAACCGCTCCATTCACCGACCACCGATGCTGAAATCCCATCCATCCCATCTTGTATCCTATCTACATATTATTATTAAGTATATAATCTCGACTCGCAGTACGACCTTGAGTAAGCCATAAACCATCATTGTACTCGTCAGAGAAGTCACTGGGGCATTAATTAAATATACTGTGAAAAGGTATTATGGGTCCAGCTTACGGCAGTTTACATACGAGTACCTATAGTAGATTTTAACACAAAAATAACTTTATTTTCTTGTCTGCGATTCAAACGCATCCCTGTTAGGGGGCTACCATGACGTCACTGGAATACAGAGACATTAATGGGTATCTGACTCACTTATTTTTATCTTCCTTCCGACAATGAAGCCGCAATTGTGTTCTAGGTTAATTGTTCGACGTATTGTGAATCATATCATAGTACCGATAGCTTGGGTATGTAGGAATTTCAAACCACGTGCCGATGTGAAGCACCTTCCTATGTTGGTTTGGTACCATGAATTTCTTAACTAAGTAACAGAGTTCTTTCGCGTGGACGCGTGAACTTCTATCGACTCGAAAGATTTATTAATTATTTTCTTAGCAGTAGGGTCATACAATTTCTTTTGTTTGCGTCTCCTGTGAGAAAGGGTCTATAGCCAATACTATTTATTGAAGTACATCGGCGCGTGGGACGCCTTTCGGCCCATTTAAATAAATCATACTTAAGTTTGCTGACTTGGGAGTCTCTAATTTTATGTTCACAGGATGGACGACTCTTGTTTCTTTCGCTTTGTATGACCCAGAAACTTTTCTAGATATAGAATTTATTACAGACTCTAAGTACTAAAAACTTTTATATAAGTATGTAGCTAATTACAGCTGTGAACTAATCATAACAATCGGTCGTTTACCTCGGTGATGTAAATTATGCACATATACAAAAATACCAATATTTTTTTTACAAAGTTGGTATAAATAACTTTTTTTTCTTTTTGACCTGTGTAAATTAAATGCAGAGTCAATTTGATACCTATTACCTACCATGATTAATACGTATAAGGGTAAAATTGGTAAAAAACTATTACAACGAGAGAGGGCATTTTATTTTGTTTTTGTACTTGCTATATACCTACTAGGTATTTACTAATTCATATCTGGTAAAGGGTACATCCGTTGTGATTTAATATCTGTATACTACAAATAACTATAGTTTAGCAACATTTTATTTATTTATTTATTATTTATTCCTTACCAACTATCTTGTATAATTGAATGACACAGTACGTTATTGCTCCAACGTTACTTGCAGGCGAAAATAAAACAAATAGAAGACCGATTACCAGTAGAAGAAGAAATAATCCCAGACATGACGAACAACGTGTACGGTTTAGACCATGCCAAGATTTTTAGCAGGCTTCTAGCAGCTAGGAAGCGGAGTGCAGACGCCTGGAGGAATGTTGACGTGGATAATACTGTGATATCGTATAGGACTGACAGACCGCCAACAAAAGTGGTGGATGAAGAACCGAACCAGAAGCATGAGCTTGCAGATTTCCTGTTTAAACGAAAGGTAAATTACTCTCTCGTAGTGAATTTCTTTGTGCAAGAAAGAGTCGAGTGGTGTTTCGTATAGAAGAAACAATTCTTCGAAATAGCTTTTTGATCACTGTATGGATATGGATGAAAAAATCGGATAGCAAATAGTAGTCTTGTCTCGAAGGTCTCTAGAGAATACATTTATAATAATCAGTTTTTCAATATAAAGATATATATTTTTAATGAATAGTTCCAGGAGTACAAGTCAAATAGAAAATAAAGAAGCGATTATTTTTATTTATTACGTTATATGAAATACCCCTATTCTTCGGGCAGCAGCGATTTGTTACACAGTATGATAATACTTTTATTATTGTATTAATATGTCCTTGATGACTATAGGGGCTTTAAATAGGGTGCTATCCCTAACATCTTCAATTCATACGATCCCTCAATAAATCCATCATCAAATAAAATTCTTGCTGCTTTGTGTGAAAGTAAAATGTTATTTCAGATTCAACAGAACAAACTTCACAAAGAACTACGGGAATCTCGTAACAATTTGGTGCTAGAGGAACGTCACCTCAACGAGGAAGAGTACTGGAGTGATGATGATTACTACGAGGATGATGATGATGACTTGTACGAGGAGCCACGACGTCCGGAGCATGATACTTTGTAGCGATAATGTTAGTGTGAAAATATTTAATTATACTTAGGTAATTAATGACGATTTTCATAACGTTTTAATTGCGGCCACTTTCCTAAGTTTTCGAAGAAATCAAGCTAGAGGGTGCCTTATGTATGAGGCAAAAAGTTAATTGGCACAAGTATTTTTAAACTAAGTACCTACTAGTTTCGTAGGTAAGTACCGTTAAACAAATAATTCGTCGTATCTTAATTTCGGCTTCGTTCGAAACAAACTTATACCTAAATAATGTACATGTAACATAGGTTAGGTAGTTATCTTCTTTTATTCAGTAAACAAATAATTTCTACCTGATAGAGCAAGAGCAATCAAATTATTAAAGTATTTATAAGAGAGAAGCTGAATGTCAAAACAGATCATTCGAATAACCTTTTGCCGATAATTATAATCGCCAAGCATTTATCCAAGCTTGAACGGACTCGAACTTGTATTATTATAATGAAACAAGGGTTGTTTGTTGTTTTTGATGAACGATCACATATATAGATCGTGAAGCGATAGGCATCCAGAAACATCTGTGGCACGAGGAAAAGTAATGTACTAATACTTGTTTATATGTTGATTGTAGCCTCGCTAGCCTTATGAAAGTTGCGGGGGTGTTATAGAAAATATCGATAGGAATACACCTACTCTTGCCATTGTATTTTATGCAATAGCGATACTTAAATGGCGATAAAAAGCGACCAAGGGTGATTCAGACTTGCGCGCTAAGAGTTCCGTACCAATGTACTTCATAGTATTCTTCGACCTTTCTTTTACTCGCAATTTGAAGCCAAATTTCATAATTCTATGTTAGCGGAAAGAACCCGGACAGGTGGTGATTCTCATGATTCTTGTATAGTATAAATCTTCCCAGGTGAATTTTTCGCTTCCAGCCCTTATCTTTCAAAACAAACGGTATCGTCATAGTATTAAGGTTCAAATTTAATGTAATGGCTCGAAGCGAAAAATTCACCTGGGAAGATTTATACTATATGAAAATACACTTTCAAAAGATCGTATCTCAACAGCAAATCGGCTACGGCGAGGATACGGCTATCCGCGAAGTTTGACAAATTTGAACACAGTACCACTACCATGAGTTTACAATGACCGTACTCGATAGCGACTGCGTAATTGATTTGTATGGAGACTCCATACAAATCATTTGCGCAGTCGCTATCGAGTACCGTCACTGTAAACTCATGGTAGTGGTCCTGTACCTCTACCACGAGTCCACACTAGTTCACAGTGACCGTACTCGCTAGCGACGGCGTAAATGATTTGTATGGAGAACTGTACTTCCGTAAGTGACCGCTAGAGGCGCTGTACAATTCTCCATACAAATAACCCACGCCGTCGCCAGCGAGTACGGTCACGGAAACCAGTGCAAACTCATGGTAGAGGCACAGGTCGATTAATCGACGTGTACGGAGCGTTTTCGATGACACCCTTTAATGATATCGTTCAAGTAGGTATAAAAGTTATAAAACAAGCACTTTGTAAACAAGTTTGTTCTTATTTCTATTAGTAAGGTCACGGTGATACTGTGGAGCCTCCGCTTGGTCGCAAACAATGCAATAATGTTATCAAGTGTAGGTACACTCGTATCCCCGCATACATAGTATCAATAACAATGTATGGAAATATTATACAAACCAAACATACATAAATATTGTTTTGAGCCGCTGCTTTTCCTGTGTTTATCAGAGATCATACGTGCTAATTGAGCTCGATTAAAAATAATTAACTTTAGTAATGTAAATGAGGCTATTGCATTGATGAGCTATGCAGCTGAATGGTTCGAAGTAAATAGTTTGTTGGTTCAGTCCCGGACCCTCACCTAAAATTTCGAGTTTTTCTATAACCTCACTAGTATTATTTATAAACGTGAAAGTTTGTATGGATGGATGTGTGGATGTCTGTTACTCTTTCACGCTAAACCGCTTTGCAGGATTCTGATGAAAATTAACACACCGAGTTTTTATAACTTGTATTAACATAATAGTATACTTTTTATCCCGGAAAATTGCATAGTTCCCGCGGGATAGCGACAAACGAACTCTTCGCAGACGGTTTCGCGGGCAACATACATTTAACGACCGCTTTAGCCTAGTTGGTAGTGACCCTGCCTACGAAGCAAGAGGTCCTGGGTTCGAATCCCGGTAAGGGCATTTATTTGTGTGATGAGCACGAATGTTCCTGAGTTATGGATGTTTTCTATGTACATATTTAAGTATTTATTTATCTATATACCTAAGTATGTTTATCGTCGTCTAGTACCCATAGTACAAGCTTTGCTTAGTTTGGGACTAGGTCGATTTGTGTAAGATTGTCCCCTAATATTTATTTATTTATTTATTAAATCTTCTGAAACAACTGTTATGGATATTTTTTTACTATATTTAAGTACATAATGAACTTACTTTACTGCGAAAAGGATTAAAAATAGGTAGATATACCTACATATTTTAATTTCAGCTAGCGCCATTCGCTTTAAATGTTTAAATTATTTGGGCGAGGGTAACCAAAAATATTTGCGGGCCTAGCTCAATAAAATACTTGATTCACGCGTCGCGGGTCTATCTTTTGAAACACTTCAGAATAGGTTCGAGGGTAGTCGTTTGAAGCGATGAAATTGAAAAAAAAAAAGGTTATTAGAGTTCATGTCACGTTCAGGTGGAACTAGGGAGACCTTGACTCGGCGCTATACATAGAATATGAAGAGGGTGGGTGCCCGCGTCTCTACGAGAATTTTTGTGTCTGATCTCTGAAACTGATCAAAAGAGAATAAGGACGAGCATTCTGGTTTTGTATAATCTGATGATTGACGGCGGCTTTTATCCCGCTGTCTATTATAATAAGGACTCAACGGAGTGTTTACCTTGTTTTACTATTCGATCATTTGAAATTGGTTTTCACTTTAATAAGATATTGCAAAGTCAATATACTTTTCTAAACACCGCAGCAAGTAATAAATAAGTTTGGCTTGGCTATCCGATCGAGCACACCTGAATGATGATGAATTACCGCTGATTAGTTCGAAACAGTCGGGGAAACGATATGCCGCATAGCCCGCATACTACGGCAATAAATACGTGAGTGTCAGGTATATAACATTTTAAAGAAATGTAATAGTAAAAACTAGGTAAGTTTGAGCCGGGCATGCGCTAAAAACCACTTTTTTTTGTAAGTATAGTCGACCAAGTAAGTCCTTTACCATTTTTTGTGACAGTTCCTACATCAGAATAAAAACAATGAGGCTGATTGTCACATTGACTTGTAAGTGAAAATAGCCTTTGATGTCTTAAGTCATACAACTGACATTGAACTTGAACTTAGGGTGGTAAAGGAGTTTCTTGGTCGACTATACATACCTAACAAAAGACAAGAGTGTGTTTGTTTGTAGATAACTTTGAATTCTTAAACTATTTATAAAAGGTTGACATAGAGCCCTATAGTCAATGCGAGTTTGACTCGACATGCACTTGACCCGTTTTGTTTCCCTATCAAATACCAGCAGGAGTGGCATTAAAATCGAGTGTTTTGTTATTACATTAGACTTTCATATTTTTGGATATGTTATTGAGATTAAAATTTTTCACTATCGAACCCGGAAATTTTACTTCCCGCTTTTTGTATTTACCGATTTTAAAGCTCGAGTTAGAGAATATGATAAAAGCACGCGTCATGGAATAATAAAGAACTGGGTTCAATTCTCAGCCCCAAGTTGGGGCCCCAATAGATTTATCATACATCATCTCTGCATGTATAGGTACTTCTTATATAGTGTTGGGCACAGGCATCACCGTATAATCAGAGGGCTTGGACTTAACACACCATCGAATTTCTTCGTAGGTGTTTTGAAGGTTTTCTCATGATGGTTTCGCTCATGTCAAAAGTAGCTAATACTCCGAGACCAAGACCGTCTGCTTGAGAGACTATAGGTCAAACCATTAGGTTGCCACGACTTCAATGGGTCCTAGTGTCGGTATAATTTGGAAAAAATGAGATTTTTTTGCAGTGTAAGTTGGTAAGGAAGGATATGTTAGGCGGGGGTGTGCGGCTGCAAACCGGCCCGGGCGGCCCGGCCACCTGTTCGCGTCCCCCCCGCGCCCGCCCGCCCCGCGCACCCCCACCCGCGCCGCTGCGCGCGCCGACCCACGCCCTCCCCTCATTCGTTCCGCGACGCGTCGTCTCGCCGGCCGGCTTCCGATTCTCGCCCGGGCTCATTCTCTCCGCGTCCGTTATCCGCATAGTACCTCACCCCGACGAACTCAGAATGACGGAAAACACGGACACCCCGGCGGCCGCCGCGCCCGAAAAGACCCCCACCGAGAACGGGAGCACCGAGACGCCCCCGGAAGAGACCCCCGAAAAGGTTGCCGAGGAGAAGGAAAGTCCGCCGCCCAAGGAGATGCGCGCCGTCGTGCTCACCGGCTTCGGCGGCCTCAAGACCGTCAAGATCCTCAAGAAACCCGAACCGACAGTCGCCGAGGGCGAGGTCCTCATCAGAGTCAAAGCCTGGTGAGTTTTTTAAACTAATTTTTAGTCATTTGTACCTATATCTTCTTAATTTTTTTGCGGCTAATATGCCTCCGAAACGCAGGATCCGAACAGGTTTTGCTGCGTTTTGAACGCAACGTGTTTTCATGAGACGTTAAATTGATTTTTGAATTATTAAGCGCGATATGGTTATGCTTCAAATTAGAAAATGGGGGTAGGTACTTGCCTATATTTTACTGATTTTTTCTTATGCGTATATGTAGGTATTTGCGTGTTTTACTTTTTATGTCAAAGGGGATTACTTAGTATCCAATTTTCTTATCGTGAGTCGTGAATCGAAGGATAACTTTCAATGTGCATATTTTATACGATTTCTTGAGTTGCGAATCGCGTAGTATGGAATTATGGATGTCTACTTACCCAATGCCCGCGCCGGGCCCCGTTCGCCGTGTCTCGCTTGGCTCATTAACATTGCTGATTCACATCTGCCACCGCACCATGAATCGAGATGCAACAGACAAAATTAAAATTTTGCACGCACTCTCGAATCCGATCCATGGCCGGCCGTGTGACGCGCCCTTCAGCGGATTTACAGTCCAACGAACGGCAATCGCGACGAATCTACACATCACATTGAACCTACCACTATTATTTGCATCGGCAGGCATGAACAAAATAATTAAGTAGTCGACTTTCTTGATGCTTGCCAAAACCATTACTATATCCGATGAGACCGAACAGAATATTAAGCAGATTAGTCAAATGTTTCATTAAAATTATTATAGTCGTCGTGATCGTTTTATCGATTTCGCCAGACAAATGGTTGTTTATTCAGTAGAATAGTTTATGGTAAATCGCGTTCGATCCTCGTTCGAGAACTGCGTTCACGCATGCATCTCCGCAGCGGAGCGTGTCGCGTCGCGGGCTTCGCCGTCGCGTGAAGTGGAAGGCTACAATTTTAATGATATTTTGTCATACGAAGCGGCATCGCAGCGAGTTCGTGCGAAAGTGAGTTGAGCGCCCACTGACATTGTTCTTTGTTCGTTTTTATCGCTCCAGTGCTTCGGATAATGTGGCTTGCTTCAAACTCAACGCTACTTTACTTGCGAGACGCCACGGTCATGAGTTATCGGCCACTTTTCTTGTTAAAGTTAACTGATGTTGGTTTAAGCCATCTCTTTACTTAACGATGAATGATGTATTTCGCTTTTGTCTTTGTCGCCGTAAGGAAATGATAACTACCGGCTACCAGTAGGTACAAATACTGATGTACATACCTACTTATTTGTACTAAAAGAAAGTTATAATAACCGTTATCTTATATTACTATTGTATTAATGCCCAATAATTCGTCCCACCATGAAGTATCTTTGACTGAAGTTTCAAGAACAGACCGTAGGAAAAATACTATTCCTACTTAGGTACTTATACCTTTTTTTTTCATTTAATTAAACAATTAAAAAAAATACAATTTCAATATATCAGCGAGCAAAATCTTAGTAGATTTAACTGCCGCTGAGCTCACTAATTTTTCTATTAAGTACTTATACTATATTTATACACTAACACATAATAAAGCCGCTTTCAAAATTCCTAATTTACCTAATTTAGTAAATCTCATTTTGAAAGACTATGTACTTAATAGGTAATCAATGTTACTTAAAAAGTGGCTCTGGGGGTTCATGAAGTCAGTGATGCAAAACTAAAGCGCCAGCATCACAGTAACTAGGTGCAGTAAGCTCATCTCCCGGGTACGCTAAATATAGCGCGCTTATCGTCAGCTTACTATGTAAATGACCGCGACATACACGGCGCTAGTTGCCGCGAAAATATGAACCGGCTGGCCGTACGTAAGTAAGCTCGCATCCCGACCGGTACCGGTACAAGTTCTGTGCCCGGTCTAGACTGCACCGCAAAAACGTGTGAGTTCCGCCCACACGCCGCCACTCCGCTCGTCCGTTGAGAAAATACGAGCCCCACGTCTATTTACTACACAACTTTGATTAATACCATGCATTTTGCTATAGATAAAATACGCCTTATTCGATGCGTATTATAAATGTCTCTGTTAAATATTAGTAACACACGCACGTTGCACATGAAGCACTTTCTATAAGAAAGAAATTTAATGCGTTCAAGGGTAACTTTGTGTTCCACAAATACCCAACAAACTGCTTAACCGGATGATTATCTCAGAGTTTGTTGACCTACAATTAAATAGTCATTATAATGTAAGGTAACGGCCGCCGAATGTTTTAAATAATACCTGTCTAGAGCTCTAGTCACGCGGCGCCCGACTTTGGCCATGACTTTACAACGATGGCCGGACCAAATATTGTATGTATGTGTATTTGTAATGTATCCAAACTTTCTATACCCAAAATTTTAAATTAATCGTTTTGCATTTTCTTTGTGCGTTCGATGTGATTCACTCCTTTAAATGAATTTGTTAGTCTGCAGAATGTGGTTTGCAGATTTCTGTTTAACAGCGTGTTTAAATAAAACAAATAAATTTTAACACTGAAAAGGGATCTGGGTTATGTCGTGTCTCACTTAATTAAGCTCGTTATTAGTGCCCTAAAAGTAATCGCACAGCGAGCATTGCCGCCAATGATTCATTTGCGTCAACTTTTATTGGTCTTCTTAAAACTGAAACTTGAGTATTTATTTGCGGGAGAAACGAAACCATAAACAAAATGTCAAGTTAATCCTCTTATGTAAACGAAAATAATGATTCCCCTACCGGTCAATCGTTCAGCTCAGGCACAAGAACAAGGGTCCCTTGTTTAATGGGGGCATTTAAATTAATGACTTGTAACAGTTATAAAACGAAATCTTTCCGATGAGGCGTGTTGCGCCAGGGCTGGGGCAGGCTCCGCTGGCGTGCCGTTCCGTTCAGCTAATGTGTTTTTGTAAGACTTCTCAAAGGGATCTGACCATTGAATAACATACCATTATTTTCAATTAGGTCAAGTCTGTGTCAGCGTGAGACGTCTTCCAAGAACAATCGACGTACTCACGCCTTTCGTGAGTGGCTTTCTTTTCGATTCTGAGAGCGCTTAATTATATGTGAAGATAAGTAGTGAAGGATGGGAAATGCGATCGTCGGGTTTTTGTTTTGTGGAGGGCATCTGGTCTACATCACATATCCACTTCTTAGAAGCAGGAGTCATTTGGATATTAGGATACACATTTCGTTGGCTGAGATCATGTTGTATGAAATAAGAAGAGCACTCGCAGAATTTGTAAATTTTAATAGGTACATATTAAGCTTATTTAAATTAGAACGGATTTTAAATCCCCTGGCAAATTCCTATTCCATGGACTGTTGAGTATCTGTGGAAAAAGAACTTAACTTGGGATTGAAAAATTAGTCCCTTTTTAACCGACTTCAAAAAAGGAGGAGGTTCTCAATTCGGTTGTATGTTCTTTTTTTTTTAACGTGTGTTACCTCAGAACTCCGTCATTTATGAACCGATTTGGAAAATTTTTTTCGTTGTTTGAAAGCATATGCTTCAAGGTTGGTCCCGTTGTTACCAGAATCCAGTTCTGATGATGGGATCCATGAGGAATTGAAGGAACTCTTCAAAAGTTCAAGGGAAATATAAAGCGATTTTAGTATTTTCAGTGACAAATCGAGCATTTGCATTCAGAAAGTGTCATTTGGTAAACTAGATCTGACGAAGAAGACCGCAGATGGCCAACGGAACTCCTCAACGGGTCAAATCTTGCAAGTTGAATTTGACTCGCTTCCCGGTTTCTGATTGAGTTCATATTTTACATGCATGTGTAAATCAGGTGACAATGCAATATTATTGTGACATGGAGCTGATCTGATGATGGAGTTGGAAGGTGGCCATAGGAACTCTGTAATAAAACAATACAGCCCTGTCGAGTTTGGGTTCATTTGAAACGTCTTGACGAGTACTTTGATTCCAGATGATAAACAGGGTCTGATGATGGAGCTGGAAGGTGGCCAAAGTTACTCCATAAAGTAACGGCACTTACCCCATCGAGTACGAACTCATTTGACTCGTCTCAACGAGTACTTTGGTCCTAGATGGTAACCAGGGTCTGACAATGAAGTTGGATGGTGACCATAAGAACTCCGTAGTAAAACGACATAACCCCATCAAGTTTGGTCTCGTTTGATTCGTCTTGATGAGTACTTTGGTAACCAAAGGCAAAAAGTACAGTCAGTAAAGAGTGCCAGTCCAGGCCATTAGAAACAACTAAAAAGAAAAAATTTTTTTTTTTAAATTATTAAATAAAACCGCCTTCAAAAAGCACCCAAAAAAAACTTGGAAATAAAAAAAATTTAAATAAATAATAAAACCTTTAGAAAACCCCCAAAAAAACATAAAATAATAATTGATTGAACCAACCACAATAAGCATGAAAATATCTTTCTACTAATCTGTTTGAAGTTGGTGCCTCAGCACGAGCCAGCAGGAGTGGACCTAGTAATCTAACTTACCTACATACCTATTATAGGGCTTCTACACTCCTGCTGGCTCGTGCTGAGGCACCAACTTCAAACAGATTAGTAGAAAGATATTTTCATGCTTATTGTGGTTGGTTCAATCAATTATTATTTTATGTTTTTTTGGGGGTTTTCTGAAGGAGGTTTTATTTTTTATTTAAATTTTTTTCGAATTAATTATTTGATTGGGGATAAAAATCTATTGTTAATATTAATTCATCCTGCGCTACGGCTACGGGTCACTCTGGACGTAAGTTTCTTCATACTATAGCGAAAGTGCTTGTTAATTGCGTACATCCTTTCCTTTGTTGGGGTATCAATTTAAAATCTAAAAATAGCATGTGCTCCTCGAGTGATGCGACCGAGCTCTATGGTATAAAGTGCAGTATTGTGCATTTTAATGGACTTCAAGCCACATAAGATGGGAGAGATGAATTTGTTTATTACCCTCTTCCTTATTGAGAGCGTCTGGGCGAGATAGCTCTCTTCCTATGAGTCACTAGAAAGTAATGTTCTCGAGCTAACTCGATTGGAATAACTCGCTATTCTACCTGACTGCAACCACTGTGTAGGTGGATTCGCTTGGGAGATTGCACGTTTGCAGTGCTTCCAAGCCTACATCGCTGAGCCAATTTATTTCAAATTTATAATAGAAACCAATCCATGAAATGAAATAGCTTATCGAAGATCTTGAACATATTTAACTGTCGGAGGAAAAGCACTGCCGCGCTATTTACAATTTAAAGTGACATTTAACGTTATTAACTAAACTGTCTTTTAGTTATAATAAAATAACGCATAACAATACTTATCATTATGACATAAGCAAAACTATAATTTATTGTATGACTTAGGGATTATCACAATATACAAAACTGGGTCTGTTGTTTAATCATGATTTATAATAACGCGTTATCTTCTGCCGTATGTGTCAAGATGCAACTGCCTATCCGTCATTCAATCAATCATGGTCAGTTTGATGGGCAGCTCATGTTTACAGTCAAAGTCGTTAAAAAAACGGCCTGAATTTTTCTTGTTTTTTGTTTTGCTGGTGAACTAGTTTCCAGTCGTAGTAAAAGCATTGATTTCAAAATAAATGGAAGAGCAAAAACAGTCTACCTAAGTACATTCAATCAAGCGATGTGTCATGTAGTCTTACAAAGTACTTGCTTATAGCCAACTTACGCACATGAGTCAGTCCAAGGAAGTATCGGAATTGACTCATCAGCTCATCACTTTATCATGCACAATTTAAAATTAAACAAACTGCTATAACACTACATAAATGTGAATCAATCGGAAATAAAAATAAAAACCGGTCAAATATGTATGAATGGGACTCGCGCAGTGAGGGTTCCTTATGTACGCACAATACTAGGAGATTTAACAAGTTTAGATTTTCCTGTATTATTGTGTACAATACATAAAGATCAATTTAAATTTTGTAATATTAGTAAAAAAAACATAGCTTAAGAATGAGTAAATAACTTCAGAACTGTTTACGTTAAAATTATAAAACAAAATGTATATTTGAGATCCTCACAAAAAGCGCTTTCATTTGATATGAATGACATAATAATTTTCTAAAAACTTTTTTTTTAATTTGCCACCCTACTACATTATGTATTGTACAGCTATTGCAATACGTACTTGTATACACCAGTGTTAATTAAGTATTGATTTTGCGTCAAAACAAAGTAATCGGTGTTTAGCTTTGTTATCGGTATACATTTAATTACAAGTACGATAAGTCATCGATTAGTCATTTTGAACCAACAACCGATAGCACGGGCGCTGGGGGGTTTCAAATGTTTCAGCATATGCATGTATTTATAAGGGTGTTGTGATGAGATGGACTGATATTATAGGTTAGAGGCGGCATGCGGTATCTCCTATTTCCCCAAGCCCCGAGCCCCGAGCAGTGGCAGACAGGCGGAAGCCGGGCCGGGGCATATGCCTATCTATAAAATCCTTCATCGTACAGCAGATGCAGCAGGCGGGTCGCCGCCGCCCGCGGCCACATTGTGTGCGGAGTCTACCAAGTCAATGAACTTACGAAAATGCTCCGTCGCTTATTGTGCCCATAATCGAATCAACTCTCCGCTCTATATGGCAGTAAACAAGCCGCATTCTTTTATCTTTTTTTTGACAAATAAAACACGCATGACAGGTAACAAATCTCCAAAATATCCAACCCGAATTTCTCGGAACCTTAAACGTTGTCGTGCCTACCCTTATTTAGACCTGAATCCAAAATCAATCCCCTTTAACTTGCTAAGGGAAATATCGCTGCACTAAATTTTAAAATTTTTTGATTGTTGGTGCATTTTAATCGTTTTGGTTATATTGTTATGGTCGCTAGGAAAACTGATTTGGAAAAACCCGTGACTAGGTCCTCGCATGAAAAAGGGGTGTGGTTGCGTTGAAGCAGGGTGGCCAGACCGGGGAGGTATTCGTCGCACTCGGGGGTGCGGGGTGCTCCTGTAATGTCTGCCGAGGCGCGGGAGGGGGCGCCGGATCAATACGGCGCGTCCCCTGCCCTCGCCTCACCTCACACTTCGCTGCCCGACCAATCTCCGCAGGCCCTACATCTTTCGACGCCAATGCTTATTTTTTATAGCGCCCATTAACCGAGCTCTTCGATAAATGAATAGAAGCACATTGTGTTGATATTTTTTCTTGTTTCGAATAGCGGGATCTTTCCATTATTATGTTAATAACTCATATCCGATACAATCCAGCGCAATCTTTCGCTGACAGTGGCCTCGGGTATTGGTTCGACTTTTCTGATGGTGTGGGTACACGGTTGAATGCACCCACCTACCTGTTGAATGGTTAGCATGCTTGCTGTTTTATACGAAATTTAAGCATTCACGTAGTAGTATTTTCAAACAAAACTACATCGGAACTGATGTTAAAATAAATATGAACGTGAAAAGTACAGGCAAAAATGTTGACAGAAAGTTTTTTTTTCAAGAGCATGTTACAATTTCAATGTCATTATTTAATGACAAATTGAAAATATGTAAATAAATGAAAATAATTGACACAATACAGCACAACATAGAACATGAATGAATCAATGTCCCGGAATTATGCTTAAGGATCCTAGAGCAAATTCCTATGCAAAAGAAATCGCGGGAAACAACACGTATTAAAAATAAAACAAAACTGAATACCAATGCCGTTTAATTAATTTGGTTCTTGTCCACTATTTAATAATAAAGTTATTAAATACTTATACGACAGTTATGAGACCCATCCAGACTTTATGTTTATTACTTTATTACCAACGTCAAAGTAATAAGGGTATACTTATTGATTTATTATGATTATGGTGCGACATGGGTTTCATTAAAAACAAGCTAAAGCATATTAAACTAAACCATTAAAAGCTATTTGTAATGTCAGACTGGTCTGTGGTTCTGCGAAACCACTATCTAAGCATCAATAAAATGAACATATTATTTGAAAAGCTATTTTTTATCTAAAATATTTATTTTCGATAGATGTTACATTAGATATGTTTGAATTACCTAGCGAAAAAATCCACTGTAAAAATCCTGTCAAGCGAGAAGAGGAAGTACTTACTTACATGACCTCCCTATACAGTAATTTGGTTATTTAATTATACCTATTTGTGTTTAAGTTTTACTTGTGTTCGCAATTACAATTCGCAATTTTTCCGACTAAATGCAGGAGCGTGAGAAACATTCCTGTGGGTCGTCATCAAAGACTGCTTCCCGTGACTTAAAACGACGCAAAATAATCTATCAGTTAATCAAAGGCAAACTTTAAACAGAGTGAGTAGAGTAGAGTAGGTGAATTCAAATTAATCTGCTCGATCCTAGTAGTGTAATCTGTGTAATGCTATTACGCCGCGGGAATGTAAGAAGCGTTTGAGTATAAATTCCGTTACTGGGTGTCGAGTCGCATAGTCCGAGAGCTGGCACCAATTTTTGGGTAGGTATTTGAGGCAAGCTGAAACCTTGTCTAATGTTTCCCCTATGATAACCCAAGCACAGAACTACAGACCTGGCTGACAGGTGGCAGGGCGGGGGCTAAATTAACCCTCATACTGTTACAAATACAATTTTTTTTTAAGTAAATGTCATTGAGGCAGTTCGAAATTTTTATACTTTAAAATTGGACATTTAAATAGTGAGAAAATAAATAAGCCAGATCATTTAGTCGGGACTTAAACTTTGCCAGATGCTTGCAAAACAATTATGCAAAAATTAAAAAAAAAACTGTTTTCGAGGTTATACTGAAATTTTAAATGATTATTTATAATTAAAAATAAATATTTCAAATAAAATACAGATAATTTTGGATGGACAATCGGTCTGCCAATTAAAAAAAAGTGAGGGTAGATTTAGCCCCGCTCGCTACCCGTCAGCCAGGTCTGTGGTTTCGTGTTGGGGTATATAGGAGAGGTACCTATGTGACAAGTTTTCAGCTTGCTTCAAATAAATAGCTACCCAAAAATTGGTGCCAGCTCTCGGACTAGCAGATCTATATTTAGTAACAGAAGAAGTAAGGGTACCCTTCGAAAACAAACGCCCTAATGCTCCGTCGACGTTTTTTTGCCTCAACATTTGGGACGGCCTATAATGATATTCCGTTTATTAGCTAGTGACGGCATCAAGTTCGGTGATGCCTGTATTTTGAGTTATTTTTTGCGCCCGCATTCAATACACATGGTCGCAACGTAAGAGGGTGTTACATTAACATATTGTATTTTAATGATTTTTGGTGATTCGTTTTCGAATTATATTTTATCTTCGATGTTTACATGTGTTGCGTGTTATTATGCCTAGTACTGCATATTCCATGAATAAATTACAAAGAATTTTTGAATTAACTATAGCTTTGACCAGTTCTTAAAAAACAATTTATTATAATTATTATACCTGCCACGTTATCAAACCAGCGTGTAGGGTCTGGTCTAAACGGGATTTGTCTATGTTAAACAGAACTTTGTTTTTTGTTTCCTTTTCCTGTTAAAGGACAAGTTTATCTATTAGAACTCGTATGTTTACTTTATCAGTTCTAAGATAAAACTAAAGAAATATTTATCTTGTCTGCATGAAAAGATAACGCAGTAAATTTTTGCTGACCCTACCCTACCATCCTTTTCCATCTCCAGCCCGCGGGTACCATTAGTTTATATTTCGTCGGTTCGTGACGGGATGAACTGTTTGGTATGCATAATGTATAATGGAGATCTGCATTTTGTTGATACGTTCGTTCTAAGTTCAACGCCTACAGTATATTTTGAATTATTATTTTTCACTCCTACTACTAAATCTACCAAATTCTCATTTTTAGTTCGTGCAAATCGTTTAGTTTCAGTTTAAGTAATAAAATACTTATTGGCTACTTCACTAGGGAGTAGCAAGGAATGGTGATGTTAAATAAATGTAGGTCGTTGTCGTTGTGAAGGGTCGTTTCGACTTCGTTAGTTGATGGAAGACGGCAATCAAATCGCATTCGTTTCAACGGTCAAGAAAACTTAGACAGGTGCTTTTATGGATTTTATCTTAAAATATAAAAACGCGTCATCCAAAACAGTTTAACTTCATAATTATAATACTAAACGAGACTTATCACGCAAACAATATTTACCTCGACGTTTTAATCACATTGCAGCAGCCGTGGTGACGAGTTGACACCTTGTTTGGGTGATAAATCCCGTTTAGTATAATAATTATAAGTGAAAATCAATACAGTTGTAATTTTTTTTTTAAATTATTTAATGAACTTATTATCTTCATTTAATCACAAATGAAATCATTAAAAACTCTACAATCACAATCAATCTGGCCGTTTTCAAGTTTAGGGTGAATGAGCATTACTAAGCAAGCGTGCTCTATCGTAGACCTCTTCTTTGCTTTCCATCAGGCGTGATTGTGATCAAACGCAAGCCAATATTGTATTAAAAATAACGTTTTGTTAGAAACAAAAAACAACTTAATACTTACTTCATTAATGTGACATTTACATTAAATAAAGAAACTGCTGATTCTTTACGCTACAACGTCCAAACTTGGACTGCACAAGTTATTTTAAGCCGTAGATACCATGTCTAAAATCAAGGGCTATTATCAGTTATTGTGTAACCGCCGGCTTCTGGAAGCGTTAATTGCCATTTCATCAATCGAATACTTGTCTGTTTATAGCTTTGCTATTAGAGCACTTTTGGGCAGCGGAATGCGACTATATCGAACATCCGATCCGTAACTTTTCGGTGATATAGCAAAGTTTAGGTGCCACTCAGTGTATTGTGTTGTATTAAAAGGGAACCCCTGCATTAAATGTCCAGTCGCTGGCTTACTTCCTGCCAGGACAATTAGTGCGAGTGACTGTGACGAATATTTGGAATATGACGTACAGTTGTTATGTGGGGTGACTAATCAACAATGAAGTTGCAAATGTAAATTCCTCTGTCAATTACTTGGTCACATGCCAAGGATTCACTGATACCCACACGTAAAATGCCCAAGTTAAGGAAGTTAAATGCGGTCGCATTCAGCCCTTTGTAGCGGATTTCGGGGAGTTTTGGAACAGATTATCTGTAATTAAACGGGGCAAATCTCGATGTAAACTTTGTTAGCAATAAAGCGCTGATGATGGAGAGTTAAGAACTTTGTTCGATAAACTTGTTAAAACGAAAGTTTCATACAAACTTTCTAGATCGCCGTTTTCGGCAGCAACATGAACTTTATTTGTCCCTAATATCGTAGTTTAAAGGCAATATAATTCTAATTAGATCCGTAAATTCATACCGCTGAAGTTTATGGGTTGAACGTTTGTCATTAAGGGGTTTGAATACATAGTTAAAAACCGCGACGTCGTGGTGTCGTCTGGAGAATTAAGAACACGTTCATTATCAAATGAACATTAATATTTAAGACCGGTAGCGAAACGTGGAATTTGCTTCCGTTCAGATTTTTATATTTTTACGTCATATTACATGTGTCAAAAGAGACACCACACAGAAGTAATGATGGGCGCGTGGCCCGCATTGCATAGCTGCCCCGAACCTGACCGTCATTATGGGCTGGGATACGCGCGGGTATGCAAAAGCAATTATGTCAGATAACGAAATACAGAGTCCATTACGATGTATGATACTGTGACGAATCCCCGCAGCCTCACTTAAGTAGGGTAGGGTTGTCAGTGCCAAATCATTAAAGCCAGACGTATGACAATCTGATAAATCTGACCTAGTATGCTTGCTTTAGCCACGTATGTTTGAGATTCTATGCCGTGATACTACAGACGGTAAAGTATGTGAGCTATGCGCCATACATCCGACCATGCCATAGATGGCATGGAGTATGGACAGCCCTAGTCACAGGTCGGTGAGTGGCACGGCACAGCGTCAGATCGGAAGCCGATAGAAGCGTCACGCCGCGCTGCGATCGCGCGCTTTACATTGTTTGTATTCACTCTGTTCGGTACCAAAACCGCTAACCGGATATTAAGTCGTTTCTAAAAGGCGCCTGCATTGTCGCCCCTGGTACTCGTGACCGAGTTTAAAAACTAAGAATGTCATCTGTTTTGACAAGTTACCTACGCAAAAAGCCGATTGATGTGTATTGTATGTAATGTATAGTAGGAGTGAACCTAGTAATTTAACTTACCTGCATAGTAGGTAATATCTATAGGGCTTCTACCACTCCTAGTGGCTCGTGCTGAGGCACCGACTTCAAACAGATTAGTAGAAAAATATTTACATGCTTATTATTGTGGTCGGTTCAATTTTTATTTCTAAGTTTTTTGGGTGTTTTTTGAAGGCGGTTTTATTTTTTATTTAAAAATTTTTATTTTTTGCTTTTGCTTTTTGGGGACTGGCACCCTTTACTGACTGTACTTTTTGCCTCTGGTTAACAAAGTACTCATCAAGACGAATCAAACTAGACCAAACTTGATGGGGTTATGTCGTTTTACTACGGAGTTCTTATGGTCACCATCCAACTTCATTGTCAGACCCTGGTTACCATCTAGGACCAAAGTACTCGTTGAGACGAGTCAAACGAGTCCGAACTCGATGGGGTAGTGCCGTTACATTATGGAGTACCTTTGGCCACCTTCCAGCTCCATCATCAGACCCTGTTTATCATCTGAAATCAAAGTACCTACTCGTCAAGACGAATCAAACGAGCCCGAACTCGACGGGGTTGTGTCGTTTTATTACAGAGTTCCTATGGCTACCTTCCAACTCCATCATCAGAACAGCTCCATGTCACAATAATATTGCATTTTCACCTGATTTACACATGCATGTAAAATTTCAACTCAATCAGAAACCGGGAAGTGAGTCAAATCTCCCGTTGAGGAGTTCCGTTGGCCATCTATGGTCTTCTTCATCAGATCCAGTTTACCAAATGACACTTTCTGAATGCAAATGCTCGATTTGTCACCGAAAATACTAAAATCGCTTTACATTTCCCTTGAACTTTTGAAGAATTCCTTCAATTCCTCATGGATCCCATCATCAGAACTGGATTCTGGTAACAACGGGACCAACCTTGAAGCAATGCTTTCAAACAACGAAAGAATTTTCCAAATCGGTTCATAAATGACGGAGTTCTAAGGTAACACACATTAAAAAAAAAAAGAACAACCGAATTGAGAACCTCCTCCTTTTTTTGAAGTCGGTTAAAAAAAGGTCACGTACGTTATATACTATACGAAGGGCTACATTTATTTTTAGACCAAGTTAATTCATTGCTGCTAGACGGTGTTTAATATAAGTAATAACTGAAAATGCGGACCATGTGTCCAGTCACGCTATTTGTTCGACGTTTGGCTTACTAGCACAATTCCATTTTCACGCGACATTTTTTGCTCTCTGCATTCCGGGATACATTTTAAAATTGTGTACATATTTAACTCTACCTACATCAGTGACACGAACGAAAGAACAATTAGTAACATTAACGATAGAGGTCCGTTACATAAATATTTATTAACTTTAAAGTATCTGTAACCTAGTCAGTTAAGCACTTAGCAAGTACTAACTTATAGTAATCAAATCACCCTGTCATAAAACATTGTTTTAATCTACACTAGCTTTTGCCCGCGACTCCGTCCGCGTAGAATTAGTAATTTGGGCAGCTTATGCTTTTTAACAAATTTGCTTATGCTTTTTTTCAATTATGGCTCTCCTTAGTTCCTCGATATAAAAAAAATTACCCGCCCCCCCCCGCAAACCCCCCTCCCAACCCCACCTCCCCACCAAACCCCCCGCACCTACTTGCTTCAAAAACCCCTGATTTTGAAACATTCTTCCGCTCCGCTCCGCTCTTATTGGTGTTAGCGTGATGATATATAGCCTATGGCCTTCCTCGATAAATGGGCTATCTAACACTGAAAGAATTTTTCAAATCGGAGCAGTAGTTCCTGAGATTAGCGCGTTCAAACAACAAACAAAGAAACTCTTCAGCTTATTCATTCTTCTAAAAACTGTTCGATAAATTCTTAAAATAGACTTATCTTTCTTATTTGTGAACCGATTGAAATGAAACAAACACTAAATGTTAATCCAAGAAAATACCAACCTATCAGTGAAAACCGCATCCTTCTAGGTTAAGCCGTTTCTGAGATTAGCGCGCACAGACAAACAGACAAACAGACAAACAGATAAACAGACAAACAGACAATAATTCTAAAAATCATTGTTTCGGGTTCTATTACGCTAATAAATAGCCCTAGTGACAGTTTTTCTCAAATTTCTTCAATGTACAGACACCGACTTGTTACAGATTTATTATATGTATAGATAAGAAGGTAAAACTACTAATTTAAGTAAAGGAATTGCGTAGGCACGACTGTTATTCAATTACGCACGTTTCGTACTCATTGCGGTTAATACTAGTAGTTAAATACAAAATGGATATAGTATTAGTGTACGCCGTTGATTCATTCTCCTTACATATCGTAGGTATTACAGTGAGGGAATAGCAGAGCCAGCTTCCTGTGACTCGTCGTAATAGGCGCATAATCGTGTGCGCTAACTCGCCCGCACAACCAACCGGAATACAAATGAACCAGAAAGCACTCAAGTGCGGGAATTCCTTTTAGTACATTTGCACTCGTGGCCTATTACTTTGGGCTATTTTCTTTACTTTAGTCGGTGAATCAGATGACTTGGTATTTCACGCATTGTTATTGTTATTTTTAGGTAGGCAGGCAGTTAAGTGCTAAATACACAAACTACTCATCATAGTAGGTATACCATAGACTGCGTTAGAAGTACTTAAAGGCAATCTATCGCTACTACAGTTTGTTTCTGAACACGAATTATTTACTTTTAGCCTATGTCCTTTCTCAGGCTCTAGGCTATCTGTGTACCAAATTTAATTTAAATCGGTTCAGTAATTTTAGCGTGAAACCGAGACAGACAGACAGAGTTACTTTCGCATTTATAATATTAGTTAGGATATCTTACTGATTGGTTCATTCGAGAATCGGGACACCAACACCAATCGCGTACCAGGGTGGAACCTCTTCACAGTCAATTTCCCGAAAATTTCTTTGGCAGATGTATGGAATTTTAACATAACAATTGCAACAAAAAGGTTCCATCCTGGTACGCAATTCAGTTTCCTCTACTATACTCGTGTGTTTATTCCATGAGTATTATTAAGTTTATCATATCCATAGCGTATGCACCCCAATACAGGTTAACACATCACTTGACTCGTTCATGTCCACGTCTTGTAGAGATATTATATTTATTAATTCGCTAAATCTTAATCTTGCCGTACTTAAGTAAGTATAAATATAATGCGGCAACTTTACCTATTAACATGCTCGGGTCTCCGTAGCACTTTCCGTCGTAAATTTTTAAAGAATTGTCGCAGTCTCCTAATTGCACCCAATTAGTACCTCTACTGATGAGACAAATTTTAATGTCCACCCATGCAAATTACAATTCACGGTTATTTCTGAGTTAAATGGTTTGTTGGCTGACTGGCAACCAATTCTGTGGCATATTAGTTTTTTATGTGAAACTAAAACTGAAATTAGTATTTTAATCCGAAAAGCCGCACTGTTTTATTCTCTAACATTGCCTTTTGGGCAGAACCAAATATTAACGAATATTTTTATAACTTAATCCGTGGACAAGAAATGTCTAAAGCCATACATCCTTAACTATTTACCATACTATTCTATGTAGCACCCACGCTGCATATCAATTAGGTACGTCTACGCCGACTCTAAAGAACTCCAGTGTTCGGAATACCGATGCTGATAGTGATAAATTCACTTTTAAATTTTACGCACATTTTGTTTACAAATTTCCCCTCTTGTTGAATGCGAGCAGTGCTGGTAAGGCGCGGAACATAAATAAATACCAACCCTTCCCCGGAAAAAAACCCTTTCACAACATTTCGGTAGGTTTCCAATAGTTTCAACTGTCTGTAGTTGCAACGGAATGCGCACGTCCAGTGTGAAAACGAAAGTTAAGTTGGAGATGCAATTTCGCGCCGTCGGGCCCCGCTTGGAAGGATTTCGCAGAAGCGCAATGGAACGTGACGCTCGACATCCGACTTGCGCAAGTTCCTAACGCTGAATGTTACACGAAAATTTATATTTACAGTTCACTTAGTTGGTACCACAATTTTATTAAACCTTATAAATATTAGCCAATCAAGATTCTAGTTACTAAGGAGGTCACCTTAATTAAATTTCGAAGTTTCCTTAGCGAACATCCTTTCCCTAATACTTATGTCTATTTAACTTACAAAGATTATTCGTAGATTGCTAGCAGACTCCGAATAGGTAGGTACAATTGAAAACATTTATTTGGAAATGTAATGATTGATTTCAGACTAAATGTTGTTGGATAAGTCAAACCTTCACTATGTAATTATAATTAACCTAAGCAATGTCGCATTCAAGTAATCATTGACACTATAATATCACTTTTCAATTAAGCGTTTCGTCAACAGATAATTAAACCTAATTATAATTATATATATGGTCAGTAACAAATAGTTGCGTAACTACTTATACTTAAGTAAATAGAGCCCATAATTAGATCCTGTTAAAGAAATGAACAAAGTCGCGATCAAAAGTACCTATTATTAAATAAATACACCTATACTATCACGGGTGATAAACGCGCTCAACTAACCCTCTGGCCCACTCTATCCGATAGTGACTGAATCACTTTATAATACCTACCTACCTTCTATCTCAAACAAGTACATTAAGTTTAAATTTAAATTATAAACCTGTGAATACTTTGAAAAATATCGCTGAACGTATATAAAAAGACGAATTGAGTCACCCCCCCCCCCCCCTCTCTTTGGCAGTCGTTAAATACTAGGAGACTACAAAAGGGACCAGACTACAAAAGGAATCTGACTGCTTGGGCAAGGAACTAGTCATTGCACTGAAAGTGTAGAGTTTAAAACACCCCAGGCTGTACGGCATCGGCATACGGCATGCAGGTCGATCGGGCGCGTCTGCTGCCTAAGCCTAGGCTTCGCCGCGCCGTCGCGACGCCTGACGCCATGGCGGGCGGCGCGCCGTTCCAACCCCAATGTAATTTACAATTACTTATTTACCCCGTAAATGGCTTACTCATCCATTTATACATGCTATGTTCGATTTTAAATACCACCTTGCAGGGAAACGAACTGCATTTAGAACACTTGTTTTATTTTCCTTATATTTCGTACTAAATACAAACTGAAATACAGATGCACAGAAAAAACCCCAGAAAAAAGACCAATGCTGGGAATCGAACCCAGGTCCTCAGCATTCCGTGCCGCGTGCCATACCCCTACACCACCACTGGTCTAGAGATTAGACACGAATCTTTCCTATACATCATACATTTCAATCTGCTAAATCATCACCTTATGCAGTGACAAGCGCACATCTATGTTACACCCTCATCGAGAGATTTTAACACTCCTTCGGAACTAACCGCTCACCTGGACAAGAGATGGCGCTACTGTGCAACTTTAAACAAGTTAGCTATGAAGTATCTTTTTTTTACTTATTTTTTCAACTTCATTTTTTTATTACTTTTACGGTCATCCCGTGAAATCATATATTTCGTACTAAATACAAACTGAAATACAGATGCACAGAAAAAACCCCAGAAAAAAGACCAATGCTGGGAATCGAACCCAGGTCCTCAGCATTCCGTGCCGCGTGCCATACCCCTACACCACCACTGGTCTAGAGATTAGACACGAATCTTTCCTATACATCATACATTTCAATCTGCTAAATCATCACCTTATGCAGTGACAAGCGCACATCTATGTTACACCCTCATCGAGAGATTTTAACACTCCTTCGGAACTAACCGCTCACCTGGACAAGAGATGGCGCTACTGTGCAACTTTAAACAAGTTAGCTATGAAGTATCTTTTTTTTTTTTGTACTTATTTTTTCAACTTCATTTTTTTATTACTTTTACGGTCATCCCGTGAAATCATATATTTCACGGGATGACCGTAAAAGTAATAAAAAAATGAAGTTGAAAAAATAAGTACAAAAAAAAAAAAAGATACTTCATAGCTAACTTGTTTAAAGTTGCACAGTAGCGCCATCTCTTGTCCAGGTGAGCGGTTAGTTCCGAAGGAGTGTTAAAATCTCTCGATGGGGGTGTAACATAGATGTGCGCTTGTCACTGCATAAGGTGATGATTTAGCAGATTGAAATGTATGATGTATAGGAAAGATTCGTGTCTAATCTCTAGACCAGTGGTGGTGTAGGGGTATGGCACGCGGCACGGAATGCTGAGGACCTGGGTTCGATTCCCAGCATTGGTCTTTTTTCTGGGGTTTTTTCTGTGCATCTGTATTTCAGTTTGTATTTAGTACGAAATATATGATTTCACGGGATGACCGTAAAAGTAATAAAAAAATGAAGTTGAAAAAATAAGTACAAAAAAAAAAGATACTTCATAGCTAACTTGTTTAAAGTTGCACAGTAGCGCCATCTCTTGTCCAGGTGAGCGGTTAGTTCCGAAGGAGTGTTAAAATCTCTCGATGAGGGTGTAACATAGATGTGCGCTTGTCACTGCATAAGGTGATGATTTAGCAGATTGAAATGTATGATGTATAGGAAAGATTCGTGTCTAATCTCTAGACCAGTGGTGGTGTAGGGGTATGGCACGCGGCACGGAATGCTGAGGACCTGGGTTCGATTCCCAGCATTGGTCTTTTTTCTGGGGTTTTTTCTGTGCATCTGTATTTCAGTTTGTATTTAGTACGAAATATATGATTTCACGGGATGACCGTAAAAGTAATAAAAAAATGAAGTTGAAAAAATAAGTACAAAAAAAAAAAAAGATACTTCATAGCTAACTTGTTTATTTTCCTTAATAATTTGTAATGTTGTCTAATCTATAAATAAATATCACGGGACAATTCACACCAATTGATCTAGTCCCAAACTAAGCAAAGATTGTACTATGGGTACTAGACAACGGATAAACATACTTATGTAGATAGATACATGCTTAAATACATATTAAACAACACCCAAGACTCGAGCACAAACATTCGTATTATTCACACAAATGTCTGCCCCGACCGGGAATCGAACCCGGGACCTCAAGCTTCGTAGTGTAGGTTCTCTAACAACTAGGCTATCCGGTCGTCAAAATAAGAATATGTCAATATGTATGTAGATGGTCCTGTTGTTTGTAATTTAATTATCTCTTTAAAGTAAACAGGATTTTGAATATTTATACTATGAACTACCATGACTGTAAAAAAGCGATACTAGGGGTTTTGACAGATGGAATTAAAATTTCTGTTTCACCAGTCTCGATTAGCGTTAAGTGACGGACAAACTGTTTCTTAATTTGACCATCAGATCAGGAGGCATTTAGCATTTTTATCCGTCACATAAAGTTAGTTTATTTTTTTGTGGCCATGGTTGGAGAGCCCTTCAGCCGGTTTCAGAAAAATAAATTAATTATTTTTTATTTTTTAAAGAACGAGGTCATGCTAAATTGCCTAAAATAATTTAAATATCAAGATTTGAATAAAAAAATGTAGGTACACTTTTAGTATTTAAAAATAAATCCAAAATTTCGTAATATTATTTAATAACAAACTTTTTTTCAGCGGCTCAATCGTTTGTTCTACCTGAACTTGTATGTCGCCATTAAAAAAAAGTTTATCTGTCAAATGGTTTGGCGCCACTTTTCGATTCGTTTTACGTGATTTTATTTTTCTTTGTTATTGTTAACAAAGTATCGTAAATAAATACCGTTTTTGGATCAATTATAATGTTACACATTTGTTTATGCAAAAAAATAGATGTATTTAAAAATTACATAGTTTACGATTTCTTTTGCTTTAACAATGAGCGACTCTTTGAAAGAAAGTGTGCGAACAGGAACGCGTGATCGTGAAATGTGACGTTGCCATTCCCCCTCTATGTTAAACCGACGATTAGTTAAGTGGTACTTAGTTTGCACAGGACCGGAGTGGTGAAACTGAAAAAAAACTAGCCGACAGATTTGTCCAGTACTTAGTTTATTCATTGGTTACGTGACCAGTAGTTTGACAATAAGGTGGTGAAACACCCCCTAAATTGGATAAATGAACTTGATTATGTAGCAACTGAAAATGTACTGTATACATAAGGTTTAACGTTGAATTTTAATGAGATATGAACGTACTCGCATGCACACACGCACGCTCACGCACGTTCTCACACACATACATACACACACATACACGTTACATACACATACACACACATACACACATGCACGCACACACAAATAACACAATGTCATGACACACATTATTCCCATTAAGTACTATGTAGTTATTAAGAACTTTTACTTTTTATGTTATTCTTGCATTCTAACGCATGACTGTACTATAAGCTGGAAGAGCGAGGCTTCCTGACACAGGTACACTATACCTAATAGGAAGTCTCGACTATTTTGTATTTACCACCTAAGTTGGAATGAAATAAATAATTTATTATTATTATTATTATTATGTTGGTACGGATTTCCGATCACGGGCCCATGGGGACCCGGTCATTTGAAAGGCATACATGGGGCCGAAGCCAACATGAAGAGGCCTTTGGTACCATATAATATAAATGAGATGGGCGCAACTATGGAGGTCTATCCCCTAATACACCATGAGGATGTGCTAGCGGACAGTCCCCCACAGTTGCCAAACTATTGCCAGGTAGGAAGTGACATGGAATTGGCTATGGGGTTGGGATGTTGTGGACAGGATTACCGGGCTATGGAGTGAGATAACGGACACCTACCATTTCAATATCTCATAAACTGAACTTTTGGTAGGCGGTGACTCGCTGTTCACTAAATGGGCCCCTCAAACTATTGCCCGCTCGGGGCAACGAGGCGGCAACATTGGTGTGAACGGCTAAGGATGGAGAGGTGTCGCTGGACTTTAAACTTCAAAATGCCAAATCGCCACTTACGGCCAAACACATCCATCCTTCGAGCATTTAGCTCTTGCGCTCCACTCTAGGCAACCAACAAAGGCAAACTAGAGGCGGGGTGGGTGTGTAACTGTGTGTGAGTGTGTGTATAAGCGCATGTGTGTATGTGTACCCCTGGAGGTCTCGGGTTCGTGGTGTCGCTACGCACCAACAGCTCGCCACAAGCCGCCCTGCGATGACTGACTGCACTGGTGACACGACAACACCAGCGGGCGATGAGGTCGTCACATCCCTACGCCTATTTATTATTATTATTATTATGTTGGTACGGATTTCCGATCACGGGCCCACGGGGACCCGGTCATTTGAAAGGCATTCATGGGGCCAAAACCAACATGAAGAGGCCTTTGGTACCATATAATATAAATATAATATATAATATATATTATTATTATTATTATTACTATTATTTGGTAGTTGTCATCCATGGTCCCAAAAGGAAGATCAGCGCCGTTCGCAAGATTGACAATTTTATGCTGATTTGGGACCATTTTGTGACACGCATCTTATTTTATCGTTGTTTTTATCTATGTTAACTATTTTGTCACAAATAAAATTTTTCTTTCTTTCATTACTACCATAAACACTTGCAGTACACAATACAAACGAATTTTCCTGATTAAAAAATGTAGCTAAAGGAACTGCTACTTAAACTAAGTTATGTTTATCGAAAGGATATGGAAATAGCGGGTAATTAAGATAGTCGAAGGAGGACAGGGTTGGCGGCACACAGCTCATGGCAACTCGCTCGGGGTTCGGGCAACTGGAACAGTCGCCGACCTGGGGGTAGCAGCCTTGACATGGTACTCCGAGCGCTCGTTGACACGCAATAGGCAACAAGACTGTTCAGCGCTGGGTAACACAGCTCAAGTATAATTTATTAGGTCGTATAATCCTAAAATTTTGAGCACGGATTGGGCGTAGTTCATAACAATGGATTATAACTCTGGTGACAATGCGTCAGTAATTTTACGAATTAATAACAAAAACTAGTCTCCTACCTGCGTATAAGGCGCGCATTACGGACTATTGTTGTTAAAGGAAGCCATTCAAGTCTGTTGAATACGAGTCGTCGGTCAGGTAGCGTGTGTAAAATTCGATACGAGGCTCGCAGCTAGAGATTATCTCGGCTTAACATTCCGTCCCGCGGCATATGTGGGTCCCAGGAACGATCGGCCACGATACAGTACAAAGCTTTTTTGATGATAAAACGATAGTGCCCGCGTCCAATTTACCCAATAAAAAGCATGCGGGTGCAGGCGTCGGGCGACGCGACGATGGCGACTGCTGGCTAGGTGTCTCGCCTCGTGCGGCTCTATGTCGCGTGAGTAATTATTCGGAATTACAAAGCTTAAATGCATTAATATCGACTATTGTGGGGCCGTCAGGACTGCGTGTTCGGTGGGGTGCTTAGAGGGGTGCATGCGCATATTTTCTGTCCCCATGTTGCATTGATATTCGCTTTTCTATTCAGTTACATAATTTTTAATGTGGAAAGAAAGGCAAACTTGTAGATTAGTAATTTTAGAGTAATTCCTGGGAAGCAACAGCAAGATCATGAAACCACAACAATAATTAAGTACGTTAAAAACAGAACCAGAGTCACGAAAAGGAACACAAAATGGTCGTTATATATAATGATTTTGTACCTACATGAAAAATGTACCGTCTGCAACCCGGACAATAAAAACAATTCGATTAATACATAGGGATCCTCAAAATTGGATGAATAGTTTAGGAACAGCGATAGTAGGTACAAACATTAGATAGGTACAAATTTACATAAACTGCTAAAATCATAACCCTAACCTCCTTTTCCTTTTAGTTTTCCAATAGTCTGGATATTTTTTTTTATTGTTTCTTACTTTTAGCTTAAACGATACTCGAAGTTCGTTTATCTAAGTACGAAACAATAGGTACCTCATAACCGAGGCCATACTTTATTCTGTTCTCTAATGTAAGTATTTAGTTTTTCTAATAGGTAAGTACCTATGCAGAAGTGGTGACTTAAATTGGGGCAATGACTAGTCTTGAAATTCTCTAATGTGATTATTTCTTAGGAAACTCGAACAATTAAGATAAAGCACGAGTGCTCCACGTTGTATCTTTAAATAAATAGTCGCAAACAAACTGAAAGTCCCTGTTATACGATATCGAATCGTGATTGGATCGTAAACACCCCGAACAAATTGGATTGGAAAACCTGGGAAAACCGATGAGTAGGTACAGACTTTAGACTTGCTACAATGTTTGTAGGACTAGCTGGATATATATGTGAGCCGTAGGATATTTTTGGCTTGCTTAGGCATAATGCGCATTTCCTTGTTTGGTAGGCGTACGTACACCTACAATGATTTTAACTCCCTTAGCGTCGCAACTTTATGGCCAACAGTTAACCGCAATACTCCTGCGTGAACTGTAAAAAAACAGACATCGTAATAGCAGTATCTAAAAGCAGTAAACCATTTAAATAGAGTTGGAGAAATTCTATTTCAGAGTTGAGGAAAAGTGCATTCAAATATTGATTTCTTGGGTTTGTCTCTACTTTCACTTACTTTTCCACATAAAATAAAGATATATCGATCGAGGTCGATTTTTAAAATCATTTTGAAAATACCAAGAACGGTAATCTTCTAGGCACTTCTGCAATCGCATTTAAATTTACCTTAAGTAGAATTAAGAGTTAAGACACTTGAATGATATTTTCACAGGTTTACCTAATTTCAAAAACTTTGTTTTATTATAATCTATTCTAGATGTCCGTATAGTTACTTGTTAAAATATAAGTACCTGGGCGTCCGAGCTTTGCTCAGAGCAAAATTAGAGAACAAGTGTTTATTTATACTTAGGTATACCAACGCACTTATATCAACCTTATAAGTTGTACAGTAAAATAAAGATGGTAAAAACAGTAAAATAAAAATATCATACTAGGTTGCTTAGGTAACTGTTTAAATTTAATACTTTATGGGTAAGAAATATCCTTTGTGCCTGCTCGGGGGTTATTATCTTGGTTGCTAATTGCTGTCTATTAAAGATTATAACTAGTTCTACAGGTAACCTCTGTTAGCACTGCTAAATTGGGAATGGCAGTATCTAGGCGAACAGTGCAAGTAAAATTAGCATTGTTTTTAAATTGAAAATACTTAATAACACCGATGAAAAGGCGATGTTAAAATTGTAACTTAAAGACAAACTTATCCAAAACAATGCTAAAGGATCGCATGCAAAAATGTGGTGTGTACATGTATTGACTATTAATATATTATTTTGATGTGTGTAGATATGTATAACGTGTCAACATTTATGGTCTTGGACAGACAGTTAATGCAGACGTGCAAATATGTAGCAGACCCTTACACGTAGACACGTTGCAAATTGCAATTGAAGACGTAACATGCATTGTAGGCGAGTAAGTGTAAGTTATGCATACAGCCGACACGGACGCGACACCTCGAGGATGTCGCAAGGGGGACAATCGCAAATAATATCGATTAACCCACGGGCGGTGGCGGCTGGTGACGAACGGCGCGACCGCCGCGCGATTTTCTAACGCAGGGCACGGATGGACCGCGCCAAACAATCTATAACGTACATGACTGTTGTTACATATTTATCAGTTCATAAACAAGTAGCTACTCAAACAATAAACTTATGAAACACGGCACTAATTTAACTTCCATCGATTATATTACCGTATCCATACGAGGCATAATGTATGAAGTTATTGATTAAGTACCTTGCTATAAGTATAATTCTGCAACTAAAACGAATTAGAATTATTCAAAAAATAATCAATCTCATAGTAATTTGTTTGCGTATGGTTTGTAACGGGCACGGGGTTCCTGCACATTTATGGTCGGCTACCGGTGTTTTGGAAGTCGTGCGGATAAACTAAACATTCTCAATCTGCGGGCGTGACGCAGGCGCGAATCTGGTTTTGTGATTACATATTTAAGTATATGTCTTATGACTATATTTATAGCTAATTCGATAGTGTTTCATAGCAAACACAGAATTGTGCTACCGTCATGAAACTGGAGCAAGTCGTTTTTTTTCTTTTAATCTGTATATCTATAGGTACATATTAGAAACATAAATCAATTGGAATGCATGTAATTAATTGAATTACTCTAGAACAGTTGTACCTATTAGGAAAATAATTTACCTAATTGTCAGGATAAGATTTTATGAAAGAAAAAATATTTGGAAATTTTACGAAAAGGTGAATAATTTTGTGATGCTAAAAAATCTCCATGTTGAAAATTGAGACAGACAAAATATTCTTGCAGGGAAGATTTGTTATCTTTCGGGCGGGTAGCTAAGTAGTTGTAAAAATAACAGAACTAGGTAGGATGCCGTAGCAGCTACGGTGGCTGACCCGCTGACTCATTAAAAACGTCGTTTGAGTTTTACTTAATGCCTACTTACATCGCGTAACAATAGTATACGACGCAGTTGAGAGGCTCATATTGATGTTGATTGATACGTCAACGAGTTTAAATATTTAAATGTAGGTATCATTATGCCGCTTGTGCCTCCGGCGCATAATAACAAATGGCTGCCGCATTCCATGCCCCACTCTGTTAATTACTAGTTTTATTAAATCGTTGCACGATAAAGTTAAACCAAGCGCCTCATGAACGATTAAACAAACAGTGTAAGCTGCTGTGCACAGCCTATTAAACGATGAGCTACTTGACTAATTTTGCTGAGCGACTGGACTATCATTCATGGCATGTTATAAAACTTTAATTAAAAGACAAGCGGTACCCAGCTGCGTTTAGGTATCTTCCGAATTCATGAAGCTTCAGTACATATGCACTTACATACTGTGATTAAGTACCTACCTACCTTGAAATGAGAGAAGCGTTAAATTAAGTAGGATGAGAGGATAATAGATACGGACGGGACATGGACATGGCACAAGGCAAAGTTAAAATCTAATACTGGCTGCTAAAGCTATTCGCGGGGTAACTTGACAAAGGAAGGATTCCATTGTTTTTGTTTTCGCGTGTGAGTAACGTCGCGCTTCCATTGTTTCAGCGGGCTCAACTTCCAGGATTTGATCGTGCGACAAGGCGCCATCGACTCCCCGCCTAAGACTCCCTTCATTCTTGGCTTCGAATGTGCCGGAGAAATTGAACAGGTTGGCGAAGGCGTCACTAACTTCAAGGTAAGTTTTTAAACAAGCTTTCCTTCGTTCCACTGGTATTTTTAAAAGCTTTAAAAATTTCGGCCGCAACAGCTGTGATTCTAGTCAGTCAGTTTCTCATGGTTACAGGGCCAAACATTTTCACTTTTTTTAATAGTAGGTACGTTGTTGTACATAATAAATGTATAAAAATTGCTCGTTCTATCTACGCTATTAACTTAACCTAAGTTGAGTGAATAAATTTTTGAAATTACATTAGTGGAAAATATCATTAGAAAGTAGTTTTAAATTTAAATACGAGAGAGTAATAGCAAATTACATCTCTAGTTTATCTTGTCAACTAGTCTACATATAATATATATATTTTTTTGATTTACTTTTTAATATTAGAACATACATCTTCTAATATATAAAAATCTCGTGTCACGGTGTTTGTTACCGAACTCCTCCGAAACGGCTTGGCCGATTTTTATGAAACTTTTTTCTCTACACTCGGTAGGTCTGAGAATAGGTCGTAGGCTATTTTTTTATCCCCCCCCCCCATTCTTCGCGGACGGAGTCGCGGGCAACAGCTAGTAACAATATATATTTAAGTACGCCCAACTGTGAAACAGTTTGTTGGCGTCAAATCAATATAATTTAATTTGAATTGTAATTTTGTAGTAGACGCACAGATTTTTACAATTGTCTTGATAGGTATTTGCGAGTGATTGGTTTTAAAATCGGTCCCGGGATCCAAATACTATTTTCATTTCAGTAAGTCAATCTGTATTTTAAAGTGGATTAAAAAATTACGTACACGAGATAGGTAAAGTATATTTATCAATAATCGGAAAAACTAACGCCGCAAGATAAGTAAATTAAGGCTGGTAAAGAATTCTTAACTGACTTCCAGCAATGAAAGGCAAATTAGTGAAAATGTTTTAACCATGTTATTAACCAGCTTACCTACGGCCCAACAAATAGGTTTTGGTAAATTTAAAGTCAATTAGGCACCTAATAAACAGCAAGGTAAGCAAATAGTCGAAAGCAAATAACTCGTTTCTATCATAAATATGTACGTAGCGCGCGTGAACGATGTCCAGTGTTTGCCACGCATGAGGGACTCCACTTGCATAATTACCTAATAAATAATTTGCTAATACTTCTATACTGTAGGTACTATAATGTAGACTCAATTACTGCCTGAAGTTGTGTGTAACTTAACGGATTAGGCAAATACACTCAAAAATTAAAAATTGCGCTCTAAATGCTTTTCTAGGGTTCCGTAACCAAAATAGCAAACACGGAACCCAGGTTTCACCATGTTCTGTCTATCTGTCTACTCGTCTGAACGTCTGCCCGCGGCTTAGCTTCAGAGACTATTGTATACTAGAACGCTGGAACTTGACATGGGTGTAGGTACACATAATCACGGCGACAAATTGATTAATGATGGTACTTGGCCATGTATTCACTTAAGTATCTAACGCAGTATATCTCACTTACAGTACATTAATAGAAGGATTAATGGCGATTACTACAAGTTTCACAAGTAATGAGATATATATATATATATATCATTCAAATATGAATAATAAATAAAGCGTACGTTTCATGAAATTCTAATCTGAGGTCTTATTGCCTAACGCACTTGGAATAACAATCGTTTTCACCGTTTCTCTCTGTCACACGGTAAAGGACGAAGGTAGAAAGAGATGGTGAATGACATCGCGCGTTAGACAATAAGGCAGCTAATCTGAGTCTGATGTTTAAAGTCTTACCTATACTACGACCAATGGTGGATTTACCAACAGGCTGAGTAGTGCCGGCTGCAGCCTTGCACAGCAAATTTTAGGGGAGCGGCAAATTTGGCTCAATTTTTTTTTAGTCTTATAGAATAAAAAAACGTCATTCATTGTATAGGGTTATTTGTAGCATCCTTTTAACCCTTAACACCTACCACTTAAACAAATGTTTATTGTTTTACGGCTTTTGTCATAACTTAATATTTTTGGTGTAATAACGTTTTGAAAATTTGAGATTACCTCTTATTTTTACGATACTCTGTGTATTTGTATGGGAAAAAAAGTGCTTAATTTAAAAAAGTCGTAGAACAAAAAACATTTGTTTGAGTGATAGGAATTCAGGGTTAAGAGGATGTCAGTGAATTAAAAATAACCCTGTATATTATATTACATTTAACAAAAAAAAACATATAGTCGAACATGGAACCTCTTCCTTTTTTGAAGTCCGTTAATAACAATATTTTAGTACCTAGGTATACCGTATGCTCCAACGTCTGTGTATGAATAATTACTAAGCGCTTTGTAAAGTAGGTATACTTTCGTGAACAAGATTTTCTAATAAAATATTACAATACCGTTTTAACATTACAATTTAAATTCATAGTATCGAATTGCAGAGGTTAGTAGGGGCGGCTAAGATTAAGTAAGACTATGACTGCGGCTTCGTAGACAGACTTTGAACTTTCAATTGTCGTAGGTGGGCGACCAAGTGGTAGCACTCCCCGAGTACCGCGCATGGGCTGAGCTGGTGTCGGTGCCGGCGCAGTACGTGTTCGCGCTGCCGGCCGGCATGAGCCCGCTGGACGCCGTGGCCGTCACCACCAACTACACGGTCGCGTATCTACTGCTCTTCGAGATGGCCAACCTCGCGCCTGGGAAGAGTCTACTCGTGCATTCGGCTGGAGGCGGCGTGGTAAGTTTAATGATGATAATATTGATATTTTTTTAATTTCCAGCCTATAGGTATATAAGTCCCATTGCTGGACACTGGTCTCTTCTCAGAATGAGAGGGCTTGGGATTTAGTCCCCACGTAGGCGCAAGCTGATTGAGCTCCACAAACACCATTTAACGTCAGTATGGATGTTTTCCGTCACCGAAAAGCTCTTATTCCTAAAGCTCGAGCTTACCTATATACATTTACAAGATGTCTGATTTCTGACCTATCGTAGAACATATATTTCATACTAAAAGAAAATGGAGTTGAAAAATAAAAATACAAAAAGATACTTCATACCAAACTATCGTAGAAAGTTTTCACAGTAAGCGTCATAATGATTTTCCTTGACAAGCAATGCGATGTCACTGACATTTGGCCATAGTTATGCAGAAAGAGACCAATAATAAAAATCCAGTTTCGAGATATAGCCGTTTTTAGGTTGTAAATTTTTTTTTTACACTCCCTGTTATGTTTTATTCAAAATAAGTAAGCCAATTTAGTAGAATATAGTACAATGCATTGTATTAAGCAACTTTTATGTAAATTTAATGGATTTTTCTGGCTTTTTTTTAAATCAAAAAAGTTGGTCGTTTTCTGCAGAATTAAATGTTTGTTAATCTGTTTTCAACCGTAAATCAATGAAAGCGACCATAATTTAGTCGGTTTATGCAAATTACCATACGATATTACTTATTTTTTTTGAAAAAAGCTAATTTGATGATCGTAATCAGCAAATTACCTTGGTCGCCTTATACAAAATCTTTTATTCAGGAAAAAATAAAATAAAATAAAAATAGTATACACTTTCTAGTATCTGCCTTATTTTTATATGAAAAAAATTTGCTTGAAACGTTAAGTATAAACTTAGTATGTATGTACTTAGTGTAATTACAATGAATTTTTATTTTTATTTTTAAGATTTTTTTTTGATTTGTTTTTAGAAATTAACAAGTGATATTTATTTATTTATTTATTTAATAAAAATCAAAATAACAGTCTTTCCTGAACATTAAAAGTCTTTCCTGCGCAGTCAACCATTCTTATTCATAAGAAACGACCACGGCACAGTAAGTTCAGGTACTGTATTTTGGCGTAAGAAAACGACCACACTTGGAATAGGTACACCGTAAAAACAAAATTGCTGAAAGCGACCATATGTCTGGTCGTTTTAAGCAGATCAAATAAATGTACTAACTCATACTTCGTTTTTTGTTAAATCCGACCAAGTGGGCCGAGGGTAAATTGGCTGTTTTCTGCAGATTAAAACTGTAGTCTTTTTACGGTAGAAATAGACCAAATACAGTACTTGGCTGCTTTTGACAAATAAAAACGCAAAATTTTGCAGATAGTCGTTTTAAGCTTAATTAAATTTCTCAGTGAAATTAAGTCTTAAAAATTACCGCGTTTCATTAGAATATGCAGAAAAAAATCTAGTTTTTAATGGCATATTTAACTCGTTTCTCGAAAAAATGGGGTTGGTCGCTTTCTGCCTAACTATGGCCATTTATTGTTAAAGGGTTCCACAACGGGTCGCAATTCAGTTTGTTCGACTGTACGTGACTGAAGGTGCCGACAGCGACTAAGAATGCGTTCAAGTTACCCACACACACATAGACGTGATTAACAGAAACGTTTACACACACTATACCTATGCTTACGTTCGTGAAATGTGAAGGATCGCGCACCTTCGTGAATGAATGAACAGATGTACAGTCAGCAACAAAAATATGAATACACTTTAAAGTACCAAAATATGTATACACGCCTTTATGCCCTGGTAATAGTCGTGGATGCATATTTTTGGTACTTTGAGTGTATTCATATTTTTGTTGCTGACTGTACATTATTCGATTTCAGTCAAAAGTTCTACGATTTGTCAATTCTATCTATGTATGGCACTAATAATAGCTTGTACGATATTTTATTTATATAAACCACATTTTATTCCCGCCAATGATGTTGAAACTTTACATTGTAACTTCTGTAAAGCACGGTAGCAACTTCGTAGAGGAAGCTTCCGAGAATTGTCGGCGCGTATGTGAACTTCATAATAGCCGTGCAAACAATCCGGCTAGTTCTCTAATTGCCGCTCTAAATTAGTAAAAAACCCTTGCTTGTTTTGGAATCTCGCGGTTTCCGCCCGTGACGTCACTCACCCTCCACGTCAATGACCTTTACTGCGAATGGCTAACTTTGGGCGGGGCCAGTCAATAAACTATGTCTGGCTAATAAAACCAAGAGGTATCAATTTTAAAGCTACCTACTATGAGTAATACAGCTAATGGGTTTACAAAGGGTGATGGGCACGGAAACTATTGTATAACACTTCTCCCATAATTGTGTCCCCTGCTCTGAGGTTCGCATATTATGAACCACTTTATATCGAAGTGTCAATTACGCCGTGATTCGATTGAGCTAAACATGAGAATTCAATTGCGAACGTTGCGGAACGCTGTTACCCCTATGGAGACTTGCTATACATTGGTCTGTAGGTACGCTTTCTCACACTCATATTGCCGCATAGAAATCTGAAGTACCTAATCTAGAACGAGTACCTATTTCAAGATGATTTAAATATTAATTTATTGGTACAGACAAAGACTATCTCCACATAGTGTAAAAGATTTTTCCACTACAAAAGTAATCTAGAGCAACACACTTCCAGCGCGCCAAGGCATATTAAGTTGCCCGAGTCTAACTTAACGTAGTTACCTATGTTTTAATTTAAACTGCACTTACTTTGGCTTTTCCGTAGTGTAAGTACATCCACGTTCATCCAAGAATTGCGCACTTATCGATGAGGAAGTCAGTAGGAAGGCGTTCTATTCTTGAATAGGTAATATAGCTGCATTTTGCCAGGATGAATTCAAGTTTAATAAGTACGCAAGTAACTTATAGTCCAAGCACAGATGGTAATGTCTGTAATCTGTTACCAGGGACAAGCGGTGGCACAGTTGGCGAAGACCGTGGACAACGTGACGGTATTCGGCGTCTGCTCCAAAAGCAAGCACGAGTCTCTAAAGGCAAACAACAACAACATCGACCATCTGCTCGAGCGTGGCAGCGATTACACCAGCGAAGTTAGGAAGTGAGTGCCGGTTTCGAATTTCTGAAGGATACGCGATAATCTTAAGTTGTTTTTTGTCTAGCATCATTTGTCATTTTGCTAGTGAGGAGAGGTAGAAAAAAGGAAAACATGTAGGTACGTCTACCTACTTACGTTCTGCTAAGCTGCGGCATATCATGATCTAGCCGTGCTGGTGAATTTATATCTATCAACGATATTTTTGGTCGAATAAAAAAAAACTGATGTCGAAGCTTTTGCAGCCTCCATTAGACCAAATCTGTCAGAGCGAGAAACCTATCTTTCTTTCGCTTGATTGTTATTTTTAGGGTTCCGTAGTCAACTAGGAACCCTTATAGTTTCGCCATGTCTGTCCGTCTGTCTGTCTGTCCGCGGCTAAGCTCAGAGATCGTTAGTACTAGAAAGCTGTAATTTGGCATGAATATATATATCTGTCACGCCAACAAAGTGGTAAAATAAAAAATAAAAAAAAAATTTTTTTTAGGGTACCTCCCATAGACGTAAAGGGGGGGGGTGATTTTTTTTCTCGACTAATCCTATAGTGTGGGGTATCGTTGGATAGGTCTTTTAAAACCATTGCGGATTTGCTAACATGATTTTTCTATTCAGCGATCTATTTGCGAAATATTCAACTTTAAAGTGAAAATTTTCATTAAAATCGAGCGTCCCCCCCCTCTAAAATCTAAACTGTTAGGTGGAAAAATTTGAAAAAATTCAGAATGGTAGTAAATATATCAAATTTACTAGGAAAATTATAGCGGCTAAGATTGCTTGGAAATTATTTGTAGTTTAAGAGTAAATAGTAGCCTAAGGTATGAAACATACCTAAACTTGGATGATTCCGTACATATACGAAATCCTTAGAAAAATATTACTTGATTTTTTTGTAATGGCTACGGAACCCTACCTTGTGCGTGTCCGACACGCTCTTGGCCGGTTTTTTTTTGTTATTGATTAGTATTGTCTTGACTTAATTACAGGATAATAATATAACTAGAGAGTCGGCCTTGCTTAACTGTAGGTATATTCAGTAACTGAATCACGAGAAGCGTTAGTGTGGATTGCGCGATGAATTCTAAAAATGAAGGGATGAAATCACGAAGCGCTAAAAATAATAACCAGCTCAGCGGGCCCTTCATCTCACTAATCCCTTGTTTGTATTAACGCGACGCGCGATCGGCGCCGGAATTTAAACACGTTTCATGTACTCGTTCCTACATTTCGACGGCGTACTATGTTTACCACCTTATCAAACCAATTTATTTTATCAATTTCTGTTATTAAAAAAAAGTAATAAAATTGGTATTAAATATACCTAGCTAATGTTTAAAGCGTGATACGTGCGACTCGGTTACCGCTTCCGAGCTAATAAGTCAAATTGTTCTCGATCTCAGGCTTTGTTAATTGGTGTTTATTACAGTTACATATTTCGAGCGGAGCCAGACTCGTGTGATACAAATACCACCAATTAATATAGAGCCCCTCTTCCTCTCGTCTTACACAATTTGTGGGATCGAGAGGACGAACGAACAGTAAAGTCAAGGTCCAATTATATTGGACTCACTACACGTTAATTGTTCCGTTTATAACCCGCTCCTTAGGGCAGCTGCTTCATAACAACCGCGGCATTTAATTCTCGTAAATAGAAAAAGATATTTTTACATCTGGTGAGCTCTTTAAAGCATAAACAAGCCGCACCACACAAGTTCAATGGATGTAAATAAACGGAGGTGGATATCTACTGCCTTTAGTCGGCGCTAAATGTGTAGAAAATGGATATTGCTACATCCGTAGCGTGTTATTTGAGTTCGTGCATTAATATTTTGTAATGGCTGCTTTCAGTCGCAGTCAGATTATATGTAATTGTAATGGTGGTGTCTTCTAACTATATGTATGAACTGATAAGTTAGCTACGGCTTTAACGACACGTTCCAAATGAGGTTGGGCTTTAAGACTTGTTATTTGTCCGTCAGGATCAATCCGGATGGCGTGGATATCGTTCTGGACTGTCTCTGCGGCGAGGAGTGCAACCGCGGCTATTCTCTGTTGAGGCCAATGGGCCGGTACATTCTTTACGGTACCTAATTAATTTCACACTCACAACTTATTGATATGGAAAGATTTTTATACGAATACCAACGTTTTACCGAGCTATTTTATCGCAGGATCATCCAACATCGTGACCGGCGAGACCAAGAGTTTCTTCAGCACCGCGCGTGCCGTGAGTACACATTTTATTACTACTATCAGATTCTTAACAGAATGTTACTTACACGAACTATTACAAAAATATTTTTGGGTTGGTTTTTTCATTGTGCTTCGTGTCAGAAACTCCTTGAGAGACTTATTACTTACATCAAAATATTGAAACATTTAAAATATAGGTATGTACCTACATAAATAAATTTGTAATGGGCGATTTAAAAAAAACATTGTGCTTCTTTTTTTAGTCAATCGTTGAAGCAAATGTCCTCACCTGAATTAAGAAGACAGTTCTAAAACAAAATATATGTACGATAGTTTCTTAGCCTTGGCGAATATTTGAATAATACCTAATCCCGAGGGCACCTCTCTTTCGTAACTTGTACTTGTTATAGATATGCGTAGCTAAGTCAGCATTGAAACCATTGAAACGCTCAAGCCCTGTTATTATCAGTCGTCGGTACGAGCGTCAGCCGAAAATAAAATTAGATATCTTTGTACCTACTCGAGTATTAAAATTCCGCGTTCTATTACTATAGCCTCCTTTTGTTTTTGTCATATTCGTAATTATGTACTTACGTACGTAATTCGTTTACTTTGCACATGAAATATTTTAGTTTTGCCCTAATAGTGAAATCTAATGTGTTTTTTACAGCCTTCTCTTTATTATATTAATTCAGTAATAAATCCGGGAGATGGGTTTTATCGTGCTCGTCTTAGACTTGGTTTAGTTGTTGTATGTTAGTGCTCAACTATGGAGCCAGCTTCAAAACCGCCAATTCATTACCTTAAAATAAAAATCATAAAAAGCTGAAGCGCAGATGCTTCCCACAATAAACTAGACGTCTGCCATATTCTAGTAGGTTATTCGTTGCTTTTTCGTAGGCAAATATTATAGTATCGAACGCAACTCCCAGTCCTGCATAAAACCACACGCTGGTTCACGCGAATCCACAAGTTACTGCATGCAGCATGTCAAATCATACAATATTTAAAGAATGTACGTAAGTACATAATCAAATGATAAAGCGAACGGCTGCACTCATTAGTCAATTCCATCGATGTTCTCGAAAGACTTTGTACCATTGTCATTTGTCATCTCTTCGATTTCGCATTAGTGGGGGTAGGTCACAACAGAGGAATATCTCTCCAAGCAGATGTTATGCCTGGGGACCGAAAACAGAAGGAAGACAGTTGGAAGTTGTATTTGGGTAGGGCCGTGAACCGTTTCAACCGTCGTGTCGTGTCTTTCCTGTGTTAGGAAAATCGTCTAATGACGTCCATCAAATAAAAATCTAAGTGACCACCGCCACGCGGGTGTGGTGTGTGGTCGCAGAATCGCAATTGGTTTTAGTTCATATAGGTAGATAGTGAAAATAAACTGATCAATAACGTCTTACGTACGCACGTTGCACGTCGCACGTTGTGCGCGTTTGGCAGCCGCCGTGACGTGCGACTCCAGAGGAAGGGCTACGGATTAGCCCGAAACATGTCGAGTTAAACTCGTTTTAAGACGTGAGTGATCCGTTTATTTTCACTATGAGCGAGTCTCACCGTAGTTTCATGTTTAAAGCATATAGGTAGATTTTCGTAACACACGGGATACGGGCGGTTGAAACGCTTCACGGCTCCACCCATTTATGCAGCAGAGTTGAGAAACTTCGATAGCGCGATGTAAAACATAGCGGTTTTCCTAATTGACGTCTAGATGGCGCTGAGTTTACACATTTAAACACCTTTTGAAATGATTGCCTGATTGTTTTTTTTTCTAATTTGACCAGTGGTGGCAAGTGGACAAGGTGTCTCCGATCAAGCTGTTCGACGAGAACAAGAGCCTGGCGGGGCTGAACCTGCGGCACTTGCTCTTCCAGCACGGGCGCGCCGAGTGCGTGCGCCGCGCCGTCGATGCCGTCTTCCAACTCTGGCTCGACGGGAAGGTTAAGCCTCTAGTCGACTCCACCTGGGCGCTTGAAGACGTAAGTGCCATGTTATATGTACTTTTATAGTGTTGAGTAGGACATGCAAGAGGCGCTACATTCGTCCCGTACATGACGTCAAAATGTAAGAGGGACTCAACATTTTAAAGTGTACTTCTTCAAATTTTATGTCGCAGCGGCAGTCGCGTTCTCACTCTCCGTACGACCGACAATAACATCAAATGTCATACTTGTACTTTTAACTTCAAACGTATTGCCGAGCTTCAGTACGCCTCGCAAAAGGAAGTAAAAGTAGGACATTGTGCTGGTTGAGTGCAAAAAAGAGGATACTCTTACAAACTCTTTTTCAAATCGTGTCCGACCTAACACGTGCTGTTTAGCACGAAGAAATTAAAGCATCATACATAATATAACGATTCGTTTATTATACTTTCAGGTGATCTGTCACCTTCGCAGGTCTTGTTAGCACCCGTGACATTTATTTACTCTGCACGTGGCGCATTAAGGTACTAGCTTATGGTCACCATTTAAATTACGTATCATTTTATAGGTCGCCGAAGCGATGCAAAAGATGCACGATCGTAAAAACATCGGCAAACTAGTACTGGATCCGTCGCTGGAGCCCAAACCGAAACCAGCCACGCCCGCTAAAGGCAAAGCCGGCAAGGAAAAGAAACCAGCCAAGGAGAGCTCCGAAGAAAAGAAAGATAAGGACAAAGATGAGGAGAAGAAGCCCGCTGAGAACGGAGAAAAGAACGGTGAGAAGGAAGCTGATGAACCGCTCACTAACGGTAACAGCGACGAAGGTCAGTCCCGAACCATTGTGGCCGCGCATGCGTAGACGCGTAGAGGCTTCGCATCGTATATTTGTATGCGTTACTTTTGGTTTACGCTTTTATTCTAAGTATTATTTTATATCTACGCACGCACTGGTTAAACGCACGACGGCAGCGATTTGTCGCGCGCTCGGCGGATAAGGTAACGCTATGTTTATTACTGAATTTTGCCTATAATTCTTGATTTCCGTAAATAAAACGCTTTAGGTTATCTTATCGTAGACTTTCATCTTAACTATGAATTAGGAGAAGCTTAATTTTACGACACAAAACCCATCTAACTGACTACATATTTCACACAGACCTGAGAGAGTCAATGGTGTGACGTGTGACAGAGTGGCATAATTCTTGGATCCCATTTCAAAAATGGAACGTACTCGTTGTTTAGACTAACGATCAGGGCCCAATTGGATAACAAAGTACAACTAATATTACAAGCGGAACTCTCGCTTCAGTTATATTAACTAGAAAGGGAGTTCCGCTTGTAATATTAGTTGTACTTTGTTATGCAATTGGGCCCAGTTAGATGTGTCTTCGTTTGTACTATTGTGATAAATATTTTGAAGCTTTAAAGAATAGAATAGAAAAAGGCATTATAACTTATTTCTAGTCTTCTGACTGGTGTAGAAACGGGACACAAAACTTCAAGCGCATAAGTAATAATGAGTCGCTAAAAATAGTTTCCATAAATACTTGTCTATTAGTTAAATCATTTGTGAAATTAAAATTATGGAATTCGAATCAACACTAACATGTGTTTTAAGAAATCGAAATTTAGAACCATCTACTTATCACGTATGTACAGTAAACGTATAAGCAGGATACTTGGGTACGACGTCCGTTATCGGACAATATTACCTACCTCATTTAAAATTGCTACCTTATCTACCGGGCTTCGACCGTCGTGGAACGAGTAAAGTTTCAGCCAGCAGTACCTAACAAGGCCTGCTAGACGCGCGACCAGTGTTCGCTGCGTAGTATTAGGTAACGCCATCAGAGTTGAGGTCACGCACACAACAACATGTCATGTAATGACAGCGGGCTTTTGACATTCATTCGTACCGATAGCAAATTCAACAGACTCAACATAGAATTACAAGATTGACTAAAAATTTCTTCAACCTATTTCTTTAAGAATAATTTAGGAAATTAAATCTAGTTCAAACAAAATAGAAAATAAAATATTTTGAACTATTTTATATAAATGAGATAAGCATAGTTTTCGCTATTTATTAAATACCGATTTTTTCTTGCGAGTATTTCTTATCTGTTTCAAATTGTTTTATTTCAAAAATAGGTTATATAAAAAAGAAAAATTACAATATGCATAGTATTACGTAAGTATTTCATCATAAGATCATATAACTCACATTTTCATTCACTCAGTCATATCATTCATCCACTATCTTTTTTGCAATCAGTACTTTATATAGCTGTGTGTGTAATCATTCGCCTCCAACTCTCGTGGCGTTACCTATAGTAACCTAGCTTTACACGCAGTTAACAGATAAAACGCTCGCCGCCTCCGGTCGCGCGTAGTCGTCGCTGGGCCGTAACGCGCCGTGCGCTTAGCCAGACAGGTCATAATAAGTCGGGTCGAGTATCTTCATTTTAGACTTAAGATATAATCATACTAAAATCTTATTTTTATGTTTATGTATGCGGAATAATACTAAAGGATTCACTATCTACAAACCACCATAAAATAGGTAGATAAAATTCGGGGGCTATTAAATTAGTTGGGAGTATTTACATGGTGGTTTGATGGGTATTGAATTCCAAGATGGACAAAGTAAGCAGGCATGGTCTTAGAGCCCGTTGTTTGATCAATAGTTAAACAAACTAATAGTCAAATTGCCTTTGAAATGCGTTAACTATTGTTATCTTTGCCATACATTTTAACTATTAGTTTATTTAACTATTGATCAAACAACGGGCCCTTAGTGTGTCGAGATATTATAACATGAGCCATATTAATTTACCTATATTTACCTACTTTGCCTGTATAATGAAGGCTGTTAAGAGCCGTTTAGTGCGTTATAAGCTTTTTACGAAGCAATTAGTTTTGCTTAGTTCGATAAGCTCGCGGGCACTAATAGCTCTCTGTGAACTTACAGAGTCGAAGGAAAAGGAAAAGGAGAAGGAGAAGGAATCTAGCTGAATTGTTTCTCCCGAGGACTGGACCAGACAAACCACCGCCAATTGATTATTTTATAGTTGAGCTGTTCGTTCGACCGCGCCGCAGCGCCGGCCTCCTACACTATGTTGCCTGATGTTTATTATGTTTCATCTATATGAATAAGCTTGCTTACGAGATTGTTCGATGCCCCAGTAGTAAGGATAATTGTAATGTTTCTGTAACGACGCCTAAGAAGCTCCCGGATCGAGCAATGTCGTACATATTCTTACTTAGTGTTAAATCCGTCTATCGTTTACATTCTTGTCTATTATTTTAGTTCACGGTTATAAATTATTAAACGGTCACGCAATCGGTATAGATACTTCGTATGCGACAGCGAAATTAAGGATAATTATATTTTTGTATTCCGTACTTTTATATTAATTTGGCCTAAGTTAGGATTGTTTCAACACTGAACTCGTCTACGATTTTTTATAGTTTAACGTTTAAGACTTTATTTTTAAGATGAGATATTTTAATCTGCAGTTATTTTGAATGGCTATTATACCTATATGTAAGGTGCAGAGATGCTTAATCTTTATGTATGTTAAGCTTTAATATTTTATTAGTAAATGTTTAAAATTTGGCCCTCGAGACCTCCCCGCCCGGGCTCCACTGCCGCCGTGCCGTGCCGTGCCGCGCCGCGCCGTGCCGTGTCTACTCTAAACGAACGAACCAATGAAAACATTAAGTGTGATATTTTTGTAGTATGCTAGATATGTTGCGGTGTTTTTATGCTGCCTGAACATGACATTTTTTTAATTTGAGCTTAAAATGCATTTATTTTATATTTTTATACTTGAATTTTGTAAATCATTTTCTAGTTAAGAGAAGAGATTTGTTTCGCACCAGGCGTCGACGCCACGCGGGCGAGCTTGTAGTTATGGAAATATCGAAATTGTATTTTTATGGCCGTCTGCCGGGCCTTTGATAAACTAGGACGGGTTCGAAGCTACATATAAAATAAAATGAGTCATATTTTTATACAAAAACTATGACAAAATCTCTTTCTAAGAAGCTTTTATGTATCTTTACACACAAATATCACATATCTAATCACAAAACGCATTCACACGATGTAAATTAGAATAATATTTTGATACCAATATTCACTGCATTTCTTTTTGATATAACCTAGTATTAATTTATCTACCCTAATTTTGTAAGGTTGTAAGTAATGTTTTACCGCCATAATGTACAGTATGGTTCTAAGTGTATGTACCCAGTACCTACTTAATGTTTTATCTGTACTATTACACATATCATGCGGATGTATGTACCCTGAGAGGCTGCGAGAGCTCAAGCGGCGCGCGCCTCGCTCCGCGGCTCGCGAGAGACTCGTTTAGGATTTTTGTAAAGACTTTACCCTTTTATAAGATTTAGCGCGAGCCGGGCACGCGCCGCGCCCGCAGAACACAGCCGACCACCTATCCCCTGTCCACCTGTCCCAGCCCGCCGTCGCGTCGCGACGTGCCAGACTGATGATGATGACTAGATAGCTTTTGTACTCTGACGTAGTGACGGAGTGGCAGCGACGCTGCGAGATGCTGCTTGGATAACGTACGGTGGCTTGGTGCTAGTTTCGTCTTGTATTGTACGCGGATACGACTCGCTTCAGTGTCTCGGACCAATATCTACTTCTAATCAATCTTAGTCGCTTTGTGTGTCAAATACCTATGTGCGAATTTCTTGTAATGTAAACATATATAATTAATTAAATCCTTGTGTATATCGACCTGTATAATGGTTTAGATTATCCTCGATTTTTCTTCTGTGAGAATACCTAACTGATGAAAATCGATCAATAGTGAGTCGGCAGCTGGTGTGACGCCATTCTGATCGTGTCCAAAGTTGTTGTAGTTTAGGGTGTAACGATGCCAATATTTATTGCGGGTTGCAGCGGAGGCGTGCGTCGCGCCAGCGTCGACGGCCAGAGGCTGGGTCGTTATTGTATTACACGTTTATTTTTATAAGGGCGGGCCAGTGTGATATCTATTCTATACTATGAAATGGATAAATAAATATGTATGATCTGTAAAAATGCTTACCGGAGCCTTTTATTTTATATTTCCTAACCCACTATCCTGTGTTTCAACAAAAAACTGAATCTTGTGGTGGTGCGCTCTGATTAGTAGGTAAGTAGGTGGGTCATTATTCGAGCGTTTCAACCACCTCACTTTCCTGGGGCCTGTTGCATAACAAAGTACAACTTATATTACAAGCGGAACTCCCTTTCTAGTTAATATAACTGAAGCGAGAGTTCCGCTTGTAACATTAGTTGTACTTTGTTATGCATCAGGCCCCTGGTCACATTTTTTACGAATTAGCTGTAGATTTTAATGGCGTTTTTGGTTATTTATTCGAGGTGCTATACTTCTACAAGATAACTGCAAACTCAGTATCAGAATTTTCTGCCATTTGTACAAAAATTTGTATGTGTCCCAGGTATGTATTTCTTGTCAGTTAGAAGGTACTTAGACGCCTAAGCACATTTATTAGCAGAATATCCTTACAATTAATATTCATATTAAAAAAAAAAAACACGTTTCATTTTATCAACGTGTTCTAACATTGGGGAAGTACAGTCAAGGAAACTGAATCACGTACCTGGGTGAACCTTGTTCATTGCAAATGTCATGTTGACATTCCATAATATATCTTCCAAAGAAATTATCGTGAAATTGGTTGTGAAAAGTTTCCACCCTAGTAGGTACGCGACTCAGTTTCCTTGACTGTACCTACAAACAATTATGCCATTCCCGTCCATTCAAACAAAACTAGTATTTGACTATGTATTTACAAACTATATTGAAAACTAAACCAAAACCGTAGAGCATAAATACCCAGACAGGACATGCAAAGCATAAAGCTCAACTAGCCCAAACGTCGTGGTCTAAATTTTTCTGAAAGCCAATCATGTGCGTTAGCACAGAAATAGTAAATTTTGGCACCCATTCAGAGAGTTTTGGACTATGGCATGTGGTGTTGCTAATCATATCCTCTCCAAGTAAGTAGATACTCTGCTCCAAATGAAATTCAGACTGCTACTCAACAGCATACTGCACACTAATCAAAGTAGATGCCGTAGACGACGGCGCAGGCGTGGATATGACAGTTCTCGAAAGTGCGCGACGCGAAGGAGTCGCGTTCGTGGTCCCACAAGAACGAGTGCGAGATGTGCAGACTCTGCTGCCGCCGTTGCGAAATGCTCACACACACTATTATCCGGTACCTGCGATCAAATAACACTGTTGAGTCCATGGACATGCACAATTGGCGAAAGCAAAGCAAATAGAAAACGATCCAAGCCAGCTAATCCTGACTACTTTGGCGGCCAAGTACGAATTTCCTATCATAACGCAGTATGAGGCGGTTATGTCCGTTAGACTGTAGATTGTAGGTTAGGGATACTTAGTGCATATCCGCCTTAGTTTTACAGGGGTGGTTTTAACTTCATACGGATTTATAGTATAAATCTTTCCAGGTGAATTTTTCGCTTCGAGCCCTATCTTTCAAACACAAATGATATCGTCATAGTATTAAGATTCAAATTTATTGTAATGGCTTGAAGCGAAAAATTCACTTGGGAAGATTTATACTATACATACCTACTTATTTCAAAATGCCGAACCCTGAGCGATGCCGCCCTGCTTGCGTTCAAAGACGAGTAGTTTGTCTTTTAGAATAGTTGATAAAAGGTGGCACACGACAAAAACGCGAGCGGGATAGGAACACACAACAGTGTTAGCGTTTTTCGTATTCCTCTAATTATTAAAAAAAAGATAGATAGATTCTAATATCCCTTGTTGAGTTTCTTGCCGGTTTCTTCTCAACAGGGTTTTTCCGAACCGGTGGTAGATTCTGCGACGTTCATAGGAGCATCAATTGATGCCTAAATTAAATAAAGAATTTTGACTTTTTTGACTTTGAATATATAAATATCTCGTGTCACGGTGTTTGTTATCGAACTACTCCGAAACGGCTTGACCGATTTTTATGAAACTTTTTTTACTGTAGGTATTCGGTAGGTCTGAGAATAGGTCGTAGGCTAGATACTATTCTTCGCGGACGGAGTCGCGGGCAACAGCTAGTACATTTATAGGAAGTTAGTTATTAGGCTTACCTGGGATTTCGACAGCGGGATTTTATTTCTTTTTCTTTCCATTACTTTTACTATTCTGACAAGCACAACAATAGTAGAGTGAAATAAGTGATACACCAACAAGTATTGGCACAAGGCACATTATATCTACTCGCAATTAATACAATCAAGCAACGGAATTGCCCCGCTGGTCTGTCACTCGATGAGAACAGCAGCACTGGGGCGGATCACTTGTCAATCGAATGGTTCTTACACCTTATTTTAATTAACATATCAAAGCAAATCATTTTACTTCTTGCATTTCTTCGAAAAGCAATAAATGAAGCTGGAAATAAATGATACACCAGCAAGTAGTGGTACAATGTACATTATGCTTACGAAATTTTACATTTTCAAATCTTTTAATTACACAAAATTTTAATGATTGATTAGTAGTTATGTAGGTATGTCAAACATGTCAAGAACCTGTCATAGTTTTCTTCTTTGACGGCGTTGCGGATGGACTCGGCCAGGCTGACACACAGCTCAGGCACGAGCTTCTCGCTGTATTCGACCTCCGCGAGTTCAGTGTCCACGATCTGCTTCAGTATTTTCTCCACCTTCTCCACGTTGAAACGCTTCCTCGAGTTGATTTGATACGTTGGTTGATAAATGCGAACCTGTTTCGATACAGGCTCTGGCTGACTGTCGGACATTGTGATGTTTGATCAATAGCTACCTACGGTAGGCACCTCGCTAATTCCCTACTCATGAATGTTACTTGTATGTATCCTTGCAATGGTAACCATGCGAAGCGGGGACATATATATTATATATCTATTTCTAAATTAGCTACTTTGAATTATGGCTCCACATAAAGTAAATTTCCTAAATCATTAAAATATTAAAGTCTTTGTTTGTGGGAACCTGAAAAATTAGTCGCATCAACCAGTGGCGAACGCTTGCTATCGTTTACACCATCTCTTTCTGTCATCGTCAAAGATGATTATGAGCGACGATTTGTGAACATATAAAATACTAACGGGCTTATTAGTGCTGTGTCTAGGTCCACTTGTACGGAACGAAAATCTTCTGAATTCACTTGACATAATTGACTGCGATTACCTAGTTGACTCTTTTTTGATGTATAGCGCAACGGTTTGTGTACATACGTGTAGCCATCTAGATTTTATCAACTTAAAATAATTGATCCACATTGTATTATAATCAATTAATCACTAGATGTACATTTAGATTTAGCTCAATCCTTCGTTTTTTAAATTAACCATTATTGGTCCTTCAAACCGGATGAGACAAATTTTTCGTAGCTTTTATGTAAAGATCATTGCACACGAGTTGCATACGACGTTTTTCAACACAATCGCCAGGAAATTATTATTTTCTTCAATTTGGTAAGCGCGACGAGACTGCAAATAGAGCTATTCAAGATATGAACAAAAACGCTAGTTACAAGGGATGATAGCCGTCAACATGACACATGCATGACATGGCAGTGACATTGTCATGACACTTATGACAAATAGTTTTGCGAGCGAAATCAGCTAAATCAGCTTAAAAGTTTTTACACTTTCTTGACTTTGTATTGTGTTGTGTTACGTTTCCTCGATACCTCGTACCTAAATAGTCGATTTTTTATTGCAAAATGCAGCCAGTGTTTCATATAGGTACTATATCGCACTTTGACGTAAAGAGAGGCTGATATAAGCGTGCAAATAGCCTACTAATTTTATGATAAAATGTCTCAACAATTGACAATAACAAAGTTCTTTAAAGCGAAAGTTCATTCTTCGCAAAGTTTTAATAACATGGAAAGTTTAAAGAGAATAAAACGAGACTTGAGTCTCATTAAGCCCCCGAATCTGACAAAATCTCCTAAAACCCGGATTGAAGATAAGCATGTGGTGGTCGATATAAGTTTGCTGAGTGATGATGATGATTTCGTCACTCCCCCGCCGAAGTCACGGTCGCAAAATTTGTCACAAAAATCTAATGATAGTGATGAAACTGTGATATATTCTGTCTCGCCTCAAACTCCTAAAAAAACACCGCAAAAGACTCCTAGCATGTCATCAACTACTAAGGCCAGTCCAGGTTCTAAAGATAGATTTTTTTCACCATCTAAGAAGCGTAGTGTTAAAAAAAGGGCTCCTATTAAGATCAGGAGGAATCTAGCAAGAGAGTTGACTGGAAATAGAGTCCATACTGAAAATTCAGAAGATGTTCCAAGTTTTGATAAAGCATGCAAAGGCCTGGATGACAAAAGTAAGTTCCGCCTCTCTATTATGATTGTATGATCCAGCATTCTCATAACAGCTTCAGATGATGACTGATATGTGTAATCTATACTAATATATAATGCTGAAGAGTTTGTTTGTATGTTTGAACGCGCTAAACTCAGGAACTACTGCTCCGATTTGAAAAATTCTTTCAGTGTTAGTTAGCCCATTTATCGAGGAAGGCTATAGGCTATATATTATCACGCTAACACCAATAGGAGCGGAAGAATGTTTCAAAATCGGGGGTTTTTGAAGTAAAACTTCTATAGGCGCTAATCTCAGGAACTAGTGCTCCGATTTGAAAAATTCTTTCAGTGTTAGATAGCCCATTTATCGAGGAAGGCTATAGGCTATATAACATCACGCTAACACCAATAGGAGCGGAGCGGAGCGGAACAATGTTTCAAAATCGGGGGTTTTTGAAGTAAAACTTCTATATCTCGGGAACTACTGCTCCGATTTGAAAAATTCTTTCAGTGTTAGATAGCCCAGTTAGATAGGGCGGGTTGGGAGCGGGTGGGGGGGCGGGTTGGGGGCGGCTTGAGAGTGTGTTGGGGGCGGGTTGAGAGCGGGTGGGGGAGCGAGTCGGGAGCGGGTAGGGGCGGGTTGGGAGCGGATTGAGAGCGGGTTGGGGGCGGCTTGAGAGTGGGTTGGGGGTGGGTTCGGAGCAGGTGGAGGGGCGAGTTGGGAGCGGGTTGGGGGTGGGTTGGGAGCGGGTTGGGGGTGGGTTGAGAGCGAGTTGGGGGCGGGTTGGGAGTGGGTTGGGGGCGGCTCCCCGGGCGGGTTGAAAGCGGGTTGGGGGCTGGTTGGGGGCGAGTTGGGGGCGGGTTGGGAGTGGGTTGGGGGCGGGTTGAGAGCGAGTTGGAGGCGGGTTGGGGGCGGGTAAGGAGCGGGTTGGGGGCGGATTGGGAGCGGGTTGATTTATTATGAAGTTTCACTTCTTCTGGAAGGATTTAAGGAGAGCCATAATTGATGAAAAAGCAAATTGGATAAAAAAATAACCTGCCCAAATTACTAATTCCACGTGGACGGAGTCGCGGGCAAAAGCTAGTTGAATATATAAAAGACATGCACACAGTGCAGTTTTGAAGTGTGTATTGCCTTAGCCTTTTGGATGTTGCAAGACCAGCTCCGGGCAACAAGTGAATTGTCCTGGTGCTGGCTCCATTTGGCAGATAGTACTGACACCCAAGGGGTTAATGCTATAACATGATGAAATAGACACAACAATAATTAGCTTTAAATTCTCCAAAAGCCTTTGTGTTGTATTATAACATGTAATTTAATGAATATCTTTGTTTCAGCAATATTTTTCCTACAAATTGTAGATAGATACTTAAATGATAATTCACTGAAACCACTATTAGATGAAAGCGCGCAAGAGCTATTAAGAAGCTATATGTTAGTAGTAAAGCCAGGAATGAAGTTAGTCTGCCGTTTGTTCTGGCGCAAGGAAGGATGGTACCGTAGGAAACAGATTAGCGAAATTGTTAGTGAAGATAAAGAGCCATTGGATGATCCCAGCTTGGATGAAATGATTGAGTCATTGGTGAGAAATAATTGGCTGAAGCTAGGTATGTAATATAATTTAAAAAACGTATATTTACCACCCTAGTTACTTGATCAATATTTCACATTGATTTCAAATTGCAAATAATAAAAATGGTCTTTGAATGCTGAAGGCAAAAACTTGATAGTGGCGCCCCCTCCCTTCACTTGTTCGATATTTTGAATTCTTGCATTAAGGATTTGGCACCCCAATTAAACTGCCGCACCTGGGGCAAGTGCCCCGGTTTGCCCCCCCTTAGATCCAGGGCTGCTGTGTGCTATTGTGAAAGTATAACAACAGATAGTGCAGTTTTTAGCAGTTATATTCAAGTGCTGTTACTATTAAACATTCATAACATCATAAACCCAGCAGACACTTAATTTTGATGAAATCTAAACAAGACCAACTTGAAGTTAGATATTATCAAACTCATAATTTGAGAATATAATTTTCAAATTGGTCCACAGGGTAAAAACAGTAGATGATGATGCCAATAAAATGTACAGAACCTCCTCTTTTTTATAAATTAGTTAAAAATAAAGAAGAAGCAATTGCACAAAACATTAAAAGTAGGTATGTACAAGCAATTTGAGAAATCAAACAATGCAATTACACAACACGATAAAGAATGTTTGTATCAGCAGCTGCATCTGCACATTTAATTTAATAATAATATTGTGTTGTCTGAAATGTCTAAATTGGTTTAACTAGAGCAGGTGTCAAATCTCTGCTTTATTTGCATTATGTATCATCTGTCATCCATTATAAACACTAAAAGTAATGCCTGCATCATTCCAGGTTGCAACAACATGACTTTCGAAGAACTTGCTGTAATCTTGAAAGCTGAAGAAGTAAAATTAATTTGCAAAGATTTGAAGCTTAAAGTTCAGTCAAAGCAGGATGCCATTGAGGCTCTAAGCAGTTTCAGCCGTCGCACATCTAACATCAGCAGCTTTTTTACCCCTGGCAAGGCCAGTGATAATTCTCACAGAGTCCTGAAAATGTAAATATTTACTAATGTTGTTACTTACTTTGCATGGTGTTTATACCCACAAGAAGATACACTACTTGTCCCTCACCTTGACAGGTACACCATACTTTATTTGTATGTATGTATGGTGAGCAGTCACTTATGTTAAATGAAAGCTTAACATTTCACCATGTGTCATGGTATGATGCACAGAGCTCGGAAAGGGTGAGCTATTCTTACGACGTAAAGCTCGTAGCAGAAAAGCAGCCTAAATAAAATCATTTCAATAGTAATTAAATTACATCTACCATTAAATGACAAGGTATGTCCATGTTATGCAAACTCTGAAAACAGGTCACCCTTTCCAAGCTCTGATGATGTATGTTAAACAGCATAAAATACCTGCATACCTAGTGGTTTAGATAATATAAAATTAGGCTTATTGTGCACTGGCTACTGATCGTCGGGTCGGGTTGCGGTTACCAGTGCGTTCTTCAGTACATATTGGTTGCGAATACCAGCCACTTGTGTGTCGACACTTCCACAGAGAGTCCTAGTATAACCATATTTAAACCAATAGAAGTCACAGTCGTCAGCAAAGAGTCACCGACAGTCAGTCTACAGTGTTGTGCTCTTAATGCAGTGGTTTAAAATTGAGTATTTTATTATTTTAGCTTATCACCGTTTGTTTTCTTCCTCAGCATGAGAGCAAAAGCAGGCTCCTGCTACAAACTTACTGACTTTGTTCGAAGCACCCTGAATAAGCTGTATGTACTAATGTACCTTGGTATGGACTATACCATGATCAGGGAGAAAAAGTTGGAGCTAGCACTTATACATGACAAAATAAACAGAGAATCCTATCCTGTTGACAGAGACATGGCACTAGACAATGCTAGTACAGTTTTTGAAAACAATGACGAGTTTGAAAGGTATTAATAAACAATAACTTATTTTGATTCAATTGGTCAAGTACTGGGCAATTAGTTATCCCTTTTGTTTTAAATTGCTACAGTATAATGAAATTAATTACGATAATGTTTTGCTAGTGGTAAAGTCATTGTAAATATACTTATTAATATGGTCAAAGTTACAACAATATGTATACACGGCCTTAATATGAAGTCAATAAAGTTGCATATACATATTTTTGTATCTTTTGGCCATATTGATATCTTCGTAGTTGACTGTATATCTAGGTTTCAGTAGCTTTTAAATCATATCTTATTTAAATGAATATTTCAATTCGATAAAAATGATAGTTCTTCGTTTAAAGAGAATATATATTTTTTAGTAAACTATAAATATCGTGTTTTTAAGGTACATGGTTGCGCATACTATGTATGAAGAATTCCTAAGTGAGACAAGCTCCGTTAAAAAGTCTGATCTGGTCAAGAGCGCATTCATTGCTTATAAAGCAATCGCAAGCGAGGAAATGTGCCGGTAAGTAACAAAGTAACATGGTTTTAACCTTTAGAACGCCACGCATCGTTTTTTGTTACGAACAAAATTGATTCTTATGCAGATACGGGTAGGTTAATTTTTGTATTACCGTATTGTCGTCAATGACACTGGCGTTCAAAAGGCTAAATAAATTGCCAAGCGCTTTCAGCTACTAAGATTGCCGATAGCTATTAGTAAATTATAAATAACTTTATTTATAGGGCTTTTGCCCGCGACTCCGTCCGCGGAGAATTCAGATTTGTGATCACCTATTTCATAGATGAGCTTTAAGGTAAAAGAAACATATTGAGGAAACTTGTGGAGAAAATCAATGGTGTGTGCGAAGTTCCCAATCCGCAAAGGCCCGCGTGGGAATTATGACCCAAGCTCTTTCGTTCAGAGAGGAGGCTCTGTAGTGGGACGTAGATGATGACGATTTCATAGATGTGCACGCCCCTCTCCCCTTCTACGGCGCCCCCTCCCTCGCCGCGTTGCCCGCTGCGCTGCGCTGCTGGCCACAGGCCACACGCCGCGGCGGCCTTTTTTTTCAATTAGTAGGTACTCGTATTTTGTTTGAGACATTTTTAAATTCGTAATATCTTTTGAATGGACTGATCAATTTGGTTAATAAAAAAAGTAATCTACAGGTATTCAAATAAAAAAAAATCAAAAAAAAATTGAAATAGTCTTGAATATAAAATAATTTATTTGGATAAGGATTAATATAAAGGTATGAATAACATGGTTTGATTTTGGTCGGCATTTCTATCAACTTTTAAAATGTAAAAAGTAGTTATAGTGACATAACTAACTACAATAGTTGGTCATATGGCATCGCAAAATTTTTTGTAGATCTTGATATGTTCTTTAATATCGTAGAATATTTTTTTGTTCTAGCATCAATAGTTTCCGCAGCGCACGCGATGAAAAGACATTCTATGGCTAATTTTTTTACACATTGTGTTATATTATTGAAGTTTTAACACGGATCCCTAATTTTTTCTAGTAATAAATATAGCCTATGTTACTCAGTGACAATGTAGCAAACTAATGGTGAAAGAATTTTTAAAATTGGTCCAGTAGTTTTGAGTTTATTCGTTACAAACATAAAAAGCTTTCCTCTTTATTTTATTTTATTTATTTTATTTTATTAACTTTGGTACAATAACATAATGCAAGCTATCGAAATTACAATTAGTGACTTAATCTATGTAAGACATTACAGCGCAAACATCACAATAATAATTGTACACAGCATTTATCATTTAACACAACCCTCATAAAAGGAAACAAAAAAAAACAATAATAAAATAAAAATACATGCATTAGTGGTAATTCATCGCAATAAGCACATCATGTACAGCTAAAAACGAAGGCCAATGATCATACAATAGTAAAGTGTTAATTTACAACACATTTGAATTTTGCCAGCGTCATGTTGAATATGTCTAACTCGAGATCAATGTTATTAAAAAGTCTACACATTCTTGTAATTGGAGCGTTATTCGAGACATTATTGTTACATACTACCGGCAGGGCAAACAAATTACGATTTCTGGTAGCTTTACTAGTGGCTCTAAAATAAACATGATCAACAAGGCTACCATCGAGATCGCCATGCAATATTTTATAAAGGGTCACAAGATCGGCTCTGACGCCTATTGGACAATGACTTCAGACCAAAAGCAAGGAGTCGGTCGCGGTATTCTGGCAAGGTACGGCGGGTGCCATTCCGAAAGCAAAGATGTCTAAGAAACTGTTTATAATATTAGTGTAGATAATATATGACAGAAGTAGATATAGAGTGAAAATTATCTTATGTTCACAGTTACAAAGCTCTTCCGAGTTGGCTGCGAAGGTTTACACCTGCATACTTGTACATAAGAATTCTCGACTCCGGCATACAAGAATTGAAGAAAGAGAAGACTGTTGAGAACTATGAGCTCGCATTAGACATCCTTACACATTTGATCTTCCAAACGGCTTTCCGCCAACACAAAAAAGCAGGCTGGTATGCGGAAAAGGCGTTGATATTACATAGTCTGCTTCACCGGTGTGATCAGGTAATGACAGTTTAAGGTTGGTTTAATGTTATGATATTATTATGCTATTTGCATTAAATTGGTCTCGTACAGTACACATTTCGGTTGTGCATGCACTATACTACGTTTTTTTAGCATTAGAAAGAAGGTAAGCGATCTTGACTTGTCTTTTTATTGAAAAACACTTTTGTAAAATAAGACACAGCTAATATGTAACAATTTGAAAGGAAATACTATGGTCATTTACACTCTTTTGGTTTCATAAGTAATAGTTACTATTATTTAAAGCGTTTTTTAAAAAAATAGACATGTCAAGATTGTTTACCTTATTTCTAATGCTAAAAAAAACGAAGTATAGAGCCGTGCAATGGATTACTTTATTTCCTTAGCCTCGCTCAGTGCTGTTTTCTTATTGGGAGGTTATTATCTCGCGTACCGCTTAGGTCTTATCGTCGTATTGATCTGGTTGACGCTCAAATTCATGATATTGAGCCCTGTGACCTTATCATCATATAACTCTTACAGCTTCACAATATTTAATATTCATCTCTTCCTAACGAGCCACCATCTCAGGTTTGGTAAAAAGAATCGGTGGGTGCGATTATGAAAGTACCTAATAAGTATAGGGTAAACTACGCAGTTATTGCCCATGCACCAGTGATAGACTCCTGTAAGAAAAAATTAAATTAAAATTAGCTACATAGCTTGACTATAAAGTAATCACAGCATTTAGTGAATGCTAATCAAACGCTTATTTTTATTTTTTTATTAGTCTAATGGATGTCCCACTGCTGAGCAAAGGCCTCCCCTTTTTCTTTCCCCCGTCTCTTTCCCAAAAACAAAATCCCGCCAAAATGGGTCATAACGGTCCAAGTCATCCCGCCATCTCCGTTTTGGTCTGCCCCTGCTCCGGTAGCGGTACCCGTCGCTTGGAACCCAATCGGTGACGATTTTTGCCCTGCGATCCGGTTGCATTCGGCAGACATGTCCCGCCCAGTCCAACTTGAGTTTGAATCAAACGCTTGACAATGTTTTTTTTTAAAGTGGTCAATCACTGATGTAATAATCAAATTGTTTTTTTAGGCGGCTGAGGTTTTATTAGAAGGTTTCAAGTCCAATCTATCTGAAGAAGAAAAGGATTTGATGCGACGTCGCGCTGTTAAAATAGCTCGGCAGAAAACCAACAAGATCAGTGAACACTTGAAAACAGAACTACTTGCACATGCTAATAGGGACAACATATTAGAGAAAAATTTGGACGCTGACCATGTATATAAACAACCAATGGAGTTAGTTCATTTTAAGTACTATAATGTTAGAAATATTAAATAAAAAGTAAGGGTCTCCCCACATTCAACGTGGAATCGACTTATGTCGATGGCAAAAACCATATGTCCACGCAATATTAGCGAAAATAAGTCGATCAGCTCGGATCCGTTCGGCCGTCGACATCCTTTTCGCTTTTATTGCGTGGACATAAAGGTTTTTGTGATCGACATAAGCCAATTCCACGTTGATTGACGCGGATAAACCCTAAGGCCACCGAATTCTAGTGGTTACTGATTCTGATGCCAAATACATTTTTAAATGATTACAAAAAAGTAAATACATTAAAACAGGTGAATTATGAATTTAAACGGAATCTTTTTGTCTTTAAGGAATACGTCAAAAGGCAAATCTAGATACGAGACAAAAACTCCAGAAGGCAGAATTATTCAATGTGTGGAAGAGTTCGCCATCACCCACTACATCTCTACTGGCGAATTTACACATGGTACGGTAAAATTACATAAAGTTTACCACTGACAGATGGTTTGCCTTCATTTTATATTCAACTTTAACAACCTACAAATAAAGCCAATTTTAGAATACTGTTATCCACGTTTGCAGATTTTATAATAGCTACTTTATTTGTATGGTGTTAAAGTTGGAAATGAAATTAAGGCAAGCCATCTGTCAGTGGTAAACTAAAAGTAAACGTATTGTAACTGATTTTATCATCAGCATCCCCGCCTATATACCTCCCACTGCAGGGCACAGGTTTACTCTCACAATGAGAGGGCTTTGGCAGTAGTTCCCACGCGGGCTCGCATTAATACCTGATTTTATACTTGCCATTAAACGATGTAAACATCTACGTAGTTTCAATCTTGTTTAACGTCACCATGTGGTAGTAACGGCTTCTTAATTGGCTACATGTATATTGTTCACTTTGACGTTGAAGTTTGTGACGCATATATCCGTCGTTGGCGTTGAAAAGGTTAATAGTTTCTGCGCAACAGAACTTACTGTATCTACCTGTATTATATCTACATGTAGGCATAGCTGGGTAACGTTAATTAGACAGTTAACTTCGTTAACCGCGAATTAGCTAATAAAAGAGTTAACTTCGTGAAACGTTAACGCGTTCTATATCTGAAGATTTTTATATCGTTGCGTTAGTGATATACCTACTTTTAGCGGAAGTTAACGAGTCCTTTAACATTTTTTAAAGTTAACTTAAAAGTTAGTCGAAATGTTAACTTCGCTAATTAACGGATTAACGAGTTAATCCCCATCTCTGCATTTACTTAGGTACAAATGTAGAGTGAAATATGTATTCCGCAGGCGAGCACTGGGAGGGCAGGATAATAACAACATTATTCTTCCTCCTGTTCTGGGACATCATTTACTCCAAGCCGCGCGGAGTCCGCGGCATATTCCTGACTCGCTTCCAGGTGTACCCGCTGGATCTGTTCTCGGAAAGTTTTTACGTGAACAGGCAGACAATCATCGACGACCGACTCAGGCTCATAGAGGAGTCTACAGAGAAGGAGGTTTTGGAAATGATAGAAGATACTTGGAATAAAAGACCAGAACGTAAGTTTTTGTACTGTTATTGATATTTTTGCCGGTGTTACTTCCACTGTTATAAATTAACATACACGCATGCACGCACAGTCACACACAAACACACACACACAAATTAGTGGGATTGTAAGATCTTACAAGCAAAACACTTAATTAAACAAAGCCTTCGTACATGAACGACCTTTCTTAACACGTTGATGGACAGTACGCCTATAGGCGTCCAAATATATAGCTTAACAACGCTTATTTGAAAGTACTGTCCAGCAACGTGTTAAGTTTTTTTTACGTACAAGGCGGGCTTGCGTGGACTAGACTTAATTTTAACTCCAAGTTAACTGCTAATCGAGGGTTAACTAGTGTCCAAATCTATGGAACTATTAATTGTAACCCAGGTTTAACGATTATTTTTTTTAACCCTGGACCGTGCAAGTGGCCCTAAGATTCGTCATCATCATCCCAGCCTATAAATGTCCCACTGTAAGGCACAGACCTCCACTTAGAATGAGAGGGCTCGGATAGTTCCCAGGTGGGCCCAGGGCGGATTGGGAACTTCACACACACCATTGAATTTATTCTTTACTGAGAAGACTACTACTTTGAAGAGAAGACTCATGGTATAATTCTTATGTAATTTCGCACATAAATTCCGAGAAACTCAGGGTGTGAGACCGGACGCGAACCAACGACCCTCTTGTGAGGCCATATTCTCCTACAGCCTACGTCAAATTTTGTTTCAATGAACTTTAAACTTTATGTCACTTATGAGTGAATGTCACATTACAATAAGTCCTATACATACAGCATGTAACTGAATGAAGAGCAAAGCCGGTACCTGGTTGATAACCAAGAGGAGTCTGATGGAATTTCATACTTATTGAGTTTCCCAATGAGGCTAGCATAGTCACACAGGTGCACTTAAGCCTCGGCAAAAAAAAATCATACTTTTTATTAAATTATTAGCACTTTTTTTGTTTGGTCCATACACAATTATGTAATATTTAATGTAATTTTAGACTGACCAAATGAAAAAAAAAGTAATAAAAGTTAATAAAAAAAAAGTATGCCATTCAATCATACTCCACTTTGCCACCAACCAGGTATTGGTTTTGCTCTTCGTTCAGTTACATACTGTATATGAGTCGTTTTCAAAAAAAATTGTACATATTTAAGGGCTTAATAAATACAAAATCACGATTGCTTCCTTTGTGTGACGAAAGTTAGTCATTCAAACTATATGGGTAACTTTCGTTACACAAAGGACTCAATTAAGTTTTGTTTTAATTAAATTCGTTAAGGCCCTACCGTGTTTTTAGCGCATTTATTGCATTCATTTAAACTCGTGCTATATCATTACTAGCAATGCCATAGTTCTGAAATTCATATGTAAGATATTTGAGGATTCACTCTAGTGACAAGTGTTTATCGAAACACGATTACTTGTAGTTCCAAAGTCGTATCTAAAAAATAAAATAAACTCGTAGTACGACGCTAATACTGCACGGCAGGTCATGACTCTTCGAATGTTAATAAAACAAGTTTGTAAAACATGTTTTCCAGGGCGTAGTATTGCTACATTTTTAAAATATGCGTATGTTTTAGTAATAAGATGAAAATACTCAAAAACACGCGCAGTCCAGCCAACCTATCTTGAGCCATCGTGCCTCTCCCACGCCCGAAATCGCCCACCCAAAATCGATTAGCGCGAAAAACTCTGTAGGTTTTTGAAAACGACTCGTATAGGACACTGGACCTCAGGAGGATAGGGGCCACCACGGCTTTTTACACGGCCCTTTATGTATCGTACCTATTTGCAGACGAGCTGTCGGGCATAAACCGCAGCATATTGTGGGGCGCGTTACGCGGCGTAGCGAGCTGCCTTGGGGCGCGCGCGCTGGCGGCGCTGTGCGGCCGTCTCGCGCGGGACTACCGCTACGCGCACAGCGGGTTCCCCGACGTCACGCTGTGGCACGTCCGCAACAAGCAGGTACCTCATCCCAGCCTATTCAGTGCGGAAAAGTAAGTCGGGCCCTGGAGGGAAACTACCTTAAATCCTTAAGTTGGCTCATTTTACTTAAAGGAGACATTCCTTTATTTTTAAAAAGATACAAAACTGCATTCAAAGTTTTTCTAAAACTTGCTTGCCTTATCGTGCATTCTATACCCATCTGTACGAAATATGCTTGCCTGAATTCGATTGGGTATAGGCTCGTATGGACGATAATTACCACTATTATATAATATACACATAGCTACGTGAATGTAAAAGAAGGAGTCACCCTCGACCGTGTATAGCTATTTAGTATTACCGATAGTGGCTTCATATTGCATGAGGGCCTGGTCTACCCAGAGTTACCCTCTCCGTACAGTCGATTACGCCTCCAGTCTAGACACTGCGTGAGTGTGTCTTGATGTCCTACGTATCCTCAGTCCCCACCTGTGATTAAGGGAGACTTATTATATAGAGATTATGGGGGTCGTAAAACCCATAATACCCTGAACCTGACACCAGCTGGACATGGCGGCGCTGCCGCCACGGGGCCCTCCTTCCAACCCCTTCAGGCCCGACCCGTATGCTCCAACTCATAATCGACCGTATTACAATAGCTTGCCTGTATGTTTCCGATAAATACTCTTAGTAGCCCCGGGCTACCTAGTCCAACGTCCCTGCGAGATACAGGGTGGACTCCGTTAGAGTGCAATCAATTGAGGTCCGTCAGTTGGCTCATTATTCCACATTCACGTAGCTAGTTATATCGATTATAAATGCTTACAATATACATGAGCACTTACCAGGTTCATCTCTGGCGGCCGTGTGGAGTCAGGTTATACGATAGCACTCTCATCCACACACCTTTCATTCCACTGCTCAAGTACCTTCTGTCTCGCATTACGTAGGGCGCCGTTTTCCTGTTCTCCGACAGAAGTGTCATCACACAAATACCCACATTAGTCAAAGCATAGATAAAGCTGAGGTTACCTCATCCCAAAGTAGATTGACTTAAAGCAGGGTTGACACTGTTTTACGACTACTCGTGCATGGAATGCGCGACATGCCTCGCCCGGAACTCGAACCAACTAAAATTTAAAAAACAAACACTCGACCCTGAATAATAATCCTATCGATACTCGATACTAATCGTTAGAATTATTATTCAGGATAAAATTTCTCTAACAAACATTTGGTCTTAAAAATAAAAATGATCGTAAAATCTAACATTAACTTTATGAGCTAACTAAAGGATTCTAAGGTAGTTCCCCTCCAGGGCCCGAGTTATTTTTCCACCCTGTATACGTCCCAATGCAGGGCACAGGCCTCCCTCCTCTCAGAATGAAAGGGCTTGGGTCGTAATTCCCACGCGGGCCCAGTGCGGATTGGGAACTTCATTCACACCATTGAATTTCTTCTCAGGTGTGTACAGGTTTCCTCGCGATGTTTTCCTTTACCGTAAAGCTCATGGTAAATTTCAAACATAATTTTGCACAAAAATTCAGAGATGCGAGCCCGGATTCGAACCCACGACCATTTGTTTCAGAGGCAATAGGTCAAACCCACCCACCCACCATGCCACCATGGCTTTTTTTTAGAAAGTATCTTTTAATCGGGGATTTTACTAGATCAGTATTCGATGGCAACCAAGTTTAAGTCACAGTTTTTAAATGAAACAAAACATCTATTTTAAATAATGATTCTTTGGAAAATCACTTTTTAATATTGACGTCACCCTACATATGATTTAGTCTATGAGCCTAAAACATCTGACAAGTCAGTTTATTTAATTTAGAATGACCATGCATTCATAAATAATCTGTTTCCCGATATAAGTATTTCCCAAAATAGGTATACTTCTCCTGAAAGATATGTCGGCTTGATGTCCGTTTTGCAAAATATGCTTCTCCCAAAAGACCCGTTTGTTGATATCCGTCTCCCAAAAAACATCCGTTCCTATCACTACCTTTTTTCTAAATACGGATGCTATGAGAACAGGGTCTTTTGACATACGGATGGTATGAGAACCAGGTGTTTTGACGTACTAACACGATGAGAAACGGGTCTTTTGGGCATATAGGTGTATGAGAGACGGCAAAAATCCGGATGCTACGAGAACCGGGCGTTTTGATATACTGATTTGTCAATTGTGTTTCATTATTTATTTTTGAACAATAAAGGGTTTACATACATTTATATTTACAGATAAAATTCGTAGAAGTAAAGTCAGATAACGACCATTCGTCGATGAAGCAGATTCAGTGGATGAACTACCTGCGGGAGCACGGCATTGACACCGGGTTCTGCTACGTCGGCACCGACACCACGCGGCAGCGGTGTCGCTCTAACAAATTCTCGCTTTAGCTGTTAGCTACGTATATATGTTAGTCTAGCCCGTCACGCGTCCACCATACTAAAATTAGTCCCTAATTTTTTTGTGCGGGAAATGTCCTAGAGACTTCAGTAGTAGTCTCTAGGACATTTCCCGCACAGTAAAGTTAGGGACTAACCTGTCTCTGGGACGCGTAACGGGCTAGTTAAGTATGGCGAGCCTAGCCCACCACGGAATAACGATGTTCCGGGTGCGAGTTTTATACGTATTTTTTCATTTCATTCACCTGAATTTTACCAAACTTACACAAAACACACCTATACATACATACAATCACGCCTTCTTCCCAGCAAGGGGATAGGCAGAGACTATTTGTTTCCACCTGCTTTACATCCTAGCATACATCTTTCGCTTCCACAACACTCATTAGTCTTTTCATGCATGCTCGCCGGTTTCGGGTACTCTTGATCTGACCCTTCTTCAAGACATCCCCAATCTGGTCATGAAATGTCCTTCTTGGTCTCCCTCTTCCAATATTTCCATCTACACTCGCATTATATTATCTCAGTTTCGACATGAAAGAAGGATAAACAAACAAATAAACACACTTTTATACATTTATAATATTAAGTAAGGAATTCATAACACTATTTTGGTTTGAATTGCACATCTATATTTTATATACTAGGGGCGTTCAATAAAAAGTGAGAATGAGTATGTTATAAACAACTTTTACTAAATGTCATTTTATTTTTCGACATAGTCACCTTTTAGCATAATACACTTAGTATATCTTTTTTCTAAACTTAAAATTCCATTTTTAAAAAGGTCTCATCTTGAGTACTTAAAAAAATCTTGTACTGCAGCGACTACCGCATCGTCGTCTTCAAATTTCTGGCCTCTCAGGTATTGTTTCAATCTCGGAAATAGGTAGAAATCACTGGGAGCGAAATCTGGTGAATACGGAGGATGCTTAAGGATATCGAACCCAGCATCACGAATTGCAGCCATTGCAACGGCGGACTAGTGTGCCGGGGCATTGTCCTGGTGGAACAGCACAACTTTCGAGAGTTTACCTCGCCGTTTTTCGCGGATCTCATTGCGCAATGTTGCTATTTGTTTGGCGTATAAAGTGCCCGTAATAGTGGCTCCATGCTCGAGATACTCAATCATTAATAATCCTTTACCATCCCAAAAAACAGAGCCCATGACCTTACCGGCAGATGGGCTCACCTTGAATTTCTTCGGAGTTGGAGATGATGGCCTTTTCCATGTCATAGACTGCAGTTTCGTTTCAGGGTCGTAATGATGGAGCCATGTTTCGTCCATTGTTATAAATCGCGCCAAAAAAAGTTCCCGGTCTTGCTGTATCAGGTTCAAAGCTTCTTGACAAATCTCTAGTCTAGTTTGTTTTTGCGTGTCAGTAAGCATTCTTGGTACCCAACGCGCAGATACCTTTTTCGTACCCAAGCGTTCATGTAAAATATTATGCACGCTTCCCGTTGAAATCTTTACATTTTCAGCAATAAAACGAATTGTGACACGACGATCCGCCAAAACTGAGTTTTCGACTTTTTTCACAATTTCTTCAGTTACTGCTGTAGTAGGGCGTCCGGAGCGGGGGTCGTCCATTGTCGATGTTCTTCCACTTCTAAATTCAGCGCACCAACGTGCGTCTGTCGAATACGGAGGAGCATTAGACCCTAAAGTGTCCCGCAAATCCAAATTGACTTGGTCCGTAGAAAAAATTTTCAAATACAAGTATTTGATAACGGCGCGCAGTTCAATTTTCTCCATTTTCGCTAACGTACTCAATAGCATTGCAAAGAAATTACCGTATATTTTTTTAAACAAAAGACAGTTAGTTTTTTTTTTCATAGCAATCAGCTTGATAGATTAGCTTTACCGGCCAGTATTTAATTTCGTAATATTAAAAGAGTTTGCATCTCATTCTCACTTTTTATTGAACGCCCCTCGTATATATATAAATAAAAATGAATCACCGAAATGTTTGTACGCGGATAACTTCCGATTGACTGCACCAAATTGGATAATTCTTTTTTTGTTGCGTATGTTATTGTCAAGAGTAGGTTTTTATGAAAGAAATTTTTAAAAAAATAGAACGGGGCGAAGCCGCGGGCATCAGCTAGTTTTAAATATAAACGCTTCATTTTTATGGTTCCGTACCCAAAATAGCAACAAATGGAGCCCTTATAGTTTCGCTATGTCAGTCTGTCCTTCCGTCCGTCCGCGGCTTAGTTAGCTTAGAGGCTATTAGTAAATTAAGTTAAACTGTGATCAGGACATCTTAATTCATATATTTTTAATTTTAATTCTGATTTGTGCTTTTGGTTTTTGTTTTGTTTAATGTTCTAAATGTTCTGACTTTAATGTATATTCTTGATTTAAATTTAAATTTAATTTCAATTCAAAATTTTACATTTACATTTGTATAAAAAATTTAATTTTAAATTTGACATTTTTGATTTCTTGCCTAGCGTGCGCTCCATGTTGTTATTTTATTAGTATTATTATATTATTATTATTTACTAACATTCTACATTACATTTTTGATTTTATTTTATTTTATTATAATGACGAACACTTATGGATCTTTGTTATCTGAAATAAATATAATTTGAATTTGAATAAGCGATTAACGTTAACTATGGAGAGCTATGGTTGCTCTGGATGCATTCACAGGTTAAATGATGGGCGTTAGAACGAGTAAGCTTTACTACGAAAATTTTTATATAGACACAGACATAGACATAACTTTATTCGACAACAAAAAAAGAAAAATACACTGACTAATACAGGAGAAAAATAATAATAAAACAGAAAACAATAATAATAATTAAAACAAAAAAACATAATTGAGATGTCGAAAAGGAATTTGACTATCAGCATATCGCTTTCCTGTTCGAAAAAATAAATAAAAAAAAAACAAAGCAATGTTCGTGGTTTGAACATTTGTTGAGGCATTCTGTAATAAATCTTGTTTTTCCGAAGGCACATTTTGGATATAATTGAAAAATCAGGGCATGGATACGTGATAATATGTATTTTTGTAAATTGAGTGATTGTGAGTACTAGTCAAGTCAAAATTAAATAAAAAAAGAAATAAGGTTTTAATTACTGTGTAATACATATTTTTAGGTGAAGTTTGATTAGGATTTTTTAATATTTGGGTGGGGCTTTGAAGTGTTACAACCGCCGTATCCCGTTTGTTACGAAAATCTGAGGATAGTGTCCATGAACTGAAACCGATTACGATTCTGGGACCACACACCACACCACGCGTGATGGTGGTCATTGGGATTTTTAGTTGAGAGATATATTATTCGTAACACGGGATACGGCGGCTGAAACGATTCAAATTTCCGCTCATTTTATAATGTTTTTTTTGGAACTAAACAGTACAAGGCAAATATGACATAACATTTCTTACATGTATTATGTTGCTTATTACATATTGATATTCTTAATTTAAGCCCCTATTCGATGTTAAAATGGTCACATAAACCTAAATGGGGGATTAACGCATTCACTGCACGTATATAAATATGCGTTTTCGTGACTTACGCCTAGTGCCTATGCTATAGTTTGGCAGTCATTTGAACGCACATGTGCGTTTGTGGCACCAGAAGAAATCTCGAGTCTGACAGCCGGCAGTGAATGCATTATGTATGTGCAAAAAAAAACAGCTGCTAGTTGAATAAGTTTACTTTTAAATTACTAAATATAGACAATAAATATTTATAAATCAGTCCTCGATGTTTTATTTCGCCTGTTTTGCGTGTCATCCGTAAGTATAAATGATTAGTTATTTATAGAATCAGTATAGTTGATCCAGAGATAACCCTCAACTTACATATGATAAGTATAAGCCAGCAAAGGTTACCTTTTTATTATACTAGTAGAGTATGGGTTATTGTTATTATTTAGAGTACCTAGGTATTTTTTTATTTACACCAATTCAAAATAGTACAGACGACCTTCAAAATGGCGATTTTTACCTTACTACTTCTAACGCCATTGTTACCAATATAAGTAAGAGCAGATCAAACTGATGTTACTCCGTTGCTACTTAATCCATCTGTTTAATATATCTATCTATTATGCTAAAGTTATCATGCCATCAATAAACAGAATTGGTATGACTGCTACCTCTTTTTATATCTTTTTGCTGTCTGTTTGCCGACTGACGGCCGCTGTCAGCATGTTATCGTTCTTGATCAGTATACTATGTGCATTTTTTATATATACGCCACGTGGAAGTTACAACTGTGTGAGCAATTTGCTGAATTAATAGTCAGAAAGTAAATCATCATGCTTTCTGTATACATACCCCTGCTTGCCATGTCTGCGGTGTCGGCGCTATCAATCCTGTTTCTGTACTGTAAGAACCGCGGCGACCGAAGGAAAGGCTATATGGACGTCAAGGAGAAGCCAGGCAGTTAAGAGATTCGACTCTTTAGTAATTTCTATGTAACCGCTTTACTATAAAAGTGTCGGAATAAAACACCGTAGTTATTGTAACAGATTATTTATTAAAATATATTCTACTAAAAATCATAACATAGTATGTACATTTTTAACAATTCACCTCGATAGGACAATAAGGCACCTATTTTATACGTAATAACTACGACTCAAAACCCATAAACACTTCATAATAAATCTCTAATACGTACACAACTTTCACCGCAATATGGCAAATGACGCGTCTCCGTCTTGATAGGATACTTTGAGCACTTGATAGCATTGGTATAATATATGCACTACAAAATCATAGCAATAGGGGAAGCGTTCAGTCCACATTAAATCACGCGTTTCATATTTTATGTTACACAACAAAATGCCTACAAACGGAACCGTTTGACTCAAATGAGAATTTTAAACAATACAGTGATAAATGTCATTGAAACCATCACCTTAGTTTACTAATCTTAACTAATATTCAAGAAGGCCAACTGTTTCATTTATAAACACGTTATTTAATATTCACAAAAGAAAACTAAACGCTGACGGAACATTAAAATAATTTTAGAACTTACTAAAGCATCTGGTAAATTTATCAACGTTCTTTGTTCACAATACATTTTGAGTCACACAGCCGAGTTACACATAAATAAATTGCACTTAGGAGTATCTATGCTTACATCTAAACTATGTATAAATAAAAACTTTGATATTGGGCGAAATGGATACCTACACCTATGTGTATAAATTCTACAAAATACAGGCACCACATAATTAGAGTAAACGTTTGGGCTGTAAAGCCCTTGCCAACATTTATCATACTATAACATTTATAAAAACAGTCAAAAATAATTTTGCGTCGCACGGCGAAGTATAAAGTGCGAGTAGTGCGACTAACATATATAATGGTCCATATTTTGATACTTTAAGGCCACTTCCGAAGTGACTGCAGTCAGCTACTCTGCAGGAGTGTGAAGGCACATTTTGACGCCCATTTTCCAGGAGGCCGCAAGTATTATAATAGTATTATGTCGGCACTTTTCATTATCCGCGAAGTATGCTCGGGGCTCCTGGGTTAAACAATAAATAAAATAATATTACAAAAAATTAAGTCTTAAAATAAATTAAAACTAATTATTATTGAATAACTATTATTGACTGAATAGTGAATAATTATAAAAAAATACACGTTTTCGTGTCGTCGTTTGGCTATCCTGTTTCGAGATTTAAATCGCGTCTGAATAATATCAGCCAGCGACAGAGATATGTAAGACAGGTGATCACGTACAAAATGAACGGGATCAGATGACCCCAGTAACGTGTTTGTAACACAAGCTAAGTATCTTACTAATTAATAGGACCAGCTTACACGTAAGCTATGTGATAAATGATGTTGATGATAATAAATAAATAATAATAAATAAATAAATATCACGGGACAATTCACACCAATTGACCTAGTCCCAGAGTAAGCTAAGCATAGCTTGTGTTATGGGTACTAGGCAACGGATAAACATACTTATATAGATAGATATATACTTAAATACATATTAAACACCCAAGACCCGAGAACAAACATTCGTATTTTTGATACAAATATCTGCCCCGACACGGGAATCGAACCCGGGACCTCAAGCTTCGTAGTCAGGTTCTCTAACCACTAGGCCATGTGGTCGTCTAAACCATGATACATTGATACAAGCAGACGATTCTCTATGTTTAAGCACACTTTGCCGAAAATACGCAACCGAAATTGCACTGCTGATTTTGCGTTGCGTTTAGCTGATATGACACATAATCGCGGAAATACGCAACAGAAATCCTGCAAATGTGTTGCTAGTAATTGAAACGGCATTGCAGACGTAGGTACGCCGAAATTCGGTCGCGTTTGGCTTAAGTGTGCCTAACCATACCCTCTGACTTAGCCTCTTGTATAAATAAAAAGTACCGGGACGGACTTATAATGCTCTGCCTAAAATACTGCTGCCAAGTGTCTTGAAATCGGACAGAAATATCATAGAGGTGGCTCAGATCAAATAAAAAGTAAACATTAGAGCGCGGTGAACAGCCGAGTGAGGCCAGTTTTATAAACATGTGTGCGTAGCCCGGTGTTGCCATAATAATTCTTAATACCCTATAATACTACGTTGCATGTCACGTTGATAGCGTTACTACAATAAAATAATTAACTAAAACAATTACTTTGCTCACCCCCGACCTTAAGTTTTTTTTTAAGGTCGCGGGTGAGCATATTAATGAACTAAAACAATTGTTTTAGTTCATTAATATGGACCTCCGCAAAGTAACGCCTGATTCAATAAATTACAATAAAATACGTTGATAAACTTTTACAAGAAACAAACAACTTTACGTTGCGTGTCACGTTCTCACGTTTTAAGCCGTGCTAATAAATAGAATTTAAAATAAAAAATGAAAAGGTTTTATTACATTGGCGGCATTTACCCAATAATAGGGTAAGTACAACATTATAATGGCAACACTAGTGTTGACGTTTTGGGTTCTAAGTGAAGAAGCCGCGAGCATAAGTTACGTTGCGAGCGTAAGGTAGGACGTTGAGTCAGAGGGTCGTCGAGAGAAGGATCGTGTCTCCGCTTACATGTTGGGCTCCTGCTTGAAGGGCATGGGCTCGAACATGGCGGCGTCGGGCAGCTGCGGCACGAGCGGCGGCGACGCGGCCTGCGCGGGCGGCGACGCGCCCATGCCTTCCGGCTGCTGCTGCTGCTCCGCCACCGGCTCGGCGCATGCGCCTGCAAACAATACTTCTTTTAGAAACGTCTTTTTCTCAAACATGCTATGAAATATTGACGTTATGTTCCTTATAATACGCCACGAAGTGTCACGTTGAAGGTGCGGGCTAGACGAGAGGTCAATAATGGAATTTCATACAACATTGCTGGCCTTGGCCAGCAAAGTGATCGTCTATTGTTTCATACTATGACGTTTATAGGTCTATGGCATCATAGCATTTAGCCATTAAAAAAAAACTATAAGCAATATTTTGCGTTTTGTTTCATTAAGACATTCTGCCACTACGTTTATTTAAGGTAAGGTAAGATGATGATGATGTTGGTGATGATGATGGTGATGTTGATGGTGTCGATGATGGCGGTGATGATGATGATGGTGTTGATGATGGTGATGATGGGTGATGATGGTGATGATGATGGTGATAACGAGATGATGATGATGAGATGATGATGATGATGATGGTGATGATGGGTGATGATGATGATGATGATGGTGATGATGGGTGATGATGATGATGATGATGATGGTGATGATGAGATGATGGTGATGATGGGTGATGGTGATGATGATGATGATGATGATGATGGTGATGATAAGATGATGATGGTGGTGATGGTGATGATGATGGTGACGACGACGACGACGATGACGATGATGATGATGATGATGATGCATGTTTGAGAAAAACTCTATACAAGCCTTGGCCACGAACAGGGATTGCCGGCCTCGTATGTCTAGATGGCCTCGTTAACACTCGGCCATCTATAACTACTCGGCCGGCAATCCCCTATTTCGCGGCCGCTGCAGTAATGTACTATTATACTGGTGGTATGTAATAATGGTGGTAGCGATCCGAATGTGATATTTGGGCCAATCAACTTTTATACCGACACTAATCTGTCCGCGACATTTTTCAAACAATTGCAGATTTTTGTAAGTAAACATGTTTTTTCTGTAATTTAATAGATGGTGTACATGAATACATGCCATCCTGCGTATGTTTAACCTATTAAACCGTGAAATATCTTGTTGGAAGTACGATTTTTTGGTAACGCAGGTGACGCCCAAAGTGTCGGTGTAAAAGTTGATTGACCCATTTACAAGGTTCAACCACTCGTAAAACCTGTGAGATTAAGGCAATGTTGTGACTTGGGGTCGTAAACAATAACGATATTATAGTGAAAAATACGGATAAGTTGATAAGGATTTAATCGAGTTAAGCCCGAGTTGTTTCGGGCTATGAGTGAGTCTCACGGTAGTTTCATGTTCAACGGTTTTTTTACTAATTTTTATTTTACTTTCCTGTTATCTTGCAATTCAAATTTCAACCCGTTATAGCGTGAAAGAGTATAAAAAAAAACTGTTTGTTTCAGTAAAATACAATGTTGCATGCATTATCTTATCTATTAATTTAAAAATATTTTTTGAGTTAAGAAGTCTTTTTGTGTATACAGTCAAGGTCACAAACACACGCACGTTACCCAGAAGTCAAAAATATCTGTACACCTCTTTAATACCACTAATCATAAGGTTGGTGTTTACATTATATCCGACTTCGAGCCGTTCATATGTTTATGCCCTCGACTGTACGTATTATCTGCGACGCCGAACAGCTTGGCGAACTGGATCTGTTCTATCATCTGCCGCGTGATACTCTGGAGCGGAGCCAACAGCAATTTTCCGAAGCGGCCGCGCCCGTCGTGCTGTAGTAGGAATAGTAGGATACTGATACGTTACCTCCAAGCAAAATCTCCTGCAGCAGACTGTCGATATGCGCCACGCCGAATAACTTGGCGAACTCGATCTGCTCTATCAGATATTGATACGTACCGCCAAGCAGCATCTCATTCCCGGATAAGACTGTCGATATGTACGATGTCGAATAGCTTGGCGAACTGTATCTACTCTGAGAGAGATTCCATGGCCAAAAATACAGACTTTACTGACAAGAACACTCCGAAATACTGACCAAATACTGACCATTTCCTGACCGTTTTGTAGCAAATAGCAGCTCGGGATATCTGGGTTCGCATACCCGTGTACTCGGAAACTTAAATTACCGGACAAGTAAAATGAGCCAAAGTACTCCCTGGATGAAATGGCTGCAGGAGAGGCGATAAAATAAAAAAATATGTTGATGATGAGATGGACTAATCCGCATTTTTGTCAATTCAATCTAATCTACAGAAATCGGACCACTTTTATGGAAGAATGGACCATGACTCTCAAAGTACTGACTTTACTGACCATTTTTCGAAAAAACTGACTATTACTGACCTTGGTCAAAAAAACTGACTTTACTGACTATTTTCCACCCCTGAATAATTGATACTGTACTGAACTCGTTATATAGGTATTATTTTTTTTGAAAAAGTTTCAATAACAAACCTTGTTTAATGAGACCGGTCAAAAAGAAAAAAAAAAGGAAATTGAGAGGATTGACAGGAGGGATGTCGGAGAAAGAAAACGGAGATAACAAAATAATTTTATCCAAAAGGATAAAAGTGATCCTTAGAATATGATCCGCGATTGTGTGAGTGAAGTGTCGTGTGGTGTGTGTGTGTGTATTTTCCTACGGTTATTTCCTCATACTTTCCACAAACGCGACGACTTGAAATGACTATGAATTACGACGTTGGGAGTTACAACAACGAAAGCTTTATAAACAACAGTTGATTTATTTATCAATCATCATATAGCGAGACCGTGTAAAGCTGAGGGAAGGCTTCGCCTAATCAAAGATAGCTATATTTGGTTTCCAAAGAAAGCAACATCGAGAACTGTCAACTTGATGTCTAATCTACGGGACATACGAGTGAAGTTATAATAATAACAAACTTGTGATATTGTGTTTGGGATTAAATGACTATAACTCAGTGTCTATTGAATCGGGAGTGTTCTAATAATGAGAATTGTGTAGAGAATTAAATGGTGTATCAGTGTGAAGTACTGCCGTGAGTCCAAAATGATATTTCGCAGGATAATTTAACTATTTTCAGAAATAGCGGGAGCCTAGAGCCGCGTGACGTCAGCTGTCATGTGGAGTAGAAGAATAGAAGTCAGGAGTCTACGTCAAAGGTTGATGGAGTGAAGATCGAAAGGAATCATTTGACGTGTAAGTCAAAATACTGATGTCTTATTGGGGAACTATGGGGAATTTAGTTAAAGGAGTAGTGATGAATTACATAGAAATATGACAGGAATCAAAGTGACGACTGGAAATTCAACAATAATTTATATCTTAAACCAAAGTATAATGGACTTATTTCCAGTATATTATTATATCCATCATACGTCAGACATTGAAACTATTGGACCAATATAATTGACATCGCAGGAATATATGATCTATGAAACCTCCTGAACCATATCAGGATTGAATAATGATTTTGATGCAATATTAATATATAATTTGTTTGGCATGGATATCCATTCATTGGATATGACGGCGGGTTCCTGATTGGAGTTCTGCTGAGCACTGCGAGATGCAGTAAGCTGTGAGGAGAGCTGTTGAAGTATGGAGATGCAGACTTCGGGGCTGTATGCTGGGAACGAGATGTGTTTGGACCATAATCTTAGCTAAGTGTCTTTATAATTTTATTTAAACGTGGCAATAGGAACTTATACGAATATTAAGAACGTTTATAGTTATATCGACCCTTCGTATATTTTAATCAATCGCGATCTTAACTTAAACCTACCGAGGTTGACTCTCGCGGCTAAACATTTATTGAAATCATACATATAGAACCAAACTACATAGTAAGATAGATGTTTAGGTCAACGGAATTTAAGGTTCAATTTTAAACAAGATTTTGATGACTGACAGTTAATGTCAAGATGAGTAATAGGGTTCTATTTAGCTAATACAAATAAACAGGACAATAGGTTTAAATATTCAAATTTTAGAACAGGCCAATTGAATCTTTGTTTAAATAAATTAGAATGTCTATTGGCATTTGATATCGAGAAACCACTTTGGGTTGAGCTATACAATGTTTTGAATTGATTTTATTTTTATTGTCTTTTCTCTTGGAATTATTATTTAAATTTAAATCTTTTGAAATTCGAAAGGAATTATCTTCGATAATTGACAGTGGATCTGAACAATATTCTGACTGAGAACCTTGTACGTTTATGTTGTCATACTTTCGTCTTGAAGTAATATTTGAAGTGAATATTAACTGAGCTACTGAAGACCTTGTCTTGGAATAATAGTTGAATTGAATATTATCTGAACAACCGGAGATCTTGTAACCTACTGGGGAACCTACCTTCGATAATACTACAGAGTATTTAAACAGTGAAACAGTTGTACCTTCTAGGTAAGAACTCCCAGTATAATTTTAATAGGGTTTATTACTATTTAACCTGGTGTTTTACTATGAACTTATTTTTGGGAAGTAATTGATCAATTACTGATAGAAATGGATAAACGGCCATATTATTACTGTTTATTACCTTTGTTGTGCTGTTAACAAGTCCATGTAGACTTATGGTGTATTGTATTATCTATTTTATTTGCTCTAGTGAAAGAATATCATTTTCAAAATTCATCCCTTGATTTTGGTATAAAATCTGTTAATCTATTAGAACCTAGAATGGGGTTTCATAATACTTGAGACTAAATTAAATCACTAATACTTACCATTCCTCAATATTAACCTTGGATTTAGTCAGACCAGTATAGAGAAAGTATTTCCCACACTTCTATCCGTACTATTACTCTGAGAGTGGGGAAGTGACAATACTGGTAGGCACAAATGCCAGTATAGTTACGACCGACCAAGTGAAATGGTCCTGATAGCACGCAGCTACACCATCACGTACCATAGTACAGACAATACAGTTGCGATGGCTAGGCTAAGCAACGGTTGATGTGAAGCTTTCACTATGCGGTCTGTAGATTATCAAAATTATTATTTGGGTGCGAGGATTGGCGATATACGTATGGTCTCCAGGGGTCAATTCTGCCTCTGGCGTGCTGAAGGTTGCCCCCTAGTGTTCGGTCTGACCAATCGGCACGTAGTGATTATGCGTAATCCAACGGGGTGTCTACTTACTCGCTCGGCAATAGGTGTCGTTAGTGAGGTTGCGGCTAAGGATAAAACGTCCCTAGAGGCGATCCGTGCAGAATTGGGTGTCTTAGGGAGGTACGTAGGGGGAGGCCAATTACTCGATCTGGGTTGTAGACCAAATAATGGAGCGTCCTTCAGCTTACTCATACACTAATCGAAGTACCTTCTTATTATACTAGAGTCTAAAGGGGGGGAATAGAAGTAGTCTCAAGTGAGTAGGGTAGTTACTCCGTGTAAATTTTAGGAGTAATAAAATCCTACCACAGGGGTAACTACATCCTTGTTTGTCCTCTTATTCATTTGGTGACTGATACATACGATCTATAGACGGGCGACATAGTTTGTTCTTCCCTTTTGAAATGGTCGTGGTAGGTTCGAGGGAGAGTGACCAGTAAGGCGTCGAACTCTACTCGAGAGAGCAGGGAGAGGGCTCCTCCTATACGAACATAGACCATATTGCTATACGAACACAGACCATATTGCTATACAATGTCTTCTAGAGCAAATAAATAATACTAATTGTTAACCCTTTGTCCATTTCTGTCTGAGGATTTATATTTAAGAATTTATACATATATTCGCTATAATCTATCTATTTACATGAGTATGTAAAGTCTAATAGTTCACCTAGTTGTGAACCCCGGTCACTAGTATTATTTTAAAATGAAACTACAACGTAGAGAATGATATAATAATAATTAATATAATAATTAGACGATCACGCCAAAACAAATAAGATATTATCGGAGCCTAAGGCTTAGCACAATACGTACCGCCAAGCAGCATCTCCTGGAGAAGACTGTCGATATGCGCCACGCCGAACAGCTTGGCGAACTGGATCTGCTCGATCATCTGCCACGTGATACTCTGGAGCGGAGGCAGCGCCAGCAGCAGTTCCCCGAAGCGGCCGCGCCCGTCGTACTGCCGGTCGCTGATGTAGTCCTCCAGATTTATTTGCACCTGGTAGCGGAGCTGCTTGATCTTCTGCGGTTGCGAGAGGCCCTTTGCGTCTGTAAAGCGACAAGTCTTACGTTTCACTACATATAAACGAAAAAAAAAACTAGCCTATTTACGACCGGATAGCCTAGTGGTTCTAAGTAGTATGTAGGTACTGAACCTGACTACGAAGCTTGTGGTCCCGGGTTCGATTCCCAGTCGGGGCAGATATTTGTATGAACAATATGTCTTGGATGTTTAATATGTATTTAAGTATGTATTTATCTATATATGTATGTTATCCGTTGTCTAAGTACCCATAGTACAAGTTTGCTTAGTTTGGGACTAGATCAATTGGTATCAATCGGTCCATGATTTATTTATCATTATTATTATCTACTTGAATCGAGGATATAACCACAAGTGTTAAATGTATTAAAGCGTTTGATGCAATGATATGCCTGCCTGCGAACAATTCGTTTATCCATAAAATTCTATCTCAGGGTGTCGAACTATCTCCATATCAAAATTTACTAAAATCAGTTTAGCGGCTTAAGTGTAAATTGGTAATTAGACAGACCAGTTTGGCTTTTATAGCATTAAGTAGAGAAGTATGAGTTTTAGCTTTTGGGATTAAGTCCCATGTACAGGCTTTCGTTCAACAGTGGACGTCTTTCGGCTGTTGATGATGGTAGTGATGATGACAATGGGTATGCGGTATAGGTACTCACTGGGGTCGAAGAAAACGATGGCCTTGAGGCAGGCGAACTCCGTGTCATCGATGTCGATGTCCCGCAGCGGACGCACGATCTCGTCCATTACGCGCATGCCGATCATACTGATGTCTATGTCCATTCGACCGTCTGCCGACATAAATAAGTTACTGTAGAAAGAAAATACAGTCTAGCAGCGGCCGTGGTCACGATTAGATGATGGTCGTTGTCTATTCGTGAATGCGGTCGCAATTTTTATAATTGTGTGATTAAGTCTCTGGAGTTGATTAATTATGAATAAAAATCGCGAAAGTTTATTAATAAATCTTGTTACTGCTTTTTTTTTCTTGTTATGCTTGGGCCGATTAAAAAAAGCTTTATATCAACGCAATCAATAAGAACGAAAAATACGACGACGGCCGAATATAGACAAGCCGAACGATGTTTTTAGCGCTCTTAAAACGTGGATAGCTTTTCCTGGTCAATAGATGTGGGGAGACAGTTACGTGACATTACCACGGAAGTGCGTACGATATGTGTCGCTTAACTTCAAATTCGGATAAATCCACTTAGCCTCTTAGGATGTTATTAACCTTATTTACCTTTTCTTTTAATTAATTCTGGGTGGATTTATCAGTTTGACATAAGCGACACATATGACGTGTACTGTGACTCACCGATATTGTGTTTGGCGATGATGCAGTTGTTTCCGAGTAACAGGATGTCTTTGAGATGCAGCGAGCGCCGAGCGCAGCCCAACAATAAATGTTCGCCAGCATGCGCGCGTAACAGTGCCACCTGACAAACACAAGGGGGTCACCATAATCATCCCAGTTATATACATCCCATTGCATTGCACTCAGAATCAGAGGCCTTGGGCCGTAGTTTCCACGCCTATTGCGGATTGGGGACTCGAAATTTACAGAAAATACCAAACAAAGGGTTGGTTGGGGCAAACCCGAGGAGGGGGGTCGATGATTCCCGAACAAATACAAGAACGGAACCATATGTAAACCTATAAACATTTCTTGAGTAGGCTTACCAGTTCGAATGCGTAAATTCCCGTTTTTTTAAAAAAAATCCTGACATTTCGAATCCCTACCTACTAATATTATAAATGCCAAAGTGTGTCTGTCTGTTACTTTTTCACGCTTAAACTGCTGAACCGATTTAGATAAAATTTGGTATGGTGATAGAATGAGACCCTGGGAAGGTCATAGGATATTTTTTATCCAGGAAAAATGCAATGTTCCCATGGGGTAGCGATATACAAATTCTTTGCGGACGGAGTGGAGGGCAATAGCAAGTGTGTTATATATAATTTATGAAAAACACTTTTCATCTGGCATAGGGCTAAATTTCCGGAGACTAATCATTAAGCAATCAGTTCCCCTCATGAATTTTCATGTTGCACTTTTCAAAACAGACGACATTTCATGTTATCATTTATCAACATTTAATGTGTTTCCTTGACAAGTGATTACTGATTACATTGATAATTGCAGCTTAATGTGGGATATTTACTTTATAATCTATTTTATTATCAGTTATTCATTGAAAACAATCAAATTTGCAATTGTATTATAAAACTTCTTTGGCACTGAATTATAAATTTGAATTCTAAGCATCGAATATCTGTTTTTATGATGATAAATGACAAGTATTTTTTTATATCTTCTTCAGAGCAATGTTTGAAGATTACATAGTTTACTTACTTGAGTTAGGTAACAATATGCTATGTATATTGTTAGACACTAACCTCTCGGCCTTGGCCATACTCAGCACATTACCATTCATTATCATTCATTCATGAGGTAAAAATATTAAGCGGTAATAGCGTGTTATATTTTGTTATGATTCGCACGGGTGTACTAATGAAGACAATTTGCTGTCTCACTCACTTTTTTACATGTAGATATTATTATCCAAATTTTTCACTTGTTCGTGCAAGTTTTTAAATATTTTCTTCCATAGAACCCTTGCCCTGCCAGTAACTAACAGATGAAAAAAATAACCAACCATAAAGGTACAGCTGTTCTAAGTCTAAGGTGATGCACGTATATACAGTCGAACCATTCGATTTCTGACCCATCGTAGAACGTTTTCACAGTAAGCGTCATAATGATTTTCCTTTTCAAGCAATGCGATGTCACTGTGACGTTTTTTGTGAAAAGGTTCCATGAACTGACAATTACTTTGCTCACCCAATATGGACTTCAATATGGACCTCCGCAAAGTAACGCCTGATTCAATAAATTATTTAAAAGGTTCCATAGTGAGTCACGATTCAGTCGATTCAACTGTACATTCGGCAATCGATTTTTATATAGATAGATAGCTACCTGATCGTCTAGATGTAGCTCGGTGAAGGCGGGTATGTACTTGGCCCACTCGACTAGGATCAGCAACTGCTGCTTTATGGAGTCACACACGTCGTTTATCTTCGCCAGCTTGCGATTGTTGATCTCTGCGTCAGACACGTTGATCGTCTGTAAGACAAACAAACATAATACTTTACTGCCGTATTGGGGACGTAAGTGATATATGTAATCGATCGTGATCACGAGTGACCTGTTTCCATATTCATACAGGGTGGCACATATATTTAGTTTTTCTTGTCACTAAAATCGTAGACACGGTACCTTAGAACAAATGTTTCCATATCTCACGGTTTCAGAGTTACCATACTGATCCATCTTAATGCACCCTATATATGTAATTTAAAGTAACTGATTTTTTTCATTTATTAAAGTTAACACTTGCAGATCTCAGACAAAAAGTTTTCCAGTCGCTACTTTGGAAAAGCCTGTGGGAAAAGCTCGTATCTCAAATCCATATGAAAACCTAAAAATAACCTTAAAGCGACAAGGTAAAGTTTATTTAGTACTATTATTTTTTTTTTCAAAGTAGTGACGATTTTGTGTTGGACTATTCAGCATTTCCAAAGTCTGAATTCACTATGGTGACAGTATAGGCGGGTTTTATCGGTATATCTTAGTCTTTGGGGGAGAGAACTACGTTCAACTATACCTCGGGGTGATAAATGGTCAATGAAACTTTCGCACTTATAGTGAGTGGTCGTTAGTAGTGATGTCAATTTAAAAAAAAATTTTTTTCCACATTCTTGATATTTTTTTTACAAATAACACTGTTTCTTTGTTCATGTTTTTTTTGCAAGTCTCGTCATTAATGACTCCCGAGTGTTTTTGTATTGTCACCTTAGGTACCTCATCTATGACTTTTCTGCTGAGCAGTTCTGCGTTGAGAAGCGAGGTGACGCTGAGCCCATTTGCCTGCGTCGGCTCTTCGTACGACGGCCGGCGGCAGTTGATGCGGTCTCGCTCGTTCTGGACGGCTGGAAGAAACAACAATATTAATTGAAGTAAAACATTAAGGAATGCTTAAGCTAAGAGTGTTTTAATGCCTAGAGAGAACACATACAATACATTATCTATTTTTGAGAAAGAAAAGATTCCATTCAAGGTCATTAAAGGCTGCAAATTCCAGAGGGCTTCCTTAAGTTTATCAATTGTATGTATCATGATCATGAGCTCTTTAAAGTCCCCTAGTCTGTATGAATGTGATGCTCTGAGTGAATAACACCAACAAGACAAACTAGTGCATGTAGCATTTTTCCCATTTATTTCTCAGGGGGAACAAATAACAGAGATTTTAGTCTATGTACACTATTTGTGCACTCGTTGCAGTGCTAGCATACTTTTCATACAAGTCAAATCGTGCATATTTTTCGGTCTTACGAGTACGTGGTCACGACAAGTGTGGTGGCGCCGTTGTATTACTTACATGTTAATATTTATCATTTTATGTTACGTTACGATGCAGCACGTCATTAAATAAACCAACACTTTTTACTAGAACACTATTTTTACCTGAGATTGTTCATACTCGTATTCGTAGCCTAATATGGTACCATAATATATACCTACTGTTTCCTTCTGCATAATTTACGTAAATTACGGTGTGTAGCAGTGAATGACATGCTACGAAAATGATTTCATTGTAAATGAGTTTACAAATAAAATTTAATTCTAATTACCTATTTGTTAATGTATTTACCGTACAATAACATGTAGCTAATTAAGAGGAAATGTTTACGAGCAATAAAGATATTTAGATCACAATTAATTACAGTTGATATGTGTGTTTAGTTAATATTGTAATCTCTTTTCCTTGAACAGGCCAATAATGAACGGTAATATTATATCGGTTAGCGACCTTACACCCTCAATGTTATGTCAAGTACCCTACCGCACCCTGAGACGTCGATTAACAAAACGGACCGTAAATTACAGACTTAAATTTTAGAGGTTCATTATGGAAGCCGGAAGACGATCACTGGTACATTGCTCGTTTCACAACCGTAAGTTAATAGGTATGTAGCTCGAATTTTTCAACCGACGAAAACAAAAGGAGGAGGTTCTCAATTCGACGTGTATATATATATATATATTTTTTATGTATGATCACGCATAACTTTTTACAGAGTAGTCCGATCTTGATGATTCTTTTTTTGTTGGAAAGCGTATACCCCGAGGGTGGTCCCATTTAAATTTGGAAATAATATTCCTACCCTAAGGGTACGAAAACAGGGGATGATTGATTGTTCAGTCACTGATTGTACTATATGACCAAGCATAACTTATTACAGAGAAGTCGGATTTTGATGATCCTTTTTTTATTGGAAAGCGTATACCCTAAGGGTGGCCCCATTTAAAGTTGGAAATAATATTCCTACCCTAAGGGTAGGAAAACAGGGGATGATTGACTAACTTTTTACAGAGTAGTCTGATTTTTATAATTCTTTTTTATTGGATAGGGTATACCTTGAAGTTGGTATTATATAAACTTGGAAAAAAAAATTACCCCAAAGATGAGAAAAAAGTATAAAATAAAAACTTTTTAACAAAAAATTAAACCGCCGAAAAAACTGAAAAGCAAAAAATAATACCTTTTTTGTTTGACCTTAATCTAGGTACCAGTTTGAAGTCGGTGCCTCAGCACGAGCCAGGAGGAGTGATAGAAGCCAATCAGGTAGACGATTATAGGTCCACTCCTCCTGGCTAGTGCTGAGGCACCGACTTCAAACTGGTACCTAGATTAAGGTCAAACAAAAAAGGTATTATTTTTTGCTTTTCAGTTTTTTCGGCGGTTTAATTTTTTGTTAAAAAGTTTTTTTCTAGCCCATCTACCAACTTAATCATATTGGTGGACTTTTCTCTCGCAGTTTTGGTGGATGGTTAGCTTTATGCAAACCCGTTTGTCAACAGGATAATGACACCATTAATGACGTATTTCCGAGAAATATTTATAACTTCCATCTGTATGGTATATCCCATTGAAGTAAACAGATTGACGTAACTTTATTCAGGTTTCATACACTAGCTAGGACCATTGTCGACTGTATAGTCTTGCAGGAAAAATATATGAGCGGTCAATGCAGAAAAAACACATGCGAACACGAGTTTGAGTGCCTTGGAAGCTACGATATACCCGTGGCCTACATCTAATAATAGTTACGTACCCGTGGTCCAACTAATTTGTCCAACCCGGAAAAAATGCTGGCATTATTTTGAATCACTCAATAATATTTTAATACAAAAATAGGTAGGTTAGGTTCGTCAGGTACCTTCAGTTGCCCGAAGGACAAAATACCCACAAAAAGGACCGTACCGGCAATACCCGTGCCGGTAATACCGGTAATACCGTCGAAAAGCAGTTGGACAAACTACAGTTGGACCACGGGTCGGGAGGGCCAATAATAGAAAAATAACATAAGAACTCACCTTCTTTTTTCATTCCAGCTTTAAAGCACTTCCTTAGTCTACAATATCTACACTGATTTCTTTTATCTTTATCCACAACGCAATTTCTGCTGAATCTGAAAATTAAAATACTTTCGTGAATATTTCACTTGTACTAACTAGGTCACTTGGGTAATGTGTACATCAGGTCAGGTCTATACCTCAAAGACTGCAATTAGATATAGTAAAGCATTTAGCGTTGAAAAACTTTCATCGCCATACCGGATGATTAACAACATTCTTGTTTCCTAAGAAAAAAAATACAAATGGAAACGTTAATAATTAATAAATAAATAAATAAACAAATGGTAAATGTTAATGTTTAAGTTTGTTTAAGTTATAATAATTATTATTATTACTTTTTCTTATTGTACCTACCTAATTTTAGTCAATGGAAATACGAAAAAATTTTTTATTTGGGATTAACCTTGTCAGTTATGACCCCTTTGTTTAACAATGAGCAACTGAAACGTCGACGAATTTTCTTTATATTTTTAGAAACAAGTTTGTGTTTGATCTCATACTGGCGCAATTTCATCTGCTAATAAGTTCGATAATAAATAGGCCTTTATTGATAGATCATGATTTGTGTACTTAATTATTTATTTATTAATTGTGTCATTAATTGTGTTATGTCATGTTTACATATTATAAGATGTTACATTTAAATTTCAAGTCAACCCATGACACCCTGATAGGGCGCACAATAATTTTAATATTAGCCATTATAAAAAGTTAATGTCACTAACTCATTAACAACAAAAACACGTGATTTTCGTGTAAGTGAATATATCGGACTTTTGGGCTCCCGTGTAGTTGGAGGCCTTGGGCATGGGGCCCTTGTGCCCTATAGGAGACAACGTTTAATGACGATTCCAAATAATTGTCAAGCAACGGCATGTCCCATTCTAACAAATGACGTCACGGGCTACGAAATATTACGTAAAAAAATCAATTCTATGGAAACATGGACGCGCGGCCGCGGAGGCGCTGTCCATGTTTCCCTAGTAATTGTTTTTTTTACGTAAACGCGATCGAGAAGTATTTCGTGAAGTAAAAACTTATACTAAGCATACAGAGCTGGCGCATCTGTGGCGAGTATTACCTGCAAGTGTAGAGATGGTTCTTGCGCACGCTGCGGCGGAAGAAGCCCTTGCACCCGTCACAGGAAGAAGCGCCGTAGTGCTTGCCGGTGGCGCGGTCGCCGCATATCGCGCAGTGCTGGGACAGCGCCGCGCCCCCCGCGCCGCTCGCCTCGCTACTGCTCGTCTCCAACTGCATGTCGCTATCTGGTGACAATAAGAAAACATCCTGTGAGTTGAGTGAACCCATTGCATAACATAGGTCTAGACGTTTGTTGCATTGGGCCTATAGGCGTGTGTTGGCCATTAGATGGACACATCGAGTGACCAATGTTGAAGTACTGGGGTGTGCTGGAGAGACGTCTCGTCGTCTCGGCGTACGCCATCGAAAAAAGAACTGTGCGCTTAGTATAAGTTTTACATCACCAAAATACTTCTCGATCGCGTTTACGTAAAAATTTCAATTCTATGGAAACATGGACGCGCGCGCGCGGAGGCGCTGTCCACGTTTCCATAGTAATTGTTTTTTTTTTTACGAAAACGCGATCGAGAAGTATTTTGGTGAAGTTAAACTTATACTAAGCGTACAGTTGCCCAAAGAGTATTGTAATATTATATGAACAAGAGTGGCAACTCTATGGTCAAATATGCATGTATGGAAGGTGCTGCTGCCCTACGCCCTGGCGAAGAACCTAATGTGACGTATCTATAGATGTATACCTATCTATATGTATATGTTGGTAGTGATGTACAGCTATAATTACGCGTAATTTTAATTGATAGGCTAATTGGCATTATTCGTATTTTAGCCGTCTAATTCAAATCAGCATATACGAAGTATAAGCGGCTAAACCCGATTTGCACTATACGGCTAAAATACGAACATTGGCAAGTGGCCTATCAATTAAAGTCCTTGACCGTACAATATGGTACGCCATGGCCATGGCCGATGAATGACAACTGACAAGTTTGACAAGTCAACCAAGATGGCCGCTAATTTAGTTCTTTACCAAACAACCAGAGATCGCTGTAGTCGCATGAAAAGTGTGATATATGTAAGTGTGCCCCCCCTGCAGTGTTGCCAACGTGGGCGATTTTTCACCATGTAGGCTACTAGGAATGGGAATCGGCGACAAAAAAATCTAAAAGGCGACTGGTCGCCTTTTAGGCTACTTGAAAAGGTAAAAGGTCCTTTCAGTTGGTGAAAGGATCACAAAACAAATGACCTTCAGAGCGACAAAAGCATCGCAAAATATGAGTGGGAAATATACTCCTTATGCCCAATTAAGGGTTAAATACCATCTTTTTGTATTTTTTTTTAAATACCTATAGAATTTTAAGGACTCCAAATTTAAGACGGGGTTTGAATTACCAACTTTTAAAATTTTGCCAATTTATGGGTTAAAAAACTATGTTTTTAATTTAAGTTTTACCATTTAGGCTGCTTTTGGCTACTTCAGCTCGAATTCGGCTACTTTAGGCTACTTAAGCTCTGAAAAATGGCGACACCAGGTCCTGAGTTGTTGGCCACACTGCCCCCCTGCAGTTGCCTATTTGGGTCACGTGCGAAGACACGACAAATACGAGCTCTTGCAACTAACAATGATAGGCAAAGTAAGTAGCAGGCAAAACATCAGTAGGCTGTAGGAAGAAATCGTGGCTGCGCAATATCCGGGAATGGACGGGAATTAAGAGCGCCGCGGAGCTTTTCAAACTCGTAAAAGACCGAGATATGCAGAGCTGACTGCCAATCTCCACTAGTTAGTTAGTAGGCATTTATAGAAGAAGAACATATTTGTTAATTTTCGTCTAACAAGATATGTGTGTTGTGTTTAAGATTACACCTGCCGAGATCATCGGTGCGAGAGCGCGCTGTTTCACTCATTTGCTAAATCCATGTACAGTATGCTTAGTATCAATTACTATGGAAACATGGACAGCGCCTCCGCGCGCGCGCGTTCATGTTTCCATAGAATTGAAATTTTTACGTAAACGCGATTGAGAAGTATTTGGTGAAGTAAAACTTATACTAAGCATACTCTCGCCAACTATGTCGGCAGGTTATCGGTAGGTAGGTTGACAAAATATTTGTCCAACAACGTTTTTAGTCAATTCGACTACGGAAGCGAGTAAAAATCTAGGTGTAAGATAGATTTGTTTACATTCGTAGTTGCAGGTAAGGCTAATTTTCTTTTAATGCTGAGTCGATAAATATTAAAATATCCTAATTATTGTTGCAAATATTAGAATCTTCACAGCTGTCTTCATTGAATTCCTACTTTCAAGATATTTCGCAATCTTGCCCTAAATGTATTTTTAGTTAAGATTTTCCCGATATCCACTAGGATCACCTAATTCGATCCCCCCGGGTACAATAATTCGATAGATTTGGGGAGACCCTTAGGTGATCCTTAGGTATCCGCGAAGGTTTTATGCCATGTCGTCAACTTTGTGCAAATTAATTTCGAAACTTAGGTATCTGGAAAGATTTTCTGCCGTTACCTATAGGTATCATATTTGTTCAACACTAACGAAACGGATGTTCAATGTAAAACTCTCTTAGACACTGATCATCAAAGTACTAGTTACTCTAACTCGAAATAGTTTGCAACCGAATTTTGAGTATAATATAGAATTCATCGAAAAAACGTAAATAAAACGTCATAAGGTAGGTAAGAAAGAGTTTCTTTCTCTTTCTTTCTTATAAGGTAGGTAGATATCGAGTAATAGATAAAACAACTCGGCGCCGACTAATTATATTCAACGGCTTATTCCGTCAGTAACGCGTTATTGTCGTCAACAGTCAGGTTTGGGAAACCTTGACGCAGGTCGCGCAGGATCTCGTGCCGATCATTTATCTATTATAACGAACAACTATGTACAATGCTTTTATTTTACCGACAACCATAGTCAATCTTCTCGTTTTTACTGTATACTTTCCTTCCGCCCGTTGCTATTTACATTTGATGCAAACTAGACTAAGGGCGTTTGTGCACTACAATGAATTTTACTGTCCGGAAGTCTGAGTTTTCATGGTCCGTTTTTTTCATGCCTTAAATGTATAGAAGAAAAAGAAGCCTAAAAGAAGGTGGCGGGATGATTTGGAGCGATTCCAGCCGGACTGGCAACACTGCCGATGCCAGGGATGAGTGGAAGGAGAAAGGGGAGGCCTTTGCCCAGCAGTGGGACACTGTATAGGCTACATAAAAAAAAATGTATAGGACTGCCGGGCAGTAAAATTAATTGTAGTGCACAAGCGCCCTATACAGTTAATGGCGTGTCATATCGGACCGGTAAAAACTCGGACTGCCGGACAGTAAAATTCATTGTAGTGCACAAACGCCCTTACTCTATCGATGTGGTAGAATACTCATTTGGCATATCCTAACACCCAATGGATTAGGCAAGGTGGTCGGACGATTTCAGGTCTACGGCAAACAAGGTAGAATGGGAAAAGATTGTCACTTCCACCCTCAGTAGGTCCGATGTAGACGCAAACTTGCTAAAGCAGACAAGATGGCACTTAATCAAATGTCGTACCTATGGTTAAATATGCAACGTAACCTAAGGAAGGCTTAACCTTGCGACCCTAGACGTCTAGACGATATAAAATATCAGACACTGAGAAGACGCTGATAACATTATACCTAACTGCTAAAATTTTGACGAATTACACCTGTTATTCTTCTTAATAACACGAAAATAAATCGAAATCTTTCACAACATTGAAAATATAGTTATCAATTTAGTTACCTACTCCCATTACCTATTATTTTTTGAGTAAGTATAGCGTAATATGATGCTGACTGTGATGAGTTAACAGAATTCTACTATTTAAAATAAAAGCAATTAGCAATATTATAAAAATGCTTGTTATTACTTATTTCGCCCTGAAGGCGCCAGAGTTGTTTTTTTATCGCGTCTCCGTTGATAACAAATTATTAATATTGATGCAGATAATGGTAGTTAGGTTGAGAATCAAAAAATACACGAGATAATAGAATCCGGTCTACCAACACGATATCAATCACATGTAGGTAATAATTATAGAAAATCAAATGTAATTAGTGTTATGTTAGGCTTTCTGTTTAGTCTTATATTAATAAGTCAACCAAAAATAGGGGTTTGTTTTCAAGAATCAATAATTTTATGAAGGCTGCTTAGCTTTGACAGAATAGTTACTTTAGTACCTATTGTATTCCTTTTGTTTTTCACGTAAACGACAGAGACGCCATTAACGAAACACGAAGTAAATAAGTACTTTAAGCAAAATGTCAACATTATTATAGATTGGAGACACCATCGTGCCAGGGCTTGGAGGACTCTTTCAATAGCATCACGTGCATTTATATTTGAAACTCGCATTACTTTCTTAGAACATAATGAACCTACCTTACCTAAAAATACTATTGTTTAGAAACGAAAGTTACTTTCAGTTAGTGATTTACCTTCATTGGTGTTATTATATGCCATGGGCGGGCGATGCAGCTCTTCGGCAAGGGTCCTGTGGTGATTGTATGTATTGTAGACCGGCCTCTCGGGGGGCTTGTCCCATATGAGCGGGGGCCCCGGCATCATGTACTCGGGCGCCGCCCCAAACCCCATGGAGCAAGTATCTTGCGATATCATGTCGTATCCAAAGACAGGCATTTTCGGATCACCCAACAGAAAAGAAGTGCTACCACTTCCAACTGTCACCCACTACTAAAGTTAAATAGCGGCCGCGAACTACACTCAATCCACGATCGATAGTGATTGATAAGTCTGACGCTAAATTAACAGGTGATGTAATGCCCCGAAATTAGTAACTGTCATAGCACCACCGAACACTGTTATCACTATTGACACACGACTTGTCTTCAGAGTCATATTATAGATAAGGACTCTATTTGCGCGGGATATTTGAATCACAGCGGTTACTCGGTACACTTCGCGTCCAGTGAATCCGGCCAGGGTATTGTTTTCGTTTTTATCACACAATTGTTGTCCACGGACGGGCGATAATCGTATTTACAGAGTATATCACGCGGGTGTCGGGTGGCCGGGCGCGAACGAGCGCGCGACCTGTCTCGTACGCGGTTTAAGTTGAACTGACACGGACGGCGACCGGCGATCATAACACCATACGCTGCGCGAAAAACCGCTGACACGGCAATGAGACATTACATTACCTATGAATGACCCGCCAACTGCGGGATCAGCGACGGCGGGCGCCGCGGCCTGCGTCCGCGCGGCTGACTCACGCGTTATCGGAAATGCAGCGGATGTGGAGCCGAGACGCGCGCAGCACACGCACCGAACACTCATTCGGTGGGAGCTGACAAACAGAAGCTTTTACCATAACATCATGTTAGTTTGTAACTAAGTAAAGCAGTCGGGTGACTAATTAGATTGTCACACGAACTCGCTTTGTTCCTTTGTTGTCAAGCTGTTTTTCTTTCACACCCGTTTCGTAGTAGGTATTGTGGTTGCACCGCTCCAGGATATAGATAATGGAATGTGTTGTTCGTATGAGTCTCGTAGAGATTACATACATATAACATGATGAAAGTTACAAAACATAAACAATTCGTAGGTACTGATGTAATGCAGAATGGGCAGCGTCAAACTGCAACTAATTACTGATTTGGTTACTTTTCAATAAAGGCATGCAGAGACAGGAAGAGCAAAACACCATTCGTAATTTATAAAAAAAAATCACGTTTACAGATCAGTAAGTTATAAGAATGGTTGATAATTAGTCACAAAGATTGGATAAGAAATGTGACTGTAATGTGTTAAACAAAAGCCTTCTGCCGTCACTCATTTAGCAGTAATCGGGCTTTGTCGTATTTTAAAAAATCCTAGTTCATATCATAGATAAATCTTACGTATATTATCCAACAACAAATACTTTATCAGTATTGTGTCGGTTGATGTGGCTCTCATCTGAAATATCAAGAGCGCTATCTGCTGCAGACGGCGGGTCGGGGTCACACTCTATCGCGGGTAACTGGTACGACGCCACACCATGTGTCTGCTCTGGTCTCGTTAAACTTATTAAGTATTACAAGACAATTAGATAATATATTTGGTCATAAAAGTTTTTTAAATGTGGGCTAATATGCGTATTTGATCAGCAAGGAGCTTTTTTAGCAAGATGCTGACGATAATACATTTGACAATGACATTCTGCAGAATAAGTTAGCTACCAGATACTGTCGGTATTCCTGTGTGATTTTGTTTGCCCACGTTTGTTTAATTTTGAAATTAGGCAATTAATCAGGGGGTTCGGCTTTACACCACCACTGAGAAGTCGAGTACGACCGTACCATCCTTTTCTCGAAGCCACTCACGGCACTTTTGAGCCCCCTGTAATTTCGTTGTTGATCAAGCAAGAATTTTTCATCTAGTATTAAAATTAAAGTTATATATTGGTTACTGACATCAGACATACAATTTTAAGATTTTTTTGTCTTTTTAATTGGTTGTGCTAAAAGAGCTACCTTCTTAACGATATAATTATGAATAGCCAACATAATTACCCAGTTAAAAGAACAATTTACCAATGCGATTATTAAGTAAATCTAAATAGTGCACTTAAGAATGAAGTATTTTAAGTGTGTAAATACATATAAACGGTTCATAAGATAGGTACAGCCACAGCCCTGTGACATACGGACTGAAAACGGAGGCCTAGTAAGTAATAGGGTCTCGCTAGGCACTGCGATTCAAGGTTTTTTTTTTGTTACAAAAGACCTCATTACTTTTTTCAATTTGTCAGATTAATGATTAGAACGACCTGCTGCACATCAAGCTGAATCGTCTATTTCTTTGTAAATCTGACACGCTCGAGTAGGTTTGTATTTTTAAAACGGAGATTTACTTGCAATACCTGGGCTATCGGCACTCTTCTGAATGGGAGCTACGTTCCGATTCACTTAATATCTCTTACTCAGAATATTTGACGCTTTCGAATTTTTTTTCACTTTTAATTCTTCCGTACCTCTGCTGCAATCAATCAAATCGGCAGTTTAACATATCTCTGCCATCAGAGAAACGAAGAGGATGTACACTAGTAATATAAAGGCGGTTTTTTCTTCTATATTTTTGTAAGCATGTAGACGGGTCGTCGGGTCTCTTTAAGTTAGTTTCCGAAGAGGCCTGCCTGCAAGCTTGTTTTGGGAATCAGTGAAGTTGTGATTCCTTACAAGAATATACTCAAACATACTCATCTTATATCCCTCCTGCCACATAGGCAGGAGAGGAGGTATCAGTGACTGAGTGGGTATGTTTCAGCTTGATGAGTTTTCCTGTTTTAAGTGGACTTTGGACATATTATTTTAACTTCAGACAAAAACCTGATGACGTACGTCTGTTCTAAACTTATGGGGCTCAAAGTCCAATATAGTTATAATTTGTGTGATGGGCATGATTTAAGCTAGGGTATCGTTTTATTAGAACCGTGGTCTTCAGACAATCAAGTCTAAGTAGCGGTAGTAAGTAGTAAACTCATTTACGTAACAATTTGGTAGCATTTTAATACAAAGTAAAATTTCATGTCAGTTCTTCTACACTTTTGAAACCCGGTTTCCCGCCGTCGCTTTAGTTTTTTATTGGTTTATGAACTTTATTTTGGCGTTACTCTTTACACCCAAACATCCAAAAAGATAGCTTTCAATTAATAATTTCCACACACACAGTTTAAATTTTAACTCTATCTTTAGCATAATATAAAATCTTCATTTACTTGTTCTGCTTCGTCTCTAGCTATTGTTCTAGATGGTTATCTATCAAAATTTAGAATTATTTTTTTCCGAATATTTAAAATCCCGAATGTTTCATTTATCCGAATGCATTTTTTTCTGAAACTGTAAATATTTCAGGATTTTTATCAAACAACCCTAACCCCCCTAACCCTAAAGGGTTCTACACGATGGTCCTGAAATAAATCCTGAAATATTTACAGTTTCAGAAAAAAATGCTTTCGGACAAATGAAGTTTTCGGGATTCTAAACCTTCGGAAATAAAATTTTCTAAACATCGATAGGATCCCGTTCTAGATCTATGAAATGACTTTGTGAGTACACCAAGAAGTTGAGCTGATGTGGATCTGGGCCGGACTTGTGTAGGCCCAGTTTATATTTAGGGTGTATGTACATAAATATTCGCATATAATACTCGTTATTAAGATTACATCGTATTTTTATAAGTTTCTTCTTAAGGATATGGTATGAATGAAAGATAATCTTTAGTACAAAACCCGTGGAAATAATAAAAATGATCTTTCGAATAAAAAAAGGCTATGGTAAAATAAAAATTATAGTTATCATGATCCCAACACAAAGCAAGGTCCGCTGGGGAAACCCATGTGAGGTAATAAAATTCTTTGCAAAGTCATCACAACATCGCGTTAAAACTCAAAGTTCACGTTACGAGATGCGCGTTAAGTAAGAACCCAAGTCTGTATTTGCAATGAAATTACTTATATGTATTAAGTACATATGTTAACCTCACAGTAAACATCAGCGCAATAAAATATTGATAACATTATTGACAAAGACAGCAAGAGACCAGACATCTCGGGAATTAAATAATTTTATATAATTCTGGAGTGAGGCTTAAGTATTCTGTAATATCAATTAACATTAATTTAATTAGTCTACTTTTTAGGGTTCCATACCCAAAGGGTAAAAAAACGGGACCCTATTACTGAGACTTCGCTGTCCGTCCGTCTGTGCGTCTGTCACCAGGCTGTATCTCACGAACGACAAACAGCTAAACAGTTGAAATTTTCACAGATGATGTATTTCGGTTGCCGCTATAACAACAAATACTAAAAAACAGAATAAAATAAATATTTAAGGGGGCTCCCATACAACAAACATGATTTTTTTGCTCGTTTTGCTCGATATTGATAACGGCAACAGGTAGATGCTTGAAATATTCACAGAATATTTAGTTATACCTATATATGTATTCACTTTAAAAATAAATAATTAAATTAAAATAAAACAAATATTTAATAAGCTTAGGGGCTCCCTTACAACAAACGTGTTTTTTTTGCCGTTTTTATAGATAATGGTACGGAACCCTTCATGCGCGAGTCCGACTCGCACTTGGCCGGTTTTTTATTTTGACATATTAATAATTTTTTGCAGTGTAATTTTTAATTTAATCCGTCCTTTTTTTTCTACAATTTATGAATGTGCTTGATTAATCTAATAGGGGAAAACTTTGTTTGTGTAGGTATTGACTGAATAAAATAAGGCAGCTGTATTTTCCAAAAACGCACATTATGACGCTGTATTGATCTTATAATACGTATAGTCTTTCAGGACAAAAATACAAATGCTTTTATAGGTGCTTAATATATTAGTAAGTTGTATTACAACCTGAGGATACAGACGGGTGGAAAGAAAAAGGGGAACTTTTGCCCAGCAGTGACGCCTAATAGGATAATAAAAAAAATCCAACCGTCAGGAGTAATTATGTAAGCGTTGTGACTACAATAATGGACGATTTCTTTCCTCGTTAGTACTTTTATTATATTTGTTTGACAAGCTATATTATATATCTGGAACATAAAATATCATATAGATAGTTTATCTGTATTGACTAATTGTCTGGATATGAGTAGCGTCGATGAATAGCACCAAATATAGAGCCTGTGTAAATACACCTGGACACAAAATATTACAAAATCAACAAAACAGACAAGAAATGCAGAAAAAAATCATGTTGTGGGAGGCAATTATAGTTTTTTCTCGAACAACACGGGTTTATATTTATAAATGACTGGGTTTTCTGATTATACGTTCATATCACACTATGATTTGCATATTTAAACCGACACGTAACTGACCAAACGGACTTTGGACTTCTAAGTTATAGTCATAATTCGCGAGTCCAAAGTTCAATCAAACGTTGTCTGACGCGATGTTTTCCTCATACAAAAGTGCCACGTATCATTAAAAGATCAGGGCATTATTTTGTCAAGTCTAATCTTGAAAAATATACCTGTTTGCACTTTGAAACGTTGAATTGAGATTAGATATAATGAATTATCAGAGCAAAGTAAAGCTATTATGTACATTCGTACTAAGAGTCTTTATTTTTGCACAATATAATAAATATATTACTAGCAACCCATATATTTAACACGTTCCCTGTTCGTGCTTTAAAGTAGAACCTTATTACAGCGGAATAAGAGCTATCGTGCCCCACATATGGACTACTAAGAGATTACATATACACCGTGAAATTTTAGTGGTTGTTTTCCCGAAACGAGGTGATTTAGTATCGATTGTTCATCGATTTATAATTACTATTTTGACTAGAGTCAAAAATCCAATTGTGAAAAACGAAAGCCGAAAATGACCGCAAACCAATAGTAACGCTTCGTTGGTACCTAACCTATCGTACGATCGTACGCTACTTGTACCAACGAAGCGTTACTATTGGTTTGCGGTCATTTTCGACTTTCGTTTTTCACAATTGGATTTTTGACTCTAGTCAAAATAGTAATTATAAATCGATGAACAATCGATACTAAATCACCTCGTTTCGGGAAAACAACCACTAAAATTTCACGGTGTATATGTAATCTCTTAGTAGTCCATATGTGGGGCACGATAGTTAATGGGGCCGTTTCGTTACACTTAGACAAAATTGCTGCGGTGTATTTAATAGCGATTTATTTAAATTCCAGTCTGAATTTTTCTGGAGTTTTAAACACATTTTGGACATTTAAACTTCGAAAACACTATCGTGCGCGAAAGAAATTTAACCTAATTATTTTTTATTATCAATAAAAAAAAATACAATTAAGTCAAGAAAAGTAATATGCGTGTAACAGAACATTTAATGATGGGACACAATCTACCACGAGTTTATCGATACGTATTAATTTGTAATGTTAATAACGAAACGCTTTAAAAAAAATATTCCATGTCGAACAACAGAACAGGTTGATATGTCCGACAAATACGTACCTACCTAAGTTTATGAGTGACACTTACCTTACCTACGTGTATAATGCTTCAAAAATAATGACTTATTTTATTCAATAAGGTTCTGTTAAAATAAAAGATACAAGTAGGTCATCCATCATCATCATCATTCCAGCCATAAGACGTCCACTGCTGGACATAGGCCTTTCTTATTGATACCCATTATATTATTATAGTTACTGCTTTAGTTTTGTTTATTATAGTTTTGCTTTATGTTACGGCCTATTTTCGATATACCTAAAAATTTGTACGACCTCGACTTTTTTTTGCATTATAAAAAACTCCGGTGCTTAGTTTGCTTTACTTAATTTCATGAAGTAATCGTAAATTTATATTATTAATTACACAATATACCTAATTAAAGTTATAAATTTATAGTTTATCGATTCGAGTTTTATAGCTTTCACTTCTCTAGTCTGTGGGTTTTGACACCTGCCACCCGCACCATGCTACAGTGAAAGGAGTATAGTGAATTAATAACCCTGTATAATGTAATATTATTTGATATTATTAAGCTTGTTACAAAAACTGATTATTCTCTAATAATTCGTTTTTGTACGAGGGGCGGTAAGTTTTACATTATTTATCAACCCTTTGAGGAAACAAACTACCTATAGTTGAATGACTCTTTAAACAACATAATTTGAAGGGTCCACGGAAAGAACATTGTCTAGTCACTTTTTTGAAAATTGAGATTTTAATCTCTAAATGTAGAGCTCGCAAAGCACTATAACTGACCATTATATTAAATAGGGATATCTGAAATGAATATATACAGGGTTATTTTTAATTCACTGACATCCTCTTAACCCTGAATTCCTATCACTCAAACAAATGTATTTTGTTTTACGACTTTTTAAAATGAAGCACTTTTTTTCCCTTAAATACACAGAGTATCGTAAAAATAAGAGGTAATCTCAAATTTTCAAAACGTTATTACACCAAAAATATTACGTTATGACAAAAGCCGTAAAACAAAAAAACATTTGTTTAAGTGGTAGGAGTTTAGGGTTAAAAGGATGCTAGTGAATTACAAATAACCCTGTATTTTTTTCACTTTTAAAGAAATGGTTACCATAGTACCTAATTGTTCGTGATGACTAACTTTCAAACCGCTATAACTCAAAAAGTTGTTTAGATGACTAGACATGTTGTTTCCGTGTACCCTTCAATATTTAAATAAGTACCTAGTAGCTTATAGGGCCTGTACAGAGGAAACGCGCCGCCGGTCGCGTGTACTCGTAGCCGTCCCGATAGTGCTTACCACCACCAATACTTAGCTCTAAATAAAAAGATTAAGATAGTACCTTAGTACCTACGTACTTTCATGGAAAATTTTGTCGTTTTTTGTTGTTAAAAATAAACTTTTATTAAGTATATGTACGATAAACCATTCCATTTCTGTCCTGACATAGTCCACTGCAGAACTTAGTGTCATAATGATTTTCCTTGTCATGCAGGCGGTGCGATATCACTATGATAATTCTGTGAAAAGGTTCCATATAGTGGATGTCGATTCAGATGGTCCGATAATACTTTTACCAAACAATCATCTTTATTTGTATTTGGAATTTTATGGTGTTAGTTAGACCCACTGCCATTTGCACTTATTGCCAAAAATACGTAGCTAAACCTATTTTATTTAATTTATACGCCCAACTCAACACTAGAATTTATATGCAACTTGTAGTTTTCGTAATTCAAGGAAACAAATGAATTTTAATCTACTATTTTATAGAAAACTAGCTGTTGTCGGCGACGTCGTCTGCGAAGAATAGTGATATAAAAAATATCCTACGAATTCTCAGATCTACCAAATAAAGACAAAAATTTAATAAAAACCGGTCAAGCCGTTTCGGAGGAGTTCTATAACATAGGTACACTGTGACACGAGATTTTTATATATTAGAAGAAAGATATATCTTCTAATGATTTTTATATCTAGCATAATTTTTACAGTTTTGAATGAAAGGTAAACATTTCGTAATTACTTAAATGTGTGCCTTATGCCATTTATATTACGTACATAAATAGCGTAGCGTAGAGTTTAAAAACCTGTACAGGGAGTTGCGAGGAAAACAAACATCGCGGAGCTGGTCCGTCTGACGTCAACGAGCGAACAAGCGGATGATTTTTTGTACCTATTTATTCATTTACCGTACATCTCAACTTAAGCCTAGACGTCTTCTTTATCTAAATTTAAGCATGATAATCAGTTTTATTCGAATTTAATTTTCTCATCTCATCAAGACACAGTCAATTTTGTGTGTGACTGACTAAGTTCAAGAAGTTGACGTCGAAGAAAATTAAGAGGTGGTATATTACAAAAAACACCTATGCGAAAAAAAACGATAGGTATGAAATGTGTAAAACTTATTAGTTTAGCAAACTATCTACATAATATAGGTCAATTGGTGTCAATCGTCCCATGATTTATTATTATTATAATTACAATACAAGGGCTTTCATTAAGAAAAAAATAGGAAATGTAAATGACGAATCTGAAGATAAAATCATAGTAACGACATTCAACTTCCAGCTATGTGCATTCTCACCTTTCATAACGTAATAAATCAAAATAGATTTTGTTATTGTAGTTTGGACTTGCTTAATGGTACGATTTTTTGGAAATACCACCTTGTGATAAATAATTGTTATCTTATCACTAATAAAGGCTTGCTTGGAATCAATAGTATCGGGAATGCAAGCCTATCTAGTTACTGATAAGTAATAGGTTTACACCTGTTTTAAACACGCGTTTCTAAAACAAGTGTAAACCTATTGCTAAGGATGTATTTATCAAAAAAAAAGCCGGTTGTCTGTAAAGTCGATTTACGGACGATAGTTTAACGTGACAACGTCATAACAAAACATTCAAAAAACAAAAATGAAACCAGGCGGTCACCCATCCAAGTACTGACCGCGCCCGACGTTGCTTAACCACGGCGATCAGACGAGAACCGGCGTTTTGTCAAATATCTTGAAAACGGTGCATCCTACGGCAAAATCAATGAAACTTTCATCCCCTCTTTGAAACCCCCGCAATTAATCCCCCGCAATTAATACAAAATTTGGTATACAGATAGTTTGAGACCCTAGAAAGGCCGTAGGATAGTTTTATCCATGAAAATTTTATAGTTCCTGTAGGACAGCGATAAACGAATTCTTCGCAGACGGAATCGCGGGCAACAGCTAGTAAAAAAATATTCAAAATAATAGTGACGATGGGTTTCAACTAAAAAATACAGCTTTAATATTTTTTTTAAACTGTACTAGGATCATCACATACCCTGTTATAGGTGACAGACGAAAGCGCATTGAGTATACTTGGTAACATAATGCTGTGTTTTTCCGATACGGCGACGACGACGGCTACGATATAGGTACGTAAGACCTCTGCAAATGTTTCACCAGCATTGAAAAAAAATCTAAAAATACCGTCTCCTATTAAAAAATTTAGCACCCCTAGAGTATTGAATCGAATTGGAGCAATATTGTTTGCTTGCAATACTAATTTTTGTAAGGTGGGACATTTTTTATTGTGTTTTGAGAATTGTTGCCATAAAAATATATAAACAATATCGTTGATTTTGATATAATATTGCTCATTTTGATCTCATTATTAGTAATATTTACAAGGGCTGAGCACTGGGTTCATCGAGGCTGTATATTGGTTTTTAGTGGCGTCCACTGGGACAAAGGGCCATTTTTTGTTTAAACTTAATTATATATTTTATTTATAGAATTATTGTTTTTGACATAAATTGCTTAAAAACTATACTAAACAATAAATCAAATCATGTTGTACGTTTCATTATCCGACGAATGCTGTAGAAATGCCAACTGTTTAAACTTAAAAAAGTCGTTATGAGGCTGACCACTGGTGCCTTTACCCTAGTCTATGCCTAAGAAACTTGCTATAAGTTAAGTACAGTCACCGGCAGTAATATTGGTTGGGAAAAAACACTCATAACGTCTGACCCACTCTACCGGCTTGGAAGTTTCTTATGCATAAACTACATTGTAGAGAGCCTTCTTTTGCTATCAGCAGAATGTGTCAAAAGTATGTCAAAGTTGGCAGTTTCGTTTTTAAATGAATAACATTAAAAATAAATACAGCAATGCAAGGTGCACCTTAAAAAAGACATGTTTTATGGAGTATTTACCCTAGTCTTAATTTTACCGCTGTGAAATAATTTTCTATAACTATTTTGTTGAACACTGACTCCTGACTGACTGATCCTTGTGTGAGATGTCTAGAAGATGCAATTTACATAACCATGCATTTTTTATCATAAAACATTACATTGGCGATCGCTTATATGACGCAATTAATTGCTCTACTAAATATGGACTTTGAACCTCTGAGTTGGACAGACAATGAATTGATTTACTAAGTACAAAGAGCAAGTTTTGTCAACAATAAAACATAATAGTAAATAGATATTTCTTTTAAGATTAAAGTTTTAAAAGCGTACTGATTTAAATAATAAACTTCAATAGATCTTGCGAGCATAATAGGCAGGTCCACGAGTCTTCAAAAGAGAGTAGACCGGTGTTCTACAATGAAATGTAATCTGCACAGAGACTGAATTAAATATACGAACATTACCTTAAACTTTTAACTTTGTTTATGTGTCTGTATAGTCAAGCTCAAAATGAGCTCAACCCCCTACTAATTTGGCGCAGCAAAGCAAACGACACGGGCACACAAGAACGCAACGCAAGCAACGGCAGTTTGAAATTTTTCAAATCAATGACAGGGACAAAGTATCTACCAATGGGTTCACCTACTTTTGAGTTCGATTGTACATATCGAGCGACGTCTTGAACTACTATACCGATTCTATAAGTCATTTCACTGACAGAAAGCTACTCTATCCTTTTCATTTTCAGGCGATGCGATGTCATTAAGGAATTTATTATGATAAGCTTCCACAGTGGGCCATGATTCAATTGGTTTGATAGCACCTACTTGCATGACTATAATCAATCCTTTTCCGAACCTACTTACTACAACTGGGGCAGATTCTTTAGATGGTAAATAAACACAGCAGATGGTAACGACGGGGGGTAGGTTAAACCAGGAGCCAGGGGCTGTCCAGTAAATAATCAATACTGACAGTTAGTTGAAAGTTAAGTGCTTGGAATGTGACTTTGGAGAGAATTAGCAACACTTAGCTTGGCTCGGGCTAAAACACGCGTTTTTCCAGAGATAGAAACAAGCTAGATTGATTGTTTGCTACCGTCCCGACAACCAACACATAGCAAATTTAATCTAAATTGTTAAAGCTATTTCCGAGATCTCCGCAATCTATATATATAAAAGAAGAAACTGACTGACTGACTGACTGACATATCAACGCACAGCCCAAACCACTGGGCCTAGAGATTCCAAATTTGGCATGTAGGTTCCTTATAAGGTCTAGGGGTGCACTAAGAAAGGATTTTTCAAAATTCACTCCCTAAGGGGGTGAAACGAGGGTCCAAAGTCTGTATGGGGAAACAAGATTAGTTCGACTATTTTATTCGAAACTTCACAGAAGTACTCCGAATAATAAATGAGTAAACACGTGTTTCAGGTTTTTTGAGAATTCAACCCCTAAAAGGGGGGAAAGGGGTAACAAAGTCTGAAAATCAACATGGGTGTTGTTTCTATGGTTTATCGGGTCGCTGGTTATGAAAACAACAACGGTTTTAAAATCCGACGTGGCAGACGTAAAATACCATCTCCCTGGATGGGGTGCGATGGGGTTGAAATATCTAAATAAACTAAATGACTGTTGATATATCAACGCACAGTCCAAACCACTGGACCTAGAGACTTGAAATTTTGCACATAGATACCTTATACAATGTAGGCATCCACTAAGGAAAGATTTTTGGGAATTCCCACGGGAAAGGGAAAAATATATTCGATTCCGAGTGACCCTATCTCAGTAACTATAATAACTAGACTCTTCAAATTTGATACACAAGTAGGTATTACATTATTTAAAACATTTATTTCATGATTTTTCAAAATTCCCACGGGATAAGGACGGGATTTATATATTCAGTTCAACGGAATTCTATGAACTTTAATTACTAGACTCTTCAAATTTGGCATAGGAGTAGGTAATTATAATAGTAAAAAACAAGTTTAAGGATTTTCGGAAATTCCCACGGGATAAGGAAAAAACGGGATTTTTCGTTTTACTGGTCGTAGAAAGCCGAAATTCGGCATGTAGTTTGCTTGGGAAGTGTAGATGAGCATTGAGAGAGGACTTTCCCAAATTCCCACGGGAACGGGAAAAAACCGGATTTTTCATTTTACTGGTCGTAGAAAGCTGAAATTCGGCATGTAGGTCGTTTGAGGAGTGTAGAGGAGCATTGAGAGAGGACTTTCCGAAATTCCCACGGGAACGGGAAAAACGGGATTTTTCGTTTTACTGGTCATAGAAAGCCGAAATTTGGCAAGTGGGTTTCTTGGGGAGTGTAGAGCTGGATTGAGAGAGGACTTTCCAAAATTCCCACGGGAACGGGAAAAAACAGGATTTTTCGTTTTACTGGTCGTAGAAAGCTGAAATTCGGCATGTAGGTTGCTTGGAGAGTGAAGAGGAGCATTGAGAGAGGACTTTCCCAAATTCCAACGGGAACGGGAAAAACGGGATCTTTCGTTTTATTGGTCGTAGAAAGCTGAAATTCGGCATGTAGGTTGTTTGGGGAGTGCAGAGGAGCATTGAGAGGGGACTTTTCAAAATTCCCACGGGAACGGGAAAAACGGGATTTTTCGTTTTACTGGTCATAGAAAGCTGAAATTTGGCAAGTGGGTTCCTTGGGGAGTGTAGGGGAGCATTAAGAAAACATTTCCCGAAATTCTTACGGGAACGGGAAAAAACGGGATTTTGCGTAAGTAAGCCGCAAAAGGCACTTTAACCGACTTATAAAAAAGGAGGAGGTTATGCATTCCACTTTATGTATTTTTTTATGTAGGTATGTTCACCGATTTCTCGGTCAATTGTGGACCTGCTTGCTTGCTTGCCTGTATGCTTGCTTGCTTGATATCTTGGTTCTTTGGAATACTCATAGTACACGCGAGCGAAGCCGCGGGCAAAAGCTAGTAAATAAATATACCTACAAGATATTTTTTTTTAAATCAAACCGACCCGTGATCGACCCCTTCCTCACCTGATGAAAAGTGCAGATGAGGTCAAAAGTGTATCTCACTGGTTCTTGTGGTTCATGGTTCATAGCTCGTTTAAAGGTATTTAGATAAACTGGTTAACAACAACTTATTATTCATTATGCAAAATCTGTGAAATTCCGATGACTAGAAAGAACATGCAGGTAAAGGGCACTAACAGGCTTTCTTATTATCTGCATTACAATACTGGTGCTACTTATTTAGTGAACTAAAATAAAATAAGTTTAGGGTCAGTTTCGTGACAAATGTTTATACTATATCCTAGAGCAGTGTCTTCAATCTGTGGGTCGTGGGGGGTCGCGGATGCCCCTTAAGGGGGTCGTAGTATCTATCAAATACTCTCACCGTTATTGTGTATGATTACTCAATGTTTGTATTATCAACGTCAGATAATACATAACTGTAAGTGGAGGTAAGCAGGGGGTCGCCAAATATTTATCAAAATCAAAGTCAAAGTCCGCGTCTTGAAAAAGTTTGAAAAACACCGCCCTAGAGCAATTACGCTCAACCTGCATCCCACGATGCTTCTAGAGTGTTCCGCCTGGCACAAAAATTATATAGAATTTGATGCTCGCGGCTTCGTCCCCGCTGAATTTATTTTCATACAAACTTTGTCCTGATAATTACGAACCCAAAAAAGAATTATCCAATTTGGTGCAATCGACCGTAAGTTATGCACGTACATACATTTCGGTGATTCATTTATTTACTTTTATATAGATCATTTAGATTTTTTATTCTGTTGACTATGAATGCTGTGGTTCGCTGCACTATTCCCGCAACACATTTGTGGCCCGTGCAAAAAAAAGGTTGAGCATGGCTGCCCTAGAGACTATAGCAGTCATCATTCAAATATTCAATAATAAATACCAATTTTCTTGCATAAGTTGCAATAAAAAATATTTCTTGGAATATTCCAACGCGGGTCACGATGAATCATTTCCATGTATAAAATGAAAACAATTAAATGATCTGCATGACTAACCTATCGAGTATCCAAATAGGCTAGCATACAAACATGCATACACCGTGAAATTTTAGTGGTTGTTTTCCCGAAACGAGGTGATTTAGTATCGATTGTACAATCGATTTATAATTACTATTTTGACTAGAGTCAAAAATCCAATTGTGAAAAACGAAAGTCGAAAATGACCTATGATGACGATGTACAAGTAGCGTACGATCGTACGATAGGTTAGGTACCAACGAAGCGTTACTATTGGTTTGCGGTCATTTTCGACTTTCGTTTTTCACAATTGGATTTTTGACTCTAGTCAAAATAATAATTATAAATCGATTGTACAATCGAAACTAAATCACCTCGTTTCGGGAAAACAACCACTAAAATTTCACGGTGTATAGTCATGATTTTACCAAATTACTGAGAACTGTTTACAATGGTAAATAAAAATTAATTATGTAAAAAATTATTTTAAAATGTTGTTTTAACGATACTGAATCATGTGTCAAGATTTTAGCATTGTTTAAATTTTTTTAAATTCATCCTCCATGAATAGTAATTTTCTGAGGCGAAACATTTTGGGGTTCTATAAACCAAATTACTAACTAGAGAATCAGCTACAATTGACAAGATTTCATATTTCTAAGACTATAATTTGATTCGTTCTCTGTATTCTGTTTGGAAAGAGAAAGACGCTGATAGTCTTAAATTTTCATTAAGATTATTAATTAATAAATTACAATTTTTTAAAGATGTGCTTATTCTAAAAGGGCTTAACTCCAAAACTACCACACAATAGATCCATTACTTCTGTCTAGTCTCTATTAAAAAAAATTGATGACGTAAATCTGACGTTGAGGTTGTTATCAAATTTAAAATTATTACAGCTCTTTTTTCTGATGAAAAAGGCAAAGGAAACATCTATTCTGTCGTAGTATTGGTAAATTCAGATATATTTTTTGATTTTCTTGTATTTTTTTAAATATGGAGAAATAAATTATAATAAATATTTTTCCGTGTTTAGGAGGCAAAACTCTTTCAATTCTTAGTTGTATATTTATGCATCTGTAAAAATATTGTATTTTCCCACTGACTTTTATTTTGAATTGTCACTTTCATGCCACCTCTCCTCTATGACTTTCTAACATTTACATAAGAGAATAAAAAAATTTTGATTTCCGTTACTTTACAGACCTGCTTAAATAAATGCCTAGTAACAGTAGATGACTATACGGAACCATCAGCAGAACTACATTTGCCCCTGCGTCTAGCGTTAGTGCGTCTTATCTCTACAACCATTGCGCTCTGATAAAGTTATGTTTTGAGATATTAATGCTGATTGTACTGGTTAAGTACTGACGTAGAAAAAGTTGCCACGTGAGTCAGTCTAAGACGTGTTACGTAAACAAGTAAATAAAGAATTAGTTACTATCCAACGGTTAACTGGACTGTTCATCAACATCATTCCATCCTATATTCGTCACACTGCAGGGCTCAGGACTCCCCTCAGAATAAGAAGGCGTGGGCCCAGTGCGGATTGGGAACTTAACACACATCATTGAATTACTTCGCAGGTGTGTGCAGGTTTCTTCACGATGTTTTCCTTCACCGTAAAGCTCATGGTAAATTTCGCACATAAATTCCGAAAAACTCACAGGTTCGAGCCCGGGCTCGAACCCACGACCCTCTGCTTGAGGGACCATACGTCAAACCAGTAGGCCGCATAGGCTTACCAGACGGTTGGCGAGCAGACAATAAAATAAGTACCGGCCAAGTGTGCGTCGGAGGGATTACGCATAACGAATGCTTTTGTTTTCGTTATATCTCTATAACGTTTAAACATACAAACAAACCTCAAACTGCGAATAATAGAGATAAATAATAAAAATTGTTAGTGTGAGTCGGTGTTAGCGAAAAAATTAAAACTTGCTAATTGGTCTGCCAGCGGCTGTAGGTTTAGGTGAAAAACTTAAGTAAAAAACCCGTTGTATGTGATGTGCACAGAATTGAGATGGAGCAAGTCATTTCCAAATTTGGAACGTCCTTGTTTACACGGACACGGTACCTACTACTACATAAAACAGGTCATATACTTAAGTTTTTATCCATCTAATCTAATCTAATACCTTTAAACGAGCAATTCTTGTATATGTATACTTATATATATATAATCAGAATCTCAGAAACGGTTTAGATTAAATTTGGTATGTGGGGGTTTTCGGTGATGAAAATTGATCTAGCTTGGTCTTATCTCTGGGAAAACGCTTGGTAACTGAGTTTTAGCCCGAGCGGAGCTTAGTCGCCCAGGTACTAGTACTTTATTCATTTAGTAGTAGGTGTGTTTCTTTTAAGATTTTTTTGGTTCATAAATTTTTGCCCTTGTTCGCGGAAACTTAATTCTTTTACATATTTAGTGAGTAAAATACCTACATACAGACGGACAGGAGAGCTGTCACAGGACAAAACTATAAGATTTCCGTTTTTGTGATTTTAGCTATGGCTACGGTAGGTACATACCCTAAAGAGATTTAAACTTTTAACTGCACTTAAGTCCTATGAAATGAATTCTAGAATTCATAAATATTTTCTACCAGAGTTATGAAATCAATTAAAGCTATTCAGAGACTCAAATTACAACGAATCTACTCATTACCAAGTCACGAATTGGCGTAGTGTGGTGGTCACTAATTATTTAACCAAAGCAACCTTATTAGGTAGTACCCTCCTGAAAATAGATTAAGTCTAAATTAGATTGGGGATTATTTTAAGTTAGTCAACTCTTTATCTAGGTGTGCAAAGTGTCACGCATAATCGTGATTGAAAGAATGAATACAGATTATTCCAATGTTACAGTGTGATAATTTTCGTCAATATATCAGGAGTGATGCGCTAAAATCATCAAAGCATCAGTCTGTACTGAAAGTATTAAAGCAGATTGTAATCAGATTGACTGCAGTCTATTTAACATATTTATGCTTACTCAAATCGGTAGGTAGTACTATCATACAGGAATCTGCTCCCCGGATGCAAGTGAAATTCTATTGTTTCGTAGCTACAGCTATTTCGGTTGTTCACGTCTTTAGGCTGATTATTTAGCATCCAGCAGACTGCGTGGTAGAGCGACTGCCGATCCGTAGCAGAGATACGCATGAGATGTTTTGAATCAAAGTTAGTATATATTTTTCTAGTTTTCATTGCACACCGAATAAGCAACCCGATTAAGGGTGGTTAAATGGTGTAATCGTTTCATTATTTTAATTAGTAATTACCTACTTAGTCTTGATTCAAATTTTTAAAAGGGTTAACTGATGTTTTATTATCTACAGTACCTAATTTTATAATAATACGAGTCTACAAAATATGTATATATTTGATTTAGGAACTACCATACTAATTAATGTGCAATTATTAATGAATTATTAATGATCATTTTAGAATCATATATTGAGTAGGTATGACAGAGGTGAAACTGCCGCTTATCATATAGCAATTGACGAGATAGTTTCTCATATTTCTCAAATTTATACTAAATCATATAAGTTTTTGGATTCATATGCATTAGCATGTACTCTATAGATTTAACAGTATAAACGGGCAGCGATCAATTGCCGCGGCCGGGCCTGTGGTGCCACGCACAATTGAAACTAATTGTGTCCTTAAAGTACAGTTCTCATGGGCAACTAGCACTCAGCATCTGCTCACTATCCATCCATATTTCATACGCAGTTACTAAATGAATTTAGGTATTTTTAAATAAAAATTTACATTGAATTAATTTACATTATAAAATTTTACAGGAGAATTTTTAAAGGTAAAGGTGTTATCAGACTTTCCTGCTTTATATAAATAAATATCAAGGGACAATTCACACTAATTGACACAGTCCCAAAGTAAGCAAAGTTTTTGTTAATAGGTACTATAGTTTGGTTATTATAGGAAGAGCTCTGACAGTTATAATAAAATCCATTATATACAAAATACTTCTAACTTTTCCCACTTCAAAATAGAAAAATAAAATACTTATAAATAAATGTACTTGTAATAAAACTTTTACTGAACCTAACTAAACTAAACTAAACTTTTTTATATGTACTTGTTATTTATTTATTTTATTTATTTGGGAAACAAACAGCAAATATAACACAGTTGAATATAAAGACACATTAACATATACATAAGCCAACGCAGTTTCCACTTATGTTGTTGTGTAATGTAATTGTATATTGTTTTAAGGGCAATTAAATATCAACTGTACTATAGGCAATGGATACTTAAATAAATACCTATCAAACATCCAAACATTCATTCATCATCTTCATAATAATATGTAATATCTGCCCAAACTGGGGATTGAATCTGGAGCTTCAAGCTATGAATTATAAATTGAATCTCTGTTTTCCACAAACTTTAAATTTTGCATCATGTAATGCAATATGTATTTTTAATTAAAATTAAATATAGTGTTTTAGCTTTTCAACTCAACTCATGACCACGGCCGCTGCATTGTCGCCGAAACATTGAGGTAAATATTTTTTGCATGATAAGTCCCGTTTAGTATAATAATTATGAGTTTAGCTTATAGATCCGGCATTTTCTGTGTATTTTGAGGTCATAAACAAACAAATGTCAAACAAGGTTTCTATTGATTTGCTGTATTGGTATTGGAAGATATTGTTTGATACTTAACTAATTACTGTCTATCTAAATAGTGTATTTGACATAAATTACTTGCTCAATATTGAGTTATTGAACATCCATTTGCCATTTTGCAGTGTGCTTCTAAAGTATGTCCATTACCGAGGCACTTCTCATCCATTTCTGATACTAGCTAACTATAGTAATAGATTATGTGATAAATAGGAGGGAAGAGAGAATAAATAAGTTTTTGGTACTCATTGCCATCAACAGTTGCACATATTGTAAGTAAATACCTTCTTGTAATTTTGACACAAATTTGTAATACTTACCAATCAATGTTCACAATAATCAGTAAATAAATATAATATGTGGTAAGATGAAGAATATTGTATTAATGCAACTTTAAATTATTTATTAAAGTCAGAATTTGCATGGATTTTTTGATATTAGAGTCATTCCTATATCCTAAAACCTATAACTTGGTGGCTCTGTTAGGTGAGGTTAAAATACAACCTGTAATTGTTGATCCAGAATAAATAACTATTACTATTATCATGCAATCTGTCAATTAAAACCTTCATGTTATGCCATAAGTTAACGTTTAAGTTTAAGTTTAACAACCGCTTTAGCCTAGTTGGTAGTGACCCTGCCTACGAAGCAAGAGGTCCTGGGTTCAAATCCCGGTAAGGGCATTTATTTGTGTGATGAGCACGAATATTTGTTCCTGAGTTATGGATGTTTTCTTTGTATTTAAGTATTTATTTATCTATATAAGTATGTTTATCGTCGTCTAGTACCCATAGTACAAGCTTTGCTTAGTTTGGGACTAGGTCGATTTGTGTAAGATTGTCCCCTAATATTTATTTTATATTTAAGGGTTTAAAATATGAGGTATTGCATTTTTCTTACCCATTCCGATTGGACCAATATGGGGTTGTACTATAATTGCACCCACTACTTCGAGCTAAAAGCATCATAAACATAAACATGAGCTAAAAGTAACAACCACTTTAGCCTAGTTGGTAGTAACCCTGCCTACGAAGCAAGAGGTCCTGGGTTCAAATCCCGGTAAGGGCATTTATTTGTGTGATGAGCACGAATATTTGTTCCTGAGTTATGGATGTTTTCTATGTATTTAAGTATTTATTTATCTATATAAGTATGTTTATCGTCGTCTAGTACCCATAGTACAAGCTTTGCTTAGTTTGGGACTAGGTCGATTTGTGTTAGATTGTCCCCTAATATTTTTTTTTTTTTTTTTTTTTTTTTTTATCATCCAAAACAAGACAACAAAGCTCTTTAACCAACTAGTATGGAATGCAGTTGGTATGGGATTAAGAAATAAATATAATATACTTTACCCATTGATATATTTGGTAAAATTTTAGAGGCTGTATTGTTGAACACACTTGGAATCAAAATCAATTTCACCACTTCTTTCTGTCGGTTACCTATCAAAATATAGAAATATTTTTTTCCGAATATTTGAAATCCCGAATGCTTCATTTATCCGAATGCATTTTTTTCTGAAACTGTAAATATTTCAGGATTTTTATAAAACAACCCTAACCTAACCTAAAGGGTTCTACACGATGGTCCTGAAATAAATCCTGAAATATTTACAGTTTCAGAAAAAAATGCTTTCGGACAAATGAAGTTTTCGGGATTCTAAACCTTTGGAAATATAATTTTCTAAACATCGATAGGTTCCCCTTTCTGTCAGATGGAATCAGGTGAGGGATGACAGAGGTGATTTTGAGCATCAGACAATATGGCCTTTAAACTAAGTAAGAACTAAATTTAACCTTTTGAACGCAATAATACAATAATGGAAAAAGTAACCTACCCGCATCCACACAAGAATCAAAGATGTGTGGCATTCAAAAGATTAATGTAAATGTATTTAATGTTTCTCTGGAATGAAAAATTGTGACACAGAAGCAGAACTTTAAGAAAATCAATGAGTTTAAATTGCTACAAGGACAAGCTGAAAATACTGCTATATTACTTTCAGATTTGAATGCTACCTTAAAATCTTATACTGAATATTCATTCAATGAAACAGAAAGATGCACCAATTACTTACACACGTTATTTCTTGATTTACTAATACGTTTTATATTTATCAATACAAAAAGCTTTCTAAATGCTATTTAGTTTCTTATTGTCAATATGGCTAGTTAAATAATTCCATTGACCTAAATACACAGCGGCAGATAACCCTTCTATTCGTAATAATATCTTCAACATAAACATTGAATAAACAAGATTAGAGGTCAAACCTGTTCTCCTACATTAGTTCCGTGATGAGATTGCATGGAAGGATATAAGTGTTTGGACAAACACCTACAACTAAACAAACTGAAAACTTGGCACTTAGCTAAACAAACCAAGCACGTTGTCGCAGTTAATAAACCTTTAAGTGAGTGCCCGATCACTAACAATGGCCGTATTATAAACGTATAAATTACAGAAAAACATATACGAAAATGTCTTAGATAATTAACTTGTTTACCTCACCACAGTACCACGATGACGATTATGGTAAAACAAAATGCATAAATACCTTCGTCGCAGAGCCCCATTCCTCCATCAGTTGTTCTTTTTACAGGGCCTTCACTTCTAACTTCTTTAGCACCCAAATAATTGTTATTTTCTACACAATTAAACATTTATTTGGTAACAAGTATTTCCTATAAGTAAATAAGTGACAGTAGCTGCCAATTTGACAGCCGGAAGTATGTAACAGTTGAGAAAAGAGTGAATGAATTCTTAAGTATTGCCACAAGAAAAAACAAATAACACTTTTACAGCGACATCTAGCGACGAATAGCTAAACTAGTAAGCAATAGTGTTTTTAAATAGACGTAGATGACGCTAATGCATCATGTCGTGATGTAAGTTTTAAACAATTTTCTACCAAAAGTTTTTCAAATGTTACGTTTTTGGAAGAAGAAGCACAGACTGATTTTAATTACGAGTACAACAAAGCAGCAAGGCTAGTTTGCCCGTTGCCGCTCGGGTAAGCAAAATTGTGTTTTCTCTGTTCGTTTTATTGTATGATTTGTAGTTTGTAAAGCCTGACCAGTAATATATGATCATGCGCCATGTTGCGGATTTCATTGGAACTAATTTCTGGGTCTGAATTTGAAGCCACTTGCCTTGCTATGGACACCGAATTTGGATTCTGATTTTGATATGTATGTTGAATTTTTGTGGAACAAATCGTTCGATTCTCGTTATTTATCCGACACGTTCGATTAACGACCACGCGATTGGGCCGCCGGTACCAGCGCTATGACCATCATTTTCCTTTTTGTCATTACGTAATTAGTTAGACCCCTGAAGAACCGCCATACTGGTACAAATGACCTAATATTTTGTGTCACCATCTTCCGGTCTATGACGTACGAAACCTTAACTGATTAGCGCCATCTACCGACCCTCTGATGTCCTAGTCAAGCTATCACTAGTGTCATCTATTGAAAATCGAAGGAAAGACAAATAGCCAGTTGAATAGCCAGTATTAGGCTGCGTTTCCACCAGAGATGTGCGAGAATGCGTTGCGAGGGATGTGTGTGTCCTGAATTAATAGAAACACTTCATTTAAAAGGTCCTAAGTGAATGAAGTGTTTCTATTGGTTCATGACACACACATCCTCGCACGCACATCTCTGGTGGAAACGCAGCCTTAGGGTGATACCATTTGCTTGTACTAAGTGGTGTCTCTGTATAGTATATATTATGTACTCTGTGTTACGGGGTATAAAAGTAGGTACCTAAGAAGTCAAAATAACTGGTTGCCAATGCAGATTGTTCAGACTACTGAAATGTTCACACAAATGAAAACAGTAGCGCCCTCTTGACAATGATCATTATATTTCTGGTCAGGCTGTACATTTTAGTTTCAAACACAATTATTGGAAGTACATAATATTACTTAGGTGGAATAAAAGTATATATTAATTGCGCTTAAACTCCGCGGATGTGGTTAAGTTAAGTATAATGACAAACAGCAGTTTGCAACTTGATGGCAGATTTTAGCCTTGTAGATAAATGAGTTATTTTACAAAGTTTGTTTTTGTAACATCATACCCCGGCGCCACACATATTACAAATGTTTCAACACATATTTGAACACATATTTGATCTATGGTTGATTGTATGGATGTTCTATTGAACAAATAAGCAAATACCGGTGCTACACATGTGATCAAATAACTGTGTTCAAACATTTGTAATATGTGTGGCGCCGGGGAAAATTATAGACCTTGTAAAATATCTGTACCTATACTTCTTTAGTTATGTATGCGGGATGTGAGGATAGACTCCTGCCTGCAAAGTAACTTATACTTTGCTATTACATTACGTTTTGTAACACAGTCGCTAGTACCTGCTTGATTATGCTAAGTAATTGCTGGCTCGTCTTGAAAATTAATATTTATTAGGCCATATCATTTTCATCTGAGCATTACCTATCATAAAGTAGCTGGGAACTGGTGATCTACAGTAGGTATGTTGGAATTAAACAGCTGGACAGAACATATCCAGGTCACTATATATAAGTATAATTTATGTAAATATGACGACTGTAAGCAACATAGGTACACACTAAGGTAAGGCTAAATTTTGTGTGGGCAAGATATATTTTGCGAGGGCTTTTATGATGGCTGACGCCGCCATCGCCACGCATTCAATGACGGATTTCTAATTTAGCAGAACACTGGATTTTAACATAAAATTTCACTATATATGGTTGGATACTTATTTCGCAAACGAATCACCATATCGAAAAATCGCCTTCACAACCCAGTATTGATTTTAAAAGACCTATTCAACGACACCCCGCACTATAAGGTTAGATGAGAAAAAAATCACCCCCACATTCCGTCTATAGATGGGAGGGTAACCAAAAAAATTTTTAACACTTTTTCGGGGTAATTGCTATATATTCCGTCGACGGACGGATAGACAGACATGTCGAAACTATAAGGGTTCCGTTTTTGCCATTTTGGCTCCGGCCGGAACCCTGGAAATCAGCATCCCACGCCTATTCAGCTACACGGCCAATACAACAACAATCTACTATTTCTATTAGATACGCAACTGTTTTTAAAAAAATATACCTCGCTAATTTTATTGCCGGTTTCAACTCAACACAGGTTTGTTCCGAATCGGTGGTAGATTTTTCAGTGATGAATGTTTCAAAGTAGTGCTTCTTATAGCTCAAATTCAATAAAGATATTTTGACCTTGCCTCTATCAATAATAAAAACACGTGAGATATAATTGTACATCACGTTGTCAACCTTAAGCGGACACAAATATTATCAAACTGAAGTTATGTCCTCGACTTCCAGACATCGAGCTGAAATAGATGTTCTATTCTTGCTTTCAATTTCCACGACAGTTCAATGCAATGAGAGAGAAAACGAAGAAATGCTTTGATTTACTGATGAAGGTACCTACAGACAACATCAAAAATAGCTAACAATTTTTTAGTTTATCGTTACACATTTGTTATATACCTCGCAGTCAAGAAGGTAAACCAAATGAGCCAGTAGTTTCTCGTTGACTGTAGAGATACCTACTTACCTACAATTTTCCCGTGAGCGAAATGGTTACAACAAAATGAATGAAACTCAGTCAATATGCATGTCTAAAAAAATATGGTTCATAGATACCTACCTCATCTGTGTCAAGAACACAATAACGAATGTGTAAGTACTTCCCGAGCTATTTGAGTTGTTTTGAATAAATATCATCGCCGCCGTCGTTTAAGTTCAATGAATTCACAGTTTTGTGTTAAGTAGTTATGTAAGTAGGTACCTATACCTAATGCGTCTAACTACAATTCGCCTTTGCAAAAGTACGATTACCTAAATCAAACGGCGTAAAGAAGTGGTTCGTTATAAAAGTACCTAGTGTATAATTTAATCTATGACATTGGAATATTGGCTCACAACAAAGATTTATTAAATAATTCTCCTCCGACTGCCACGTCGTGCTAAAACATTAAAGTGGTTTAAAAACCACTGTTTGCTTTGTAGAACCTTTTCATTTAACTTACTATGTAGACTTACCTACATGTTTGTTTAATTGTTTCTATGTTGTTTTAGTCACATACGGTCGAGGGGAATTGAGCCCTCCGGCCGGCCACGTGGTTCAACAACGTTGTCTGACATGTCGGACGTCGAGGAATTTTGATTCCTTGCTGTCCGACATGTCGGACTATCTGGATTTTTTATTCCACTTAGTTCGACCATCGGATCAAGAGGATATTTAAAATTCCACTTGTTTCGATCCGCGAACCACGAAGATTTTTAGAATTCGACTTGGTTCGCCCCTCAAACCACGAGGATCATTGAATTCCACTTGGTTCGACCCTCAAATTACTAGGATTGCTATATTCAAATTTAAACACAGAAAATATAATAAAAAATACTGCACTGAATCCCCAATCTAGTCACTGATATGGGTAAGTATTATATAATTCAGTTACACGCCCGAATCGGACGCACGATAAATCATTGAACCGAAATTCATAACGCAAGTCTTGGCAATAAAATTATACAGGCCTACCTACGAGTATATTGGCTCTAAATAAGTACGATAACATATTTTTGTAAGTAGGTGAAGTATCTCACCATATTTTAGATGGGCCTAGAGTAGAATAGAATAGTGATTCACAGGTAAGATACAGTGTACAAAATAAAAGAAACGGTTCTGCAATTTACCTTAAAGCTGTACACATATTTATTCCACTTAAAAAACTAATAATGAAAGTACACAACAAAGTTGACACAATTCCACGGCGTAGGGAAATTCCTGCGCGTATCATGTAATACGATCTACTAGGGGCGTTCAATAAAAAGTGAGAATGAGTATGTTATAAACAACTTTTACTAAATGTCATTTTATTTTTCGACATAGTCACCTTTTAGCATAATACACTTAGTATATCTTTTTTCTAAACTTAAAATTCCATTTTTAAAAAAGGTCTCATCTTGAGTACTTAAAAAATCTTGTATTGCAGCGACTACCGCGTAGACGTCTTCAAATTTCTGGCCTCTCAGGTATTGTTTCAATCTCGGAAATAGGTAGAAATCACTGGGAGCGAGATCTGGTGAATACGGAGGATGCTTAAGGATATCGAACCCAGCATCACGAATTGCAGCCATTGCAACGGCGGACTTGTGTGCCGGGGCATTGTCCTGGTGGAACAGCACAACTTTCGAGAGTTTACCTCGCCGTTTTTCGCGGATCTCATTGCGCAATGTTGCTATTTGTTTGGCGTATAAAGTGCCCGTAATAGTGGCTCCATGCTCGAGATACTCAATCATTAATACCCCTTTACCATTCCAAAAAACAGAGCCTATGACCTTACCGGCAGATGGGCTCACCTTGAATTTCTTCGGAGTTGGAAATGATGGCCTTTTCCATGTCATAGACTGCAGTTTCGTTTCAGGGTCGTAATGATGGAGCCATGTTTCGTCCATTGTTATAAATCGCGCCAAAAAAAGTTCCCGGTCTTGCTGCATCAGGTTCAAAGCTTCTTGAAAAATCTCTAGTCTAGTTTGTTTTTGCGTGTCAGTAAACATTCTTGGTACCCAACGCGCAGAAACCTTTTTCATACCCAAGCGTTCATGTAAAATATTATGCACGCTCCCCGTTGAAATCTTTACATTTTCAGCAATAAAACGAACTGTGACACGACGATCCGCCAAAACTGAGTTTTCGACTTTTTTCACAATTTCTTCAGTTACTGCTGTAGTAGGGCGTCCGGAGCGGGGGTCGTCCATTGTCGATGTTCCTCCACGTCTAAATTCTGCGCACCAACGTGCGACTGTCGAATACGGAGGAGCATTAGACCCTAAAGTGTCCCGCAAATCCAAATTGACTTAGTCCGTAGAAAAATTTTTCAAATACAAGTATTTGATAACGGCGCGCAGTTCAATTTTCTCCATTTTCGCTAACGTACTCAATAGCATTGCAAAGAAATTACCGTATATTTTTTTAAACAAAAGACAGTTAGTTTTTTTTTTCATAGCAATCACCTAGATAGATTAGCTTTACCGGCCAGTATTTAATTTCGTAATATTAAAAGAGTTTGCATCTCATTCTCACTTTATATTGAACGCCCCTCGTATGTTAAAATAATTTCATGTAATTTCGATTTCAATGTTGGATAACCTAAGTACAGATCTAAACTAATTTAGCTGGCTATTTTTAACTTGTCCAAGTACTTATTGTCCTCATCTCATAAATATGTCGAACTAAGCCATGTGGTGTTGTAGAGTTTCCAACCTAAGCGTTATAGAGAAAACAAATAAATAGTTCAGTAGGTATATTTCTATCTTTTGCTCTGACGAATATTTACAGAGTTGTATTTTTGGGTCAACCCACTGGATACAGACTTTCGTTACTACTATTTTGTAAACATTGTGACATCGTGCTAGAAATGCTACAATGTATGTAGAGAAACTCTATATTAGACTTTAGTTTTCATGGTCGTAAAATGATTTATATTATTTTAATAAGATTTATAGTTAGCGTAGTACCGTATGTACCGTCATGGCACCATAAATGACTTAGTACGTCGGTCGCTTGCCACCGCGTCAGTGCCTTCGGCTTTAGAGCCGGCTGGTATGGCAAGGGACGATGGCAAGCGTCCAGACGGGGTCACACTGGTGCCGTGGAAGCTCGGTAGGGCTCTGGTGTGGGACGCTACATGCGTTGATATTTTCGCTCTGTCACACATCAAGGCAACTAGCTCACAAGCCGGCGCTGCGGCTGATCAGGCCCAACTCCTCAAGCGCCACAAGTACTCATCTTTATTAAAGGATTACGAGTTTGCAGCGCTTGCTGTTGAGACCTTAGGGCCTTGGTCAGCCGACATGAAGTCATTTATGAAGGCCCTTTCTTCCCGGTTGGTCAACACCTCTGGGGACCCAAGAGCTGGCGCATATTTATCCCAACCGATCGCACTTGCGGTCCAAAGGGGTAATTCGGCCAGCATCATGGGAACCCTGCCACAGTCAGATCTTTTGGACGGGGTATTCTTTTTATAATTTTTATTTTTATAGTGACATGTACATATTTAGTTAATTTTACTTAGGTAGGTTCTAAGTTAGATGAACTAAAACAATTACTTTGCTCACCCGCGACCTTACAATAGTTACGTTTATGCAAGAAATGTGCGTTCATGCAGTTCCTCCACCTCCACACTGTACGAACACACACAAATCACATAAACCCAACCATCACCACCACCAAGCTACACTGACGCGTTTCGAACTCAACCAGAGCTCATCTTCAGAGTTACCACAACCGTATGCTATGCTACCAAATGTTAAACTAACAAACCAAAACAAATGTTTTAACTTGTCACTGTAACTTCTCAAGTACCCACTTTATTTTTCTTATTCTCAAACTACCCCACAAAAATTAACTTTTATTGACATATTTAAAACTACCTTGAATTTTTTGTTTATTTATTTATAAGGCATATTTAATTAATACTAACTGTTCAAATTCGACCCAAGCCGCAGTAAAGGAGAAGATACTAAATTTACCTGTTCATTAATAATAGACCCCATAGTGTTGTACCTGGGCCATTCTACTTTTAAGTAACCATTAATCTTTTGTGAAATATAAGGCATACCTGGTGATTTTTTTCAAGTGTAAATAACTTATATACAAACTGAAACACCTAAATTTAATGTTTTAAAGCAATAAAACTTTAAATACAAAGAAATTTTGTGGAAAAAATTGGTAACTCAGCGGAAAATACATCAATTTCCATACAAATGGCGGGGACATGCATGTCCACTGCGTTACCTGCTTTATAGATAATAATGATTACTTTTTATACGTAGTGATAATTTTAAATGTAAGCTTAATTATGTGCCTATTTAAATCTTTAATGATTTAAACCGAGGACTTTACCGTTTTAGTAAAAAAAATATTTGAAGAGCACAGTACAAAAAATGACTGGTCAACGAAAAGTAGAATGGCCCACCTAATTATTTCCATGCATTCCAGAGCATCCAGACGCAACCCCTTGCCGCAATAATGTAACACTTCATAAGAATCTGAATCTAACAATGAATGATTTGATTCCAACAAATGTTTTGCAAAATTCGATCTATCTGGATGCTCATTCCTATATGCCGAAACATGCTCTTTAAATCTAGTATTAAAACTTCGGCCTGTCTGTCCTACGTATATCCCATTGCAGTCATTACAAGTAAGCTTGTATACCCCCGATCTAGTTCCCTTATCTACCTGTTCTAAAGTAATTGTTTTAGTTCATTAATATGGACCTCCGCAAAGTAACGCCTGATTCAATAAATTATCTAAGTTAGATATTTAGTTTATAATTAAGTTTTATTCATTGTTATTTTTTCTTCATATTTGTTAGCGTAGTTATTTTATTTTTATTATATAGAAGACAAAATTATAAAATTAATTCAAAACCAAAATGCATTAAAATAACAACTAGGAGTTTAAAACTAAATTCATTCTAGAAATGGCCGCCGTGGCATTGTGCCCAAAAGGCTGGCAGATGTATACATTTTATTTCATATATTTATTACAATATGTTTCATATATTACTGTACATAGATGGTACAGTCGCTATAATAGACGACCAGATGGCCTAGTGGTTAGAGAACCTGACTACGAAGCTTGAGATCCCGGGTTCGATTCCCGTGTCGGGGCAGATATTTGTATGAAAAATACGAATGTTTGTTCTCGGGTCTTGGGTGTTTAATATGTATTTAAGTATGTATCTATCTATACACCGTGAAATTTTAGTGGTTGTTTTCCCGAAACGAGGTGATTTAGTTTCGATTGTACAATCGATTTATAATTACTATTTTGACTAGAGTCAAAAATCCAATTGTGAAAAACGAAAGTCGAAAATGACCGCAAACCAATAGTAACGCTTCGTTGGTACAAGTAGCGTACGATCGTACGATAGGTTAGGTACCAACGAAGCGTTACTATTGGTTTGCGGTCATTTTCGACTTTCGTTTTTCACAATAGGCTACTTTCCTAACTAGTCAGTCTTTTAGATTATCAAAAAATATTGGACACGTATTTTTTATTTTGTCAATTAAACAAAAAATTACGAAGATATGGCGCGTTGAAGTTTCGCGTGACGTCACTTGTTCCTACACTTTGTATGAGCGTTTTAGGAACAAGTGACGTCACGCCTCGTCACGCGGAAGTTCAACGCGCCATATCTTCGTCATTTTTTGTTTAATTGTCAAAAGAAAAATTACGTGTCTAATATTTTTTGATAATGTAAAATACGGACTAATAAGAATTATTATTTTTTTACCTAGGAAACATCCCTATTGGATTTTTGACTCTAGTCAAAATAGTAATTACAAGTTAAGTATGAAGTATCTTTTTCTATTTATTTTTTTTATTTTCTTCAACTTCATTTTTTTATTACTTTTACGGTCATCCCGTGAAACCATATATTTCAAACTAAATACAAACTGAAATATAGATGCACAGAAAAAACCCCAGAAAAAAGACCAATGCTGGGAATCGAACCCAGGTCCTCAGCGTTCCGTGCTGCGTGCTTACCCCTACACCATCACTGGTCCAGTGATGGTGTAGGGGTAAGCATATTTCAGTTTGTATTTAGTTTGAAATAAAATAGTAATTATAAATTGATTGTACAATCGATACTAAATCACCTCGTTTCGGGAAAACAATCACTAAAATTTCACGGTGTATAAGTATGTTTATCCGTTGCCTAGTACCCATAACACAAGCTTTACTTAGCTTACTTTGGGACTAGGTCAATTGGTGTGAATTGTCCCGTGATATTTATTATTATTATTTTATTTAATAATCATGAAAGCTGATTAGATACTCAAAAATATCTGAACACGCTCTCTTGCGCCATTTACAATGCGAACGTTTTCAGATATTTTGAACACCTATACAGCTTCGATGTTTATTATGGTGACTGCGCGAAGTAAGCAGCTTGAGTGAATAGAATGTTTCTGACTACATCCATACTAATATTATAAATGCGAAAGTGTGCCTGTCTGTTACTACCACTGAAGCGATTTAATTGAAATTGGTATTCTTTGAGGTAGTTTGAGTTCCGGGAAAGGGCACAGGATAGCTTTATCCCGGAAAATTGCGTAGTTCCCGCGGGATAGCGATAAACGAATTCTTTGCAGATGGAGTCGTAGGCAAAAGCTATTACAAATTACAATACAGGGTTATTTTTAATTCACTGACATCCTCTTAACCCTGAATTCCTATCACTCAAACAAATGTTTTTTGTTTTACGACTTTTTAAAATGAAGCACTTTTTTTCCCATACAAATACACAGAGTATCGTAAAAATAAGAGGAAACTCAAATTTTTAAAACTTTATTACACCAAAAATATTAAGTTATGACAAAAGCCGTAAAACAAAAAACGTTTGTTTAAGTGGTAGGAGTTTAGGGTTAAAAGGATGCTAGTGAATTACAAATAACCCTGTATAATAAGGACGGCAATGTAAGACAATTTGTAAATTTCGAACTTTTATATTTAAAACCTGGCGTAGCGACCAACGGTTGCGTTGCGGCTTAGCAAATAATTAATGTTTAATAATACTGTGACATAAATATCAGTGACGTCACATTGGCAGCTGGCAGTGTGACAGCCGCTGCAGTTGGCATGCCGGTGCATGCGGTCGTTCAATGACACGGTTGATGCTGTTCAGTGACGCGCTCCATTCATACCGGAGACGCTGATCTCGTCAAATGCGTTTGTAGTTATACTGTAGACATTCTAGATTGTGACTAGTACAACATAAAATTAGTTGGAGCTTATAATCTTTCCTATAAGCTTATTATAAAACATTTTTTGGCCTACTTAATGGTAGAGAACGACGACGCGACGCAGTGTCCGCTTTTTACCCGAATGCCGAAGGAGGGTTATGTTTTCGCACAGTTTTCGTTCCAATGTTGTGCAATGACGGGTATAGGTATTTATTTATTATTTATTTTTTTATTCATCAATAAAAATTACAGCATTACAGTATAACACCAATGCGCTGTAAAATTCAAAAATACAAATAAAACATAAATAACTATTCAGGGATTTTTGAAAAACGTCTTCGTCCCTTCCCTAAAACGACGGAACACCACACCCTCCGGCCAAAAGTCGGAGCGCAGGAACATCTGCTGGTGCTTGGCAGGCACTTGGAGCCTAAATGAGCTGAAGTTGTTAGCCCTTTGAGACTCGAGCGGGTAGATGAACAGCTGGGATCCCTGTAACCGACCCCGTGCTGCCTCGCATTTTGAACTATCGTCATATTCACTCACAATATCTCACACCTAATACCTATCATTACACCTGAGACGTAAACGAGAAAGTTATTGCTAAAATTACTTCGACATTTTATTATTGTCGCGTTTAATAATAATGATGACGAATAATATAGATAAGACAGTGATAAAAATTGTCACGAAATGGTCCCACCCAACTCAGCATACCTAATATAAACCTTGCAGCTTACGCTGGTCTTCAGTTGGAACCATTTAGCCTATATGTATATATACCTAGTGGTACATGCGCAAACCTACTGGCCCGCTTCCCTAGAACAGAGTTATTTTTGATACACAAACTACCTAAAATAAAATCTGTGTATCAATATTGCGTTAGAAATGATACAAGCGCACTTGGAAACACTATTTATAACATTACTAGCTTTTGCCCGCGGCTTCGCTCGCGTGTACTATGAGTATTCCAAAGAACCAAGATATCAAGCAAGCAAGCATACAGGCAAGCAAGCAAGCAGGTCCACAATTGACCGAGAAATCGGTGAACATACCTACATAAAAAAATACATAAAGTGGAATGCATAACCTCCTCCTTTTTTATAAGTCGGTTAAAGTGCCTTTTGCGGCCTACTTACAGTATAAACTTATGAATTTTGAAATTTTAGCTTTCTACAACCAGTAAAACGCAAAATCCCGTTTTTTCCCGTTCCCGTAAGAATTTCGGGAAATGTTTTCTTAATGCTCCCTTACACTCCCCAAGGAACCCACTTGCCAAATTTCAGCTTTCTATGACCAGTAAAACGAAAAATCCCGTTTTTCCCGTTCCCGTGGGAATTTTGAAAAGTCCCCTCTCAATGCTCCTCTGCACTCCCCAAACAACCTACATGCCGAATTTCAGCTTTCAACGACCAGTAAAACGAAAGATCCCGTTTTTCCCGTTCCCGTTGGAATTTGGGAAAGTCCTCTCTCAATGCTCCTCTTCACTCTCCAAGCAACCTACATGCCGAATTTCAGCTTTCTACGACCAGTAAAACGAAAAATCCTGTTTTTTCCCGATCCCGTGGGAATTTTGGAAAGTCCTCTCTCAATCCAGCTCTACACTCCCCAAGAAACCCACTTGCCAAATTTCGGTTTTCTATGACCAGTAAAACGAAAAATGCCGTTTTTCCCGTTCCCGTGGGAATTTCGGAAAGTCCTCTCTCAATGCTCCTCTACACTCCTCAAACGACCTACATGCCGAATTTCAGCTTTCTACGGCCAGTAAAATGAAAAATCCCGTTTTTTCCCGTTCCCGTGGGAATTTGGGAAAGTCCTCTCTCAATGCTCATCTACACTTCCCAAGCAAACTACATGCCGAATTTCGGCTTTCTACGACCAGTAAAACGAAAAATCCCGTTTTTTCCTTATCCCGTGGGAATTTCCGAAAATCCTTAAACTTGTTTTTTACTATTATAATTACCTACTTCTATGCCAAATTTGAAGAGTCTAGTAATTATAGTTCATAGAATTCCGTTGAACTGAATATATAAATCCCGTTTTTTCCTTATCCCGTGGGAATTTTGAAAAATCATGAAATAAATGTTTTAAATAATGTAATACCTACTTGTGTATCAAATTTGAAGAGTCTAGTTATTATAGTTACTGAGATAGGGTCACTCGGAATCGAATATATTTTTCCCTTTCCCGTGGGAATTCCTAAAAATCTTTCCTTAGTGGATGCCTACATTGTATAAGGTATCTATGTGCAAAATTTCAAGTCTCTAGGTCCAGTGGTTTGGACTGTGCGTTAATATATCAACAGTCATTTAGTTTATTTAGATATTTCAACCCCATCGCACCCCATCCAGGGAGATGGTATTTTACGTCTGCCACGTCGGATTTTAAAACCGTTGTTGTTTTCATAACCAGCGACCCGATAAACCATAGAAACAACACCCATGTTGATTTTCAGACTTTGTTACCCCTTTCCCCCCTTTTAGGGGTTGAATTCTCAAAAAACCTGAAACACGTGTTTACTCATTTATTATTCGGAGTACTTCTGTGAAGTTTCGAATAAAATAGTCGAACTAATCTTGTTTCCCCATACAAACTTTGGACCCCCGTTTCACCCCCTTAGGGAGTGAATTTTGAAAAATCCTTTCTTAGTGCACCCCTAGACCTTATAAGGAACCTACATGCCAAATTTGGAATCTCTAGGCCCAGTGGTTTGGGCTGTGCGTTGATATGTCAGTCAGTCAGTCAGTCAGTTTCTTCTTTTATATATATAGATAACGAAACGTATTTCCAAATTTAACTTACCAATGCAGAATGTAATGCCAGCATGTTCCGGTAGCTTTATGTACGGAAACAAATCGTTGATTATGTAATTATCAATGTAGAGATGTAGAGCCGAGCTCGTGAGCATGAGCACTCACCATTTAGGTATGTAAAAAGTGATTTTGTCGTTTTGATGTTTACACAGTATTTAGGCTAGTTTTATTTTAAGAATTGTTTATTTTTTATCTTTCGTTATCACTGTTATCAGACACTATAAGTAGGAAAGCCCTTAAAAGTTTTTTTTAGAATAAATATCGGTTTATAAATATGTACTTAATCGGCATCGTTCTTCCATTTTCACGACCGAAGCACTCTCTCGTGCATTGCTCTGTACCTCTACCATGAGTTTACACTAGTTTACGTGACCGTACTCGCTAGCGACGGCGTAAATTATTTGTATGGAGAATTGTACAGCGCCTCTAGCGGTCACTTACGGAAATACAATTCTCCATACAAATCATTTACGCCGTCGCTAGCGAGTACGGCCACTGTAAACTAGTGTAAACTCATGGTAGAGGTACTGGCACATTCTTCAGGAGTTAGAAAAATATAGTTAGTAAGTAAATTAAACATTGCGTACCTGAATAATAATAACCTAAGTACTTAATAACACAATTGCCCGTGGCTTATCGCTATAACTCAAAATGTGTGATCTTTTTGAAGTTGACTGTGCAGTACTTACATTTAGCAATATTATCATTGTTATAGGTACATTCGAGGAAACATCGTGTACTAGATGGAACCTTTTTACGATCAAATTAACGATTATTTCTTTGACAGATGTATGGAATATTAACATGACACTTGCAACAAAAAGGTTTCACCTTGATAAACAGGACCACTACCATGAGTTTGCAGTGACCGTGCTCGATAGCGACTGCGTAAATGATTTGTATGGAATCTCCATGCAAATCATTTACGCAGTCGCTATCGAGTGCGGTCACTGTGAACTCATGGTAGTGGTACAGTACCTCTACCATGAGTTTACACTAGTTTACAGTGACCGTACTCGCTAGCGACGGCGTAAATGATTTGTATGGAGAATTGTACTTCCGTAAGTGACCGCTAGAGGCGCTGTACAATCCTCCATACAAATAATTTACGCCGTCGCTAGCGAGTACGGTCACGTAAACTAGTGTAAACTCATGGTAGAGGTACAGTTCAGTTTCTGCGACCGTAAGAGCCGTCGGCAGTAGATACTTAAAATATAAGTAAGCACGTATATCTTATAGTGTCTTAGTGAATTTTAGAAGGCTTAGTGTATGTGTATGGTGTAATCATAATCACCTACTGAATACTACATTTTCGCTGTTGTCATTGTAGGTAAATAAGCACGCGTAATGATCCCTACAGTTACGGTGGCTCAAGGCTAACCAGTGCGTATCTAATCAACGTAATGACAGGTTGATTTTAACTCCCGTGCAACGGAAATGCTCAGACAAGCAATCCTATGATCAAACTTATTATATTTTAAAGGAAATTTCGTAGCAAATTTCGGTTTGGCTTAACACAGAACTGTAAGTCAGCAATGTACTTAATTCGAAATTTTACTTCTTATCTTCATAATTATGAAAGTAGCGACGAGTAGTAGTAGCGAGCGTTGTGTATTGTTCATCTATTGGTGTTTTCGTAAAAAATAGGCTTAGTACGACCAATCATTCGGTAGATGTTAAGTTGTTGTGAAACAATAAAATTAATGTCAGTTTGACACGTAGTATCAAAATTATTAAGTAAAGTTATGATTACACATCACTAACTACGTAGTATTGTGGTGGCATTTGCGCCACGTTAGTTTTAAGCCTCGTAAAGTTGGATGAAAATTGTTGGATGCCACCCAACAGAACCGTTTTTTGTTTTGTTTTGTTTTTCATGTCTTTGTATGCAAAAATGCCGTCAAAAGCCTCGTAGTTACTAAGTGTAATAAACTAAATAGTTGATAAATTAATATAAACCAACTACAAAAGTCGTTGATTCTCACTTGTTCCTTAAGAGTAAATATCACATAACAATGTTGTAAACAGATAGAGAACGATAGTCTCGAGAGCTGTAAACATTTTCAGATATTTTAAGGTCTTTCGCTATTTATCTGATTGCTTGGCCATGCGTTCGTTTACTCCGATATTATTTATTATTTTATAAATATTTGAAGGCCGCTTGGGAAGGTAATCGTAAAAGAACGTGTAATAGGTAAGTATGCAGATGTAGGTAAGTAGTTGTAGTTTCATGGATTTGCTCAACTGCTTGTTATACAAGTAGTGAGTGTTTTACATTTTTCAAATATTCCAAAACTTAATGGGAAAGATGAAGCTTTTAGGACGTCAATCAAACTTACAAACGTATAAAAGTACCGTAGTCATAATAATGATGAAAATTGGGCGTTTGATGATAATATTGTTTATGTCTCTATCTTCGTTGTCTCTAACTGATAGGATAAAGCTTAGTTACATTGTCAAAGTAGGTAATACGGAAAGATACAATAATGGCAATTTCCCCAACTGATCCATTAGAAGCCACAATAGGTATACAAACTTATGATTCTTCGATCCAAATTTAAATAAAATTCGTTGCTTTTTGGTTATTCTTTTTGTTTCTTCAGTTTCAGATATTAGTCTGGCCAACATGTACCTTTTTGCATGAAATTTTTGTATAGTCACCGAAAATTACGATCAAGGAGTCATTCGATTCGGAATATTATGTAGAAAGTTAGGAAAGGTCCCAAAAGGGGCCGATAAAAATTAAAAAAGGTATACACAATTTAATAAAAAAATGTGGGGTTTTGTTTATTTTCTAATATCATTGAAACTTAAAAAAAGATCTGAAAAGAAAAGGAAATTTCCTAAAAAAAAGTCCTGACTCCCGGAGCTGTATCTCTAATATTTATAATTTTTACAGAGCCCTCAAAATAGCGACTAATGCGGGTAGTCTGGATTCCGCGCGCGATTCATCACTCGGACACGGTAGCAAAAAAAATCATTCTAACATATTAAATATGAATATTAAGACGTAAAAAAATTCAAGTTACTATTGGGATACGTAAGTTAACAATAATCCGCCGGCAAAAAATTTTTATCCCCATTTTTCCATTAGTTATGCATTTGTTAAGAACTACAACGATTAGGAAATACACAAGAACAAAAGATGTCACGCTAACCATCAAAAAGCTCAAGTGGAAATGGGCAGGTCATACTATTAGGGGAATGGACAAGTGGTCGAAATTGGTGATGAACTGGTACACAGGCAACAGGAGAAGAAACCGAGGCAGACCACTTAGGCGATGGGTTGACGAAATTAAGGCACTGGCGGGTGGTACTTGGACATCACTAGCCAGAGAAAGAGAAAAGTGGAGTCAGTTGGAGGAGGCCTTTGCTATAACAAAGCACACAGATATTGATTGTATCCAATGAAACAACTAAAGAATCTAACCACTTGTGAAATATCTGATAGAAGGCTTATAATAATAATAATAATATGCATTTGTTAATAACTTAACAACTTTTTTTGAATTGAATGTTAACATAAAAAACCCGATTATTATTGAATTACAACCCTAGATTTTTTTTCACTTCGTGGAGTTATCTTTAAGAGGTATAAAAATAGATCCCCGTTGGAAAAATTCAAAAATGTTAATTTTCTACTTTTTTATTAACAACAAAAAAGACAAAAAAAATAAAAACTGTATATATAAAGGTAATCAATATTTTTTTTTTCAAATAGGTATCTCTAATGATTTGATTTCTAACGGTTAAAAGTTACATATTTTTTTTTTTAATTTTTTTACCATCATTCTTTAAATAATTGTTATACCTAAACAAATACATTGTTTAGAAGATAATCAAAAATTTTATTTTCTTAATCTATTTGTTGATTTATATTATGATTTTTGAGAAAAAAAACTCCTTAAATTTTTTTTTATTGCTAAAAAACGCATTTATTAACTAACAATCGTTTTTATCACTAAATATGAATATTAAAGAATCGTTTTTTCTCTAAAAATCATAAATTGTATTGTTCTTAAAGATTCGGGGGAAAAAATTTTTTTTGTAATTTTTATTTGTTTATTTAATAAACAAATGATATCTTTTTTTAATTTTAAATTTTATTCTTAAAACAGTTATGTATTATTTTTCAAGGTCGCATCGCATAATAACATCGCTATACCTAACTTAGGTAATAGGTAAACGTATTGGGCATTGAATTATAACACGTATTTTTCATTGTTTATGGGTTGAATGACTCTTCAGGGTTAAATTTTAATTTTCTTCAAATAATAAATAATGCTTAATAAAATACTCGTACTTACCTATCTGTTAACTTTAGATGTAAAACGACTCACAAAAGAATAACGAGTACCTAACTTAACAGCGTTAATGGTTAAATCGGTGTTTTTCTCAAATGTGTCGGTACCCCATCGGTCTGTAAATAATATTTGGTGAACTAATTTGCCTGTTTTTTGTAAGTAACTTGTATTTTCTTACACTGATTGAGTAATAAATACAACTACCTATTTCAATGCTTAATCATACATTATTACAAATACTTTTATAGTTTTGAAGTTATTTATTATGATCCCTCTGACTGAAGATGTTTTGCGGCCTATTGTAGGTTGATACCCATTGAGTTTTTTTAGACATCATGTGCGAAATTAAATTTGAAATTTACCACGAGTTTACGGTCAAGGAAAACACCGTGCGGAAACCTGCACACGCCTGCAAAGCAATTCAATCAGGTGTGTGAAGTTCCCAATCTCTGGAGCTGAGTGGGAACTACAGCCTAATTCCTGTCATCTGTCCTGAGAGGAGGCCTGTGCTCATCAACGGGACGTATATAGGCCGATAAGATAACTTAATGTAAATACAACAAAATAATGCATAATCTCTAGTAAAAACATTGTCCAAGATTTAAAAGCGAAAAAGTTTCCGGGTGCGCCGGTGGGGCGATTAAGAATTTCGGGGAGGTCGGTTGGATGCGACGTGGTTCAGTTGGTAGAACACCCGTTGGGGCGCATACCCAGGAGACGTGGGTTCAAGTCCCACCGGCGCACCCGGAAACTTTTTCGCTTTTAAATCTTAGGTTCGGTGAGCAGACGTAACTGCTACTAAAATAAATAATATTTAAAAACATTGTCATTTATTTACCCCAGCCCACTCCTAGATGACCGTTTAAGTGGCCACTCCAGCAGACCATTAAGAGGTGCTTAACTCGACAAACTTGATGTCGATTTTATTATTGGGTAGGTATTTATTTTGATAGTTATCTGGGGAATTACACAGAGTACCTGCTTTTACCTATCTGATAAACGCGTGTTATGGAGGTTGAGTTTGATAACTTTTGTTTGTTTTCTCCGAGTACATACTGAAATTTGTAGTTGTACTTATATCATCATAATTGCATAACATAGAATCAAGTAAACTATCTGTGCGGGATGCACCTATGACTGGTTGAAGTTAATGATGGAGTGAAGAAAAACAATACTTTGTAGAATGCCAGGTAGCGGGAGGCGTTGCAGTTCGGCGATGTTTATCGTTTGGCGGCGTACGGAAGAGTGTGTCGTGGCGGGCGGCCGGCCTCATTTTATTGCCGGCCGTATCCCCTCCACTTCGTCGGGCTACCTCACCCCCGCGCGGTCTTTATTTTATTAAATATAGAAATAACATTGCGTTTTATTAATCACGCTAACCTTATGCTAATCCTTATATTTATTTACATATTAATTTATCATTCCTACGTACGGCATGGCGTGTGTCGTCGATCTACGACCGATTTTCCCCCGCGACGCTAGTATATTACCTCGTCCCCCACCTCAGGGGTATAAATACTCGCCTTAGCATCGCGGGAGTGATCAGTCGTAGATATCGCGCATGCGCGGCGGATCGAATAGGTTCTGTTTGTTTACATTTTACGTGATCTTATTGGAATCTAATAAGAACCTATCCGATCCGCTATGGAATGATACGCTAGACGTGAGTATGTTTATTTACAATTAACAGCTATACTTAAATGTTTACATTGCACGAAACTATTATAAAAACTTAACTATATCGCAATGTTTTCTTAAGTTTACGACGCGCAAGTCGCTACTCGGTGCGTGTGCACTTGATAACGCTATTGTCCGGAACATTTCTCCCGCCGTGCAATCGCTCGGTCGAGCGTTGCAGAATCGTTGTTGTGTAGGACGTCTGGCTGCGTCGGTAGTATCACCAGCTTCTTCGTAGGCCTCCTCAGAACTCCTCCCTTCGTTTGCACGTCGACCACTCGAGTGACACCGTCTGGACCCGGGTATCGGGCGATGACGCGCCCCCGCGGCCATGTGTTACGCGGGAGCGTGCCGTCCACGATGAGCACGATGTCACCCACGGCGATTGGCGCGCCGTGTCCGTGGGGCTCCCGCCGGTATTGGAGTGTCGGCAGGTACTCCCGGAGCCATCTACTCCAGAAGTGATCGGCGAGGCGTTGACTCGTCTTCCACGTCGCTCGGCCGACGAGTTCGGAGTCGTCAAAGGTGCCCGGCGTGGGCGCACGCGCGGAGCCCCCGAGTAGGAAGTGGTTCGGCGTGATGGACTCTGGCTCTTCGGGGTCTACGGCCACGTGGGTGAGGGGGCGGCTGTTTACCGTATATTCTGCTTCGGCGAGTAGAGTGGCGAGAGTTTCGTCGTTTGGTCGGCGTTCCTGTAGCACTGCGCGGAGGGCGGTTTTGGTTACGCCCACCAACCGTTCCCATGCGCCCGCCATGAAGGGTGCGGCCGCTGGGATGAATCGCCAGGTGATTTGGCGCTTCGTTGCCTCTTGTTGCGTCGCATGGATGAAGGCTTCCCGAAGTTCTCTCTCTGCGGCGTGGAAGTTGGTCCCGTTGTCGGACCACAGCTCCGTCGGACAGCCGCGGCGAGCGATCATGCGTCTGAGCGCCATGACCGCTGAGTCCCCGCTGAGACTGGGGACGACTTCTAGGTGTACCGCGCGCACGGTCAAGCAGGTAAAGAGCGCCACGTAGCGCTTCTGTGTACCACGGCCGACGGTTACGGTGAGGGGGCCGAAGTAGTCGAGGCCCGTGTAGGTGAAGGGGCGCTCATGGTGCGCCAGCCGGCTTCGCGGATGGTTCCCAGTGGGCGGGACCGTTGGCGTTGACCTCTTGATGCGGCACGGTAGGCAGCGATGTAGTACCATCCTCGCCACAGGACGCAGGCGTAGGATGGCGTAGTGTTGCTTACACTCATTGATGGTTGCCTCGACCCCGCTGTGCGCCAGCTGACGGTGTACGTAATCGATGTACAGCTTGACGGCCGGGTGGTTGCCGTCAAGCACTGGCGGTCTCTTCTGGGCTTCGGTGATGTCCGTTGCGGCGTCGATTCTTGTCTTGATTACGATGACCCCGTTGACGAGTTCGACCGCTAGGGGGCGCAGTCGACTCTGTAGCGTCGGTGGTCGATTTTTGGAGAGGTTTTTTCTCTCTTCGGTGAATGCTTCGTCTTGTACGGCGCGTACGACGAGTTTCTCCGCATTTCTTATGTACTTCGCTTCGAGAAGTATGTATTCGTCATTTTTCTTAATCGTTTTCGCCGTCGTCCGTGGCGTCTCGCGACTCGGTTGGCTCTTCCAGTCGGCGTCGTTTCGTTTATTCGCCGCCGTGCGTTTATAAAGTGACCTCGCCTTGTGAGGTCGGCAGAGGTCAACGAACTGGAGTACGCGGGCGATCACGCGCAACATTTTTTCCCATTTGGAGAAACGCTCGGGTGACGGTAGCCACGTCTGTGGCGTCTCGACTTGTGATGTCGTAACGTGGACCCGTTCTTCACCCGTTTGTTCGATATCTTCGCGTTTTGACTGTGGTGGCTCCGCCGGCCATGTAGAGCGTTCGTTGTGCAAGAAATCCGGCCCGGTGAACCACCGGTGTCTGTCATTGAACTCTCGCGGCGCCTCCCTCGTCGCTTCGTCGGCAACATTCTGTTTTGTCGGCACCCACCGCCACTCATTGACTGCCGTCATTTCCTCTATTGCGGCGAGGCGATGTGCGACGAAAGGGCGATATGAGCGCGCGCCCGTTCTTAGCCACGTGAGTACCGTGCGGCTATCTGTCCAGAACGTCTTCGATTCGGGCTTCTGGTCGTGTTCTTCGATGACTGCGGCCGCCATCTTGGTCCCCAGTACTGCTGCCTGTAGCTCGAGGCGTGGGATCGATATGAGCTTCAGGGGGGCGACTTTTGCCTTTGCTGCCACTAGAGTCACGTTCACGTGTCCATCCGCCGCAGTTGTGCGCCAGTAGAGAGCGCACGTGTATGCAGTTTCGCTTGCGTCGACGAACACGTGTAGCTCGCGCTGACTTGCTTCTGAGTAGTTGGGATAACATCTCGGGATCGCCATGTCGCGTAGAGCCCTCAGCTGGAGTGTCCACTCTGCCCACCGTTGGGCAAGGTCGGCTTCGATCTTCTCGTCCCAGCCAGTCCCGCGGCGCCATACTTCTTGCAGTATTTTCTTCGCTATGATGGTGACGGGCGTCGCGAGTCCGAGTGGGTCGAACACGGACATCATAATTTTTAGCACTTGACGCTTCGTGGGCTCGATGTTATCCAACGCGTCGGGTGGCAGGCGTGTGAGGTCGAGATTGAAGGCGATTTCGTCTGTCGCTGGCTTCCAGATTTGCCCCAGTACGCGTTCCGTCTTATTTTCGCTCTTGTTAAGGTCGACGGGCGTGAGGCATGCAGGTTTTTCCACGATGTTCTCGACGACTCGCTTCGAGTTCGACGTCCATTGGCGTAATTCGTAGTGCGCCTGGCTGTGTATGTAGCGGACGTCACGTGACACTCGGATGGCGTCTTCTTCGGTCTTGAAGCTCTTGAGGTAGTCGTCGACGTAGTGGTTGCGGATAATCGCTTCTGTGGCCTCGGGGTGAGTTTCTTCGTATTTTTTCGCGTTTATGTTTTTGACGTAGATTGCGATTGACGGCGAACACGTAGCACCGAAGATTAGCGACGTCATTCGATACTCGCTCGGCGGAGCGTCGTCGCGGCGGTCGCCGCGCCACAGGTAGCGCAGCGCGTCTCGATCTTCAGGCTTGACTTTTACCTGCATGAACATTTCTTTGATGTCGGCTCCGACTGCGATTGGATGTTGGCGAAATCGCATTAGCACGCCGGGCAACGATTGTAGGAGATCGGGCCCGGTGAGTAGGCGGTCGTTGAGCGACACGCCTCGCGTCTTGGCAGCGGCGTCGTGCACGATTCGCACTTTGTCGGGCTTCATGGCGTTCAGCACGGCGAAATGTGGCAGGTACCACACTCTGGGTGACTTGTGTGATGGCGCAGGCTCGGCGTAGCCCTTCACGATTAGGGCGTCCATTTCTTCGTTGTAGCGTTTCTTGAGCGCTTCGTTTTTGTCGAGTTTATTCTCGACGCCGGTCAGGCGCCGCAGGGTGTTTTCGTAGTTGTCCGGCAGCCGTGAATCTTCTGTCTTCCAAAGTAGCGGGGCTTCGTAGTGGCCGTCGCTCCTTTTCGTTATGGCTTCGTTGAGGGTGGCGAGCGCCCGCTCCTCTGGGTCGGAGTGGGGGCGCTTTGGTTCGACGAGAAGATTTTCTAATGCGAAGTAGTCGCTCAGCTGACGGTTCATAGGGTCATCGACCTCTTGTGTGGTCACGTGGTACGTCGAATGGGTCTGTCTTCCGAGTGTACGCGTGTGCGCGCCGTGTAACACCCAGCCGAGCGGCGTTAGGGATGCCACTGGCTGGTGTCGTTGACCTCGACGTACTTCACTGGCGATGAGGAGATGCCAGTTATCTTGACCGATGAGTACCCTGGGTTCGGCTGACTGGTATGTGAGATGGCGCTGTATGTCTTCTAAGTGTTCACACGCGCTGACATCTTCTTTCTTGACGGATTGTGGCGATAGATGAAGATCTTGTATAGTACGGGCGTTTATTTTGTGTTGCTTGTTTGCGCCGCGTACGTCGAATTTGACTCGACGTGAGTTCGAAGTCACTATCTTCTTGTCGGCTATCGCTTCTATCTTCAGAGGCTCCGTCGGGCCCTCAATGCCCACTTCTCGGGCTAGTTGCTCATCGATGAGCGTGATCGTTGATCCATCGTCGAGCAGTGCGTGGGTGTGCACCGCTCCCGCCGGTCCCTTGACCTCGACCGGAACGATCTTCAAATATGTGCGTGAATGTTTCGGCATCCACGTCGATGCCACGGTTTCGTTGACTTCTTCAATTTTCTTCTCGTTGTGAAGAAGTTTGTGGTGGGAATATTCGCAGCCGTCTCGATCGCACTTCACTCGTTTGCAGAAGTGCGTCTTGTTTCTGTAGCGTAGACATCGGAAGCAGAGTCGTTGATTCTTCACTGTGTTCCATCTCTCGTTCGTTTCTTGCTCTAAGAATTTTGTGCACGCGTCGATGTGATGGCCGATTGTATTGCAGCACGCGCATCTCGGTGTCGATTTTTCCGGTTTCGCTGTGGTGGCGAACGCTCGTTGTGTCCTCTTCGGTGGCGGTGTTGCCGTGCGATCGATGTTTTCTGGTGCGGCGTACGGCGCGCAGTAGTCGGCCTCTCGCTGAAGGAATGTTGATAGTTTCAGCAAGTCTGGCTCGTCGTTGTATGTTACTGCGGCGGCGTAGTCAAACCACCTGTATCGTAGTGTCGGCGGCAGCTTTTCCAGCATCGATTTTGTCGTTTCAGGACTGTATAGGTAGTGCGAGCGATTTAGGGCCTTAAGCGTAGCCATTGTGTTAGCTACGCGACAGGCGAAACTGCAGATGTCGCGTGGCGCGTCGGAGAGGCGTGGCATGGCGCGTAGCCGCTCTAACTCGGCGAGTGCGATGGCGTCCGGTCGTCCGAATCTTGATTCGAGCGTTTTCATGATGTCGTCGGAACGTGCGTTGAAGATGAGAAGGTTTTCGACTGCTTCTTTGGCTTTCCCTTTGAGGCTTCGTCGTAGCCTCGCGACGTTGTCCGCTTCGCTGTAGCTCGGCGCGGACTCGTTGTATGCGGCACGAAAGGAGAGCCATTCTTGATAGGCTCCTGTGTACTGCGGTAGCTCGATGTGATAGCGTGTACTATGGCTGCCCCGCGCGGCGATGGCGATGGCAGCGGCGAGCTCCGATATGTCGACGCTTTGTTTGTGCGTCGCGACGATCTTCTCTTCGGTTGCGTCCAGCAGAGGTTGACGCGGTTGAAAATGAGAAGGTATGTGAGCGCCTTCGTGTGGCGCGATGTATGAAGAAGCGGTGGCGTCGGCGCGGGGCGCAGCGGCGTCGTAGGGGGGGGGCACGGGTCCCGGTCCCGGCGTGCGCGGCGGTGGCCTCGGCGGGAGGGGGATGGCGGTCCCGACGCGCTCGGCATTGGCGTCGACGGGAACGTCTTCGTATATGTGCTCCTCTCCTGCTGGACTCGACTTCGGTGATTCTTGATCGGCGTTGTGTGGCGTGTTGGTGATGGCGAGTCTTTGATTCGTTTCGAACCATTCGTCGACACGTTGTCCATACGCTGATAAGACGGTGGCGTCCTCATCGCCGCTATCTTCGGCTTCGATAGTGGCGATGCGCGCTTGTACGAGCTCCAGCTTGATTCGTAGTGCTTCTTCTCGCGCCTGCGCTAGACGTAGCGCACGGCGGCTCGTTGTCGTTCTGATTGATTTGGACGGCGGCGGTGCAGGGGGGCGAGAGCTCGAAGTCCCCTGTGCCGTCGACGTGTGTGTCTCTTCTGTCGCGCCCGTATTTGTAGTCGACGTGTGCGTCGATGATGTTGCGGTAAGCGTGGCTTCGTCCGTCGTCGTTGGTTCGGCGGACGTCGTCTGTACTCTCCCCGTGGATCTTGTGACTGGCATTCTTGATGTTGTGAAATCTTGAAACGTTGATGTTGAAATCTTGAAATGTTGATGTTATCCGGTTCGAAGGACCACAATGTGCGGGATGCACCTATGACTGGTTGAAGTTAATGATGGAGTGAAGAAAAACAATACTTTGTAGAATGCCAGGTAGCGGGAGGCGTTGCAGTTCGGCGATGTTTATCGTTTGGCGGCGTACGGAAGAGTGTGTCGTGGCGGGCGGCCGGCCTCATTTTATTGCCGGCCGTATCCCCTCCACTTCGTCGGGCTACCTCACCCCCGCGCGGTCTTTATTTTATTAAATATAGAAATAACATTGCGTTTTATTAATCACGCTAACCTTATGCTAATCCTTATATTTATTTACATATTAATTTATCATTCCTACGTACGGCATGGCGTGTGTCGTCGATCTACGACCGATTTTCCCCCGCGACGCTAGTATATTACCTCGTCCCCCACCTCAGGGGTATAAATACTCGCCTTAGCATCGCGGGAGTGATCAGTCGTAGATATCGCGCATGCGCGGCGGATCGAATAGGTTCTGTTTGTTTACATTTTACGTGATCTTATTGGAATCTAATAAGAACCTATCCGATCCGCTATGGAATGATACGCTAGACGTGAGTATGTTTATTTACAATTAACAGCTATACTTAAATGTTTACATTGCACGAAACTATTATAAAAACTTAACTATATCGCAATGTTTTCTTAAGTTTACGACGCGCAAGTCGCTACTCGGTGCGTGTGCACTTGATAACGCTATTGTCCGGAACACTATCACAAACTGATATAACACTAACATATTTCATAACACTATTTATGTAGTGTAGATACATACCTACAACATTAGCCTACCGAAATGTGTTGGGAGAAACTTGTTTTTTTTGGCGTTTTCTGCTTGATGTTAATTATACTTAGACTTAGGTGCAAATTGTACGATGGTACAGGACCTCTACGTTAGTACTATTACTTATTCTGTGCCTCTACCATGAGTTTACACTAGTTTACAGTGACCGTACTCGCTATAGTGACGGCGTAAATGATTTGTATGGAGAATTGTACTTCCGTAAGTGACCGCTAGAGGCGCTGTACAATTCTCCATACAAATAATTTACGCCGTCGCTAGCGAGTACGGTCACGTAAACTAGTGTAAACTCACGGTAGAAGTACAGTACGCTTACTGTACGCTTAGTATAAGTTTTACTTCACCAAAATACTTCTCGATCGCGTTTACGTAAAAATTTCAATTCTATGGAAACATGGACACGCGGCCGCGGAGGCGCTGTCCATGTTTCCCTAGTAAGGCTGCGGCTCCACTGAGGCGGAGACGAGAGGAGCGGAGAGGAGACGTGTAGGGGTCGACCAATCATATCAGTTCCATTGAAGCGGTGTGGAGACGAGATGGGGATTTCAACTGATATGATTGGTCGACCCCTACACGTCTCCTCTCCGCTCCTCTCGTCTCCGCCTCAGTGGAGCCGCAGCCTAATTGGATTTTTTTACGTAAACGCGATCGAGATTATTTTGGTGAAGTAAAACTTATACTAAGCGTACAGAACTCTTCAAGTGCAAGTCGGACCCGCACTTGACCACAGTTTTTCAACCGACGAAAACAAAAGGAGGTTCTCAAGTCGACGTGTATATTTTTTTATGATCCCCGCAAAGTAGATAACAGGATATTTACTTAATCCATGGTTGTTCCTACCCAGATATCTCTACAGTGTAATATTATCGATACACGTTGTATTGGGTTATGACAAGATATCGATAGTTGTATGTTAATCCTTGATTTAAAGTTAGAAAGCAGAATGCGGCTATCGAACGAATGCGATTTAGTTCAGGGGTTTTGACCCGTATTGTCTTACTTTAGATACCTTATGAATATTGTAATAGGTCTTTTGCATTTCAATATCCTTCAAATTTCTCAGTAAGTATTTCTTCCATCTTTTGTACTAAATTGTAAATATAAAGGGCAATCCTTCATCGGCTTATTTCGAGCAGAAACTTTTATTATATCAGGGCAATCTGAGTGTCAAAACACTTAAAGCCAGACGAGTGCGAGTGCACCCCCATATAGGTACTTATAATGGAATATAATAATATATTACTGGGAAATCTATGAGAAATGTACAAACATACATTTAATAGATTTTTTTAGGTATATTTGAGACCTTCGCAACAAGCCATTTCATTGGACATGTCACGCGCATGACTTTTTTTTATGTTTCAGATTTTCCCAGAAATTCTTTCATTTGTTTAGGTAACACGTTACACAAATTCATAAATATACTTACCAAATTTAAACTTAATTTGCCCCGTAGATTTTGAGCCAATTACTTAGCTGTAACAGACGGACACTCATCAGATACATATTATGTAGTCTATGAAAGTTCTGTTTTTCGGTGATACGTACGTACGGAACCCTAAAAGTAAAACTAAATAAAACTAAACTAACCGAACATTTCTGCGGAAAGACTACTTTAAGACCAGAGTTTTAGATAACCTTTAACCCAATAACCAAACGTTTGTTTGTATTCATTCAATGGTATTTACCAGAAAAGGGGTGTGAACAGCAAGTTTTATCTCACCCACATTTTAAGGTCTTAAGCCGAACCGATAGATACATGTTTGAGTGGTAATAATATTAGGTTTAATTAGCTTTTTTAATACTTTTGTGCCACTTAGGCAAGTACCTACACTAATACTGATACTAGATCACGTGCAGCACGCAAAAGACTAAAAGATAAATAAATAAAAATAAATAAAAATAAAGTAAATAAATAAATAAATATCAGGGGACAATTCACACCAATTGACCTAGTCCCAAAGTAAGCTAAGCAAAGCTTGTGTTATGGGTACTAAGCAACGGATAAACATACATAGATGAGGCTAAATAAAAGTAATTTTTACAGGAGCTATTTTTAACGAGTCTTCGGTAGTTCAGTGGTCATCGGTTTCATTTTCAATGCCCAATGGCCAGTGGGGGGCTACGACGAAATTCGAAAATCTCACTCATTATCACATTAAATACCAACTATTAACGTGAGCGAGATAGCACTGCACGATACAAAATACGATGTTCGAATTTAGAATTTATTATCTAATCTAATATACAGGGTTATTTGTAATTCACTGGCATCCTTTTAACCCTAAACTCCTACCACTTAAACAAATGTTTTTTGTTTCACGGCTTTTGTCATAACTTAAAATTTTTGGTGTAATAACGTTTTGAAAATTTGAGATTACCTCTTATTTATACGATACTCTGTGTATTTGTATGGGAAAAAAAGTGCTTCATTTTAAAAAGTCGTAAAACAAAAACATTTGTTTGAGTGATAGGAATTCAGGGTTAGGAGGATATCAGTGAATTAAAAATAACCCTGTATAAAAATCTCGTGTCACGGTGTTTGTTACCGAACTCCTCCGAGATGGCTTGACCGATTTTTATAAAACTTTTTTGTCTGCATTCGGCAGATCTGAGAATAGGTCGTAGGCTATTTTATAAGGCAAAACAACGTTTGCAGGGTCAGCTTAGTCTAATATATAAAAATATCGTGTCACGGTGTTTGTTACCGAACTCCTCCGAAACGGCTTGGCCGATTTTTATGAAACTTTTTTCTCTACACACGGTAGGTCTGAGAATAGGTCGTAGGCTATTTTTTATCCCCCCCCCCCCCCCCCATTCTTCGCGGACGGAGTCGCGGGCAACAGCTAGTATATTTATAATATTTTATTCAGGGCAGGCCTTATAGTGTCTTACAACAGCAAGAGCACATTCTTATTTAATAAAGTTACTGTTTTGATTATAATTTAATGTGACACGATTAATAATAAAATTGTACTTAAGTTTTGAACAATTATTATTATCAAGATTCAGGTAATTCCGTTATTTTAAACACTGAACCCAGTTTCTTATATTCAAGACTTAATTTATGACGTTAATCAAAAACAAAATCAAAACGTTTATTCTGCAAGTAGGCCGCAAAGGGCTCTTTGACATGTCACTTTTTTTTAATAACCAATCCATTAATAATGATATGCCTCACCCAATGACATCCATAAACTGCGAACGAAACTTTTGGACCTGTAATGGGTCCTAAATTGGAATTTTAGGCAGCACGAGTGAATTGAGTTTTTTAATTGGTATATTTGTCAACTCGCTCGATGTTAAGTGTATTCTAAAATGGTTTAGATGAATACGACTGTCGTACCGACTTACTTATTAGATAAATTACTTTATCTACCTACCTACTTACTTCATGATTACGCGACGGCGACGTCCGGGAAGATAATGGCAAGTAAAATAGTCGTTAGGCTCGATAAAAAGTTTAAAGCCATATAAATATTTTGCCTAACCTATAAAGGTAACAGATATACCTAATCTACAGGGTGGCACAAAAATGGTGATACATTTTGTTGTAAGAAACACTAATTTTTAGTGTTTCTTACTCAGTTACTGCTGGGCAATCTAATGCGACTCATTTGTAATAATTAGTCTTATTAAATTTGAGCTGTTGACATTGAGTTCGTGATTTCATTTCAACTAAGTAGGTATGAGCATCCTAAATTGTATCAGACTAATTTTAAAAATTGATTTAATGAATTATGTTGTCCAACATTAACCGAGTAAGAGACACTAGTTTTGTATCACTGGACAAAGTTACTTTTTCGAAAAAATTGGGTTCACTATAAAAAAGTTGACTATGACAGACACAATAGACTCATTTGGCACTCGTATTACGATAACCTAGACAGGTGGCGCCTAGGCGTAGGAACCATTACAACTTAACATTAACCCTTTTCCAGGCATGATGCATCTAGCGACCACATAAATATAAACAAAGATGCGACCTACAATATGGAAGAAAATCAATTGAATTTGTTTAAAATACTTTGCTTTGAAATTAACCCTGCATAGGTAAACTTAGTAAACTATAACACAATGATTCATTTTGTGGTAGCGTATCTAAATATGTACACGGGAAATCCTACTTTTGGAAATTTTTATAATCACTTCTATGATTCTCATATTTTAGACGTCTTATGCACTATCAAGGTTTGTCCAGCTTCTTACTTTGTAATTAAATGTTATAATTTACAAACCCTTATAATTAGATTTTAATGCGGCGGTAATAAAATTCTATTTTATTGGTTTAATGCTATAAACGTGGGGTACCTATCAGCAACAAGTCCGCAGTAAACGGGTTTTAATCCTATATTATATTGCGAAACAAGCACTTTATCTATACTTATGAACGTTTGTAAAACTGGAATGATAAATAATTCTTATTTCGGTGATAGGTACCTACTTTATTACTTACACTTGATACTATAGAGATAAGGTAATGTTTGTAGTAGATAGGTATTGATAGCGTACCATCGGTGAAGATTCGGTACGGTCGTTTAGGTAAATGAACATGTTTCTTTATATTTCAAACTAAATACAAACTGAAATATAGATGCACAGAAAAAACCCCAGAAAAAAGAGACCAATGTTTCTTTATTGTGATCTATCGTAGAAGCGATAGCAATGAGGATACATTTTTCTTAGTAATCTTTTAAGGTACCTTAATAATATTCTAAAGTGCAACTTTTATTTCAGAAATTATATTTATTTCTAAAACGCATTTCCAAATCAAAATATGCATGCGGCTTTGCAAAATAAAAAACAGTATGTGTATGACGTTTAAAGTTTAAGTAAGTCCGAACCAGCACTGAATGATAGTAGGTACTTAAAATATTTTGCTGAATATTTGGCAAGAAAATATTGAAAAGTTCAAGGACCTGTTATTTTATAACTTAGCCAAAATACTATGCCCATTTCATCTGCGACCCGTGAGAGCTTTGCACTTTCCAATGATGAGAACTAGCCAGCGTTAGTCAAGGATATAATAGCATTTGTAATAGAAACTGTATAAGCGGTTTATTGCCTCCACCTATTTATTATCCGGTCCCTACTTACAATCACACAAAGTTTTATCTCTTTATTATACCTACCTGTATTTGTAAAAATATTAGGATAGATTAGTACAGATATGTAGATAGTAGAGGATCATAGATGCCTTAACCCGGGCACACTTGACCAGTTTCTTCATTCAAGACACAATAAGTCCTCTCATTTGGAGTGTCCCTTGTTCTTTATCACAAATTTCTCCTCACCTTTGTAATATCAACAAAAGGAGATAGAAAGTAAGAATTTATATAAACAAGTAGTAGGTATGCAAGAACACGAAAACATGACGTTGTTTCCTATTACGAGCATTTACTCACATATTGTGTCAATAAAGTACGGTTCAGGTAAATCATAAAATTGGCGCATCGCCGTTCCCGCTGATATACCAACAGACGAGACGATGTGAAAAATTGGCGCATCGCCGTTCCCGCTGATATACCAACAGACGAGACGATGTGAAAAATTGGCGCATCGCCGTTCCCGCTGATATACCAACAGACGAGACGATGTGAAAAATTGGCGCATCGCCGTTCCCGCTGATATACCAACAGACGAGACGATGTGAAAAATTGGCGCATCGCCGTTCCCGCTGATATACCAACAGACGAGACGATGTGAAAAATTGGCGCATCGCCGTTCCCGCTGATATACCAACAGACGAGACGATGTGAAAAATTGGCGCATCGCCGTTCCCGCTGATATACCAACAGACGAGACGATGTGAAAAATTGGCGCATCGCCGTTCCCGCTGATATACCAACAGACGAGACGATGTGAAAAATTGGCGCATCGCCGTTCCCGCTGATATACCAACAGACGAGACGATGTGAAAAATCTAGGTGACATTCAAAATCACTTAGCTAAAATTCAACCTTGTTATATAATAGACAGGGTGCAACTAAAGGTAACTATTTTAATCCACTCTAGCAATAAATTAATTTTTTTTCAGACTGTCAAGTTCCGCAAAAGTCCGATTTATCGACGTTTTTTGGGATAGCTTATTAGTAGTTATCAGAAATATTGTTGTAAAAGAACTGGAGGTAAGGATAGTTTCTGGAAGAAATAATACTCTCCATGATAACTTTTTTAGTCCCATAGCAGTTTTCTTTGCATGAAATATTCGTTGACGATGTATTGTGTATGTTAGATGTTAGTCAACTCGACCACATGGATTTTATTGAAATGAGATTCACTTTTTATTGGCTCCACCATGGCGAAACTTATAGGAAGATTATCGATACGATGTATTTTAAGTATGTAACAAATTTTGCTGGTACTTAACACTACAGTTATCGAGTTGTTGATGCCTGTGCGATCCGTAGATATCTATTCCCCTATAATAGATCACAGGAATTTCTGACATCTCGCATGAACATTTATCTGTAACGTATTCTATATCTTCCGCCAGGTAATTAAAGTTTATTTCTGTTTGTGTGAGTTGCGAGCTAGGTAGCCTCGTTAGTCACTTGCTGCAATTCTAGTTGATAGATTCTATGAGATAGCATCACAACATAATCAACGAGTGATGGACAGTTCTCAAGGTAGGCACACTTGTAGCGAGCCGGCTAGCGCTAGCACGCAAAAATAGGTTTTTATGATTTCAAAATGTTACGCGAATAAATTAACGTATTATGAAACAACTCAGTTAATGTTGTTCTTGAATCAGAGCACTGAACTTCAGTGAAGATAAGACATAGCATAACAAGGCAGGTAACATTTAAGACGCCAAGTTGATATACCTAATGGTTTAATAAGAAATACAAAGCAAAACTTGCTACCATCTGCCTGTATCTAATTATTTACGCAATTAAATCTGTAACTGCGGAATGGCACAGAAAGATGAAGGTTAGGTCATTTCTAATCGTGAACGAGAATGTCTTAAGAGTAACGCTACCGTAAAATATAAATACGAATAAAATTCATATAACTTAGGTACGTACGATTATGTTAGTCTTAGAGAATTAAGTATAATTATCATATATTTCAAACTAAATACAAACTGAAATATAGATGCACAGAAAAAACCCCAGAAAAAAGACCAATGCTGGGAATCGAACCCAGGTCCTCAGCGTTCCGTGCTGCGTGCTTACCCCTACACCACCACTGGTCTAGAAGTTAGCGACGAATCTTTCCCATACATCGTACACTTCAGTCTGTTATAATCACATTTAGGCAGTGATAAAGCGCATCTATGTTATGCCCTCTACTGAGAGACTTCAACACTCCTTCGGAGCTACCCGCTCACCTGGACCAAGAGATGGCGCTATTAGGCCAACTTTTACAAGTTAAGTATGAAGTACTTCATACTTAACTTATAATTATCATGTTCAGCCACCGAAACAACTGAATTTATTAATGCCTGGGCTATGCCAACCATAAACCACTTCGATATTTTGGAGTGACGATTTGAAATGTCTTGTTAATTGTCCACTAATTTGCGCACCTACTAATATTGGCCGATAGAAGCAGTTGTACTTAAGATGACAATGTTTTAACTGATCAATGGTTAAGTTTAATATTTAAGCAGTTGTCCAGCAGTGGACGTCCTACGGCTGAAATGATGATGATGAGTATTTAACTTGTCTCTTCGAAATCACAGTACCTAACAGTATTTATCCCGTACTTTCTCTGTTTTTGCGAATCTGCAATGCAGTGCAGTTATCGACTACCCACCAACCAAACCTGTTCGTGGACCATATAAAATCTGCACTGAGGTGCTTTACTTAACTTGTGAATTTATAACTGTAAAGAACCAATTCAACTTTGGGTGAGAAATCCGATTTGGTTTATTAATTACACTCAGATTATGCTTTTTTAGGATTCCATAGTCAAAATGGCAGAAACGGAACTATTAAAGTTTCGCCATAGCGCCATACGTACAAGTCCGTCTCTCTTTTGGCGCTCAACTGAGATTAAGAGTACGTAAGTAATAGTATTAGAAAAATGTAACTGTCACACCAACAAAGTAAATGGGGATGATTTTTTACATCGTCTACACTACACCATAGGGGTAGCCCAAGCTGTAGCACTCTACACGTTCTATAGGTCTTTAAACCCATTTCTCGTTTTTAGGATCCGTTTGTGAAATACAAACTTTACACTGCAAATTTTTGTTAGTATCAAGTTTCCACCCCTCTCAGTTTAATGATTGTTTTAAGTGACATGAAAAAAGTCATGGCAGTAGTAGGTAAATATATTAACAAATTCTAAAAGATAAACTATCGCTGGAAAGTAGGCTTTTACAGTTTAACAAGAAATAGTCAATCAAAATTAATATCCAACAGTGGCCGCATGTTCCAACGGAAACTACACAGCACATGGCTTCAATGTTCATTGTTTCAAGTCACTTTCGTGAACACATTTTAGTAGAAACGTCAGAAGATTTTGATACGGTTTTCAGTTGTCTGGCAGAAATACAGGGCCTAATCTAGTAAAAATTCGATGACGCTATCAAAATCTACACTACAAGCCAATGCGTAAAAAATGTCACCACGAAAGTAAGGCGGTTGAAACGCTCGAATAATGGCCCATATGGCCCGACACGCACTTGGCCGGTTTTTACTAAAATAATGTTGAACATGTATCTGATTAAATAAATAAATATCACGGGACAATTCACACCAATTGACCTAGTCCCAAAGTAAGCTAAGTAAAGCTTGTGTTATGGGTACTAAGCAAAGGATAAACATACTTATATAGATAGGTACATACTTAAATACATATTAAACACCCAAGACCCGAGAACAAACATTCGTATTTTTCATACAAATATCCGACACGGGAATCGAACCCGGGACCTCAAGCTTCGTAGTCAGGTTCTCTAACCACTAGGCCATCTAGTCGTCGTGACTGACTAACAACATAACACCTGAGCGAGCAATGGATTTGAATAAATTAAAAATCCATTAGCGTCTAACGCATGTGCGGCATGTGCAACGACATTGCCGTCAGTTTCGCAATGCCAATATTGTCCCGCAGTAATCGTAGGTTGGTAGGTACTACTACTCAATATTCAGTCAATGTTGTATTTAAGCTCACCGAGTATTTGCAAAAAGCTGTCCTCGAGCCGCATCGTGGAGGAGAGCAGGTAATCCGTCCCCTCCAACTCGCTGGGCACCAGCACGTCGCTCCGCATCTTGACCCTGGACCCGAAGCCGCCACAGTCCCACGCGGCCACCCTGTCTCGCAGGCCGAGCTCACTAGCACAACTCCACGCCGCCACTGTCTCTTCCTCGGTCACTGGCACAAGCGCTGCTGGAAACACCAAACGCACTGTCTTCCGGTAGGTACTTCCGCACGCACGATATTTCCAAATATTTACAATAAGTTACATAATTGTTAGAGTTAAATTAAACTACATCACATAATATCACTGTTTTGGTTGAGCGGCGACGCGTCATGTGGCCGGGCCGGCGTGTCTCGCAATTAGGCGCTTCGGTCTCGAGGTGGTGCTTCAGGCAGCCTGTGATAAGGAGGACGCGGTGCGGTGCGCGCGGCCGCGGCTCGCGCTCTGTCGCGCCGCGCCGCCATCGCCACGCCGCGCCAACAGCTGATTCGCCCACTATAAATAATATCCATGGAATTATTTGGATGCAGTTTAACTGTTAGCTAACCGGTGTCCCTTACGAGTCACGTGGCTGTGATAAATCATCGCTGACAGCCCAATAATTAGCAGTTGGTACTTACCTACATCTTAACGTAACATAAATCACTCTTTAATTAAGTAGTAATCTATCTTGCGCACACTTGAGCCTGTACAATAAGTTTATTTAATCGTTCGTCTGTTACCGGTGCTTTACTTTTTAGCTTTTCTAAATGAATTTTCTTAAACATGTGGCCAGACCATTGAATGTTAATTAAAATTAAGCCTTATAAAGAAATACGACGGCGTAAATGCTTAGGTTTAGGTATTTGATGTAAATGACACGTCAAGCAGAAGGAGGTAATCATTTTATAATAAGTCTATTGTTCTGGAATAATGACTAGAAGAAAATAATTTGCAGTCTCCTATAGGTGACGTTATAGGTATATATGTCTATAAGAACGAATATTTAGCTTTGCAGAATATATACGAGTGTATAGTTAAGTTGAAATGTTATTTCCACAAAGCTGGTTTGTCGCGCCGATGTTTACCTGCCAGTATCACGCCCGCCCCGCGTTGACCTTTCAAAGTCAAGTATGCTTTATCGTAATTACCTAATACATAGATAGGTACCTAGAAATGAACGCACCTCTATGTAGACGTGTCGCTGTATTAGGACATTTGCACTTTATTTGGCTTCACCTGTTCTAATGTCTGTGAGTATGTCTGTAATTAATAGACAGCAGAAAATTACAGGAGGTTGAAAATAGCCTGATTGGCTTCGAGAAAAGGATGGTACGGCCGTGCCTTTATTTTGCTCGACTTGGCGGGGGCACTGCCGTGCCCCCAGATTAGATGACAACATCAATCAAGTGACGCACTTTTTATGAGCTGTCAGAATACGATTCGCCATAGATTTTGTTTGGTACAGTGAAGTGTGAAAATAGGTATGGGTGCATACAAGTTGCTCATAAATATGTCCCATAGCACTTATATCCTCGAATTAAGATATGGTACATAATTATGAGAGGACATACATTATTTTTTCATTTGACCGTACTAGGATTGCCAAACAAAATGATTTTTGACGTGTTAACTTAACTCAATTGACTATTTATTATTATTAGTTTCAAAGCACCTGAAAATTTAATTTTGCTGTTGTTCAGGGCTAAAATAAACTGATTTTTTATTAGAATCGTGTTTTGGAATTATTGTTTTATGGTATCAATTAAGTACCCTATTCTGGCGAGCTGAACTTGACCCAGAGATGGATTGACTTTAAATTTGGTAGGTACCTACCTATACACATGGAGATAGGGATGAAAATGCAATTACATCCAACAAAAAGTATAGTCAGCAAAAAAAACTTTGTACAGTGTTTTTAACCCCCGACTAAAATTCAAAGCTCTTAAATAAATAAATAAATAAATAAATATCACGGGACAATTCACACCAATTGACCTAGTCCCAAAGTAAGCAAAGTAAAGCTTGTGTTATGGGTACTAAGGCAACGGATAAACATACTTATATAGATAGATACATACTTAAATACATATTAAACACCCAAGACCCGAGAACAAAAATTCGTATTTTTCATACAAATATCTGCCCCGACACGGGAATCGAACCCGGGACCTCAAGCTTCGTAGTCAGGTTCTCTAACCACTAGGCCATCTGGTCGTCTTAAATGGATGAACCGATTTGGATGCGGTTTTTCTTTATTTGAAAGCAGTTTTCTTGGCGATGGTTCTTATCTTAGTTACGTTTCATCAAAATTGGTTCAGCTCTTTATGTTAGCTGCGGAAGGGATCTTAGTTAGACGCATAATGGGCATTTCCTTTATTTTCAAACATTATGTGTGTCCGAAGCCGTGGTGGCCTAGTGGTTTGACCTATGCTCTCTCAAGCATAGGGTCGTGGGTACGAGTCCGGGCCCAAACCTCTGAGTTTTTCGGAATTTAAGTGCGAAATTACATTTGTAATTTACCATGAGCTTTATGGTAAAGGAAAACATCTTGAGGAAACCTGCATACACCTGAAAAGAAATTCAATGGTGTATGTGAAGATCCCAATCCGCACTGGGCCCGCGTGGGAACTACGGCCCAAGCCCTCTCATTCTGAGAGGACGCCTGTGCCCTGCAGTGGGACGTATTTTTTATCTGTGAAGACCTGTAATTGGCTTTTCTGATATTTACTTATAGTATCTACTTTTAAAATAAAATAGCTGTTGGTTTTCCGAATAAAATAAAAATAAAATTATGTCATTGTGCAGACGCATTATTTTATTGTGCAGACGGCGGTGGCGGGACGACCTGGACATATTTCTCGACGACGAGAAATGGAGGACATGGGGGGGAGGCCTTTGCCCAGCAGTGGGACATCAATCCAGGCTAGATAATTTTAAAATTATGTATACCTATAGGCTGGGATGATGATGATGATACGTGTGACCAAATTGCGTTGGGGGTTTTTAAAATTTTTAATTTATAGTTATTTACAAAGGCTTATTAAGTTCAAGCTTACCTATAGGTGATATAAGTAGAGTCAATATCGATAAATCGTAGCATTCTGGGTGGACACAAGCACATCGGCTTTCGGCGTTTTTCCTGTCATTCTCTAGCTAGAGGTAGAGCCCTACTGGAAAACAAAGGTTAGAAATAGGGATGTTGCGATTATTCGCATCCGCATCCGCATATGCGGAACATCCGCATCGATTTAGACATCCGCATCTGCATCCGCATCCGCATAAATCGATGCGGATGCGGATGTTTAGCAGGTCGCGACAAGAAAGAAAGGGGCGGAACCCTTGCGAAACAGACTGGAGTCCGAAAAGGCGGCCATTCTACTTTTCATTAAATATAATGCTCCAATATTTTTAATTACTCATATAATTAATTAGTAATAGTAATTCACTCACTACTTTATTATTAAATAAATAAAAGTTAAATATTACCGTCTTTTTTTTTACCCTACCCACACTTAAGTTTTTTGTACATATCCGCATCCGCACCTGCATCCGCGGATGTGAGCCTCTTTAAATCCGCATCCGCATCCGCGGATTTGAAAAAATCTGCATCCGCAACATCCCTGGTTAGAAACACGCGTGTGATTCCTCGTAGAAAACCATATTTTGATGGGGAAACAGAAACGTTCCAATTGCTCTAACAAGAATATCTGTGAAATTGCATAACTACTACTTATGATACCTACTTACTTCACTATAGTATAAAACAAAGTCGCTTCCCGCTGTCTGTCTGTCCCTATGTACCTATACTTCTTAGATCTTTAAAACTACGCAACGGATTTTGATGAGGTTTTTTTTAATGGGTCTATAATGACTCCCATAAAATTTTAAGTCATAATGTAAGTAAGTAAGTAAGTAAGTAATCATTTATTGCACATAAGTAGGGTTTACAAGAGGACTGATACATGTGAGGAACATACAAACATTCATGCAAAAGAAAAAAACAATACCGAAAAACAAAAACAATGATAGCAAGTTCATGAACGTACATTAACAGCTTTTCATACACAATACATTTTCACTGGCTCCTGCACTAGGCGAGGCCTGTCCCGTAGGTAGCCAATGTATCATTAGTCATAATCAACGTTAGTCATACAGTGATTTATTTCTGAAACAATTTATTTTTCGGAATTGTTATAAAACAAACCTAACCTAACCTACTGCATTCTGTAAGATGGCATTTAAAAAAAACCTGAAAAAAATACCGTTTCAGAAATAAATCACTGAATGACTAACGTTGCTTATGACTAATGATACATTATGACTTAAAATTTTATGGGAGGAAAGGGGCACCGTTTTTTTAATAGATAGTGATTCAAGAGGAAGGTTTTTATGTATAAAACATGCATAAAAGCACCCGTGCGAAGCCGGGGCGGGTCGCTAGTAATATTATATACGCGAAAATTTGTATGGATTGTACGGACGTTTCTTATGATGAAATTATCTCGGAAAATTTCGTAGCTCCCGCGCGAACAAATTCTTTGCAGACGGACTCGCAGGCAACAGCTTGTTAATATTATACGAGGGGCGTTCAATATAAAGTGAGAATGGGATGCAAACTCTTTTAATATTACGAAATTAAATACTGGCCGGTAAAGCTAATCTATTTAGCTGATTGCTATGAAAAAAAAACTAACTGTCTTTTGTTTAAAAAAATATACGGTAATTTCTTTGCAATGCTATTGAGTACGTTAGCGAAAATGGAGAAAATTGAACTGCGCGCCGTTATCAAATACTTGGATTTGAAAAATTTTTCTACAGACCAAGTCAATTTGGATTTGCGGGACACTTTAGGGTCTAATGCTCCTCCGTATTCGACAGTCGTACGTTGGTGCGCCGAATTTAGACGTGGAAGAACATCGACAATGGACGACCACCGCTCCGGACGCCCTACTACAGCAGTAACTGAAGAAATTGTGAAAAAAGTCGAAAACTCAGTTTTGGCGGATCGTCGTGTCACAGTTCGTTTTATTGCTGAAAATTAAAGATTTCAACGGGGAGCGTGCATAATATTTTACATGAACGCTTGGGTATGAAAAAGGTATCTGCGCGTTGGGTACCAAGAATGCTTACTGACACGCAAAAACATACTAGACTAGAGATTTGTCAAGAAGCTTTGAACCTGATGCAGCAAGACCGGGAACTTTTTTTGGCGCGATTTATAACAATGGACGAAACATGGCTCCATCATTACGACCCTGAAACGAAACTGCAGTCTATGACATGGAAAAGACCATCATCTCCAACTCCGAAGAAATTCAAGGTGAGCTCATCTGCCGGTAAGGTCATGGGCTCTATTTTTTGGGATGGTAAAGGGGTATTAATGATTGAGTATCTCGAGCATGGAGCCACTATTACGGGCACTTTATACGCCAAACAAATAGCAACATTGCGCAATGAGATCCGCGAAAAACGGCGAGGTAAACTCTCGAAAGTTGTGCTGTTCCACCAGGACAATGCCCCGGCACACAAGTCCGCCGTTGCAATGGCTGCAATTCGTGATGCTGGGTTCGATATCCTTAAGCATCCTCCGTATTCACCACATCTCGCTCCCAGTGATTTCTACCTATTTCCGAGATTGAAACAATACCTGAGAGGCCAGAAATTTGAAGACGACGACGCGGTAGTCGCTGCAGTACAAGATTTTTTAAGTACTCAAGATGAGACCTTTTTTAAAAATGGAATTTTAAGTTTAGAAAAAAGATATACTAAGTGTATTATGCTAAAAGGTGACTATGTCGAAAAATAAAATGACATTTAGTAAAAGTTGTTTATAACATACTCATTCTCACTTTTTATTGAACGCCCCTAGTAAATGTGAAATTTTGTTTTCTACTCTTTTACATTAAAACATATTATACCATATTATTAACCTGGAAAATTGCTTAGTTTTCGCGCGATAGCGGAAACAGAATTCTACGCGAACGAAGTCTCTAGTAAACAATCGTCGTTTATTGGTTTGTGTGTACGAAATAATCTCTCGAACTAATTAAGTACATGATATTTAAAGTTCATTTAATATTAGTAATCTACTCCATTTTTGACTAACAGACGCTAGTTAAGAACTACGTTAAACTTCAGTGACTTTCACTCATTACCTACTGCAATTGGATTAGGCCTACTCTACTTTTTATTTGGGGAAGTGCAAAGTTTGCTCAGAATTCAAACGAAATTGTAGGCAATAGCTATATTTTGACTATAAAACAGGATCTTGGATTGTTTCGTATCGTTAATGCCCTAAGATAGAGATAACCTTTAGTAGGTACCTACATTGTATCCGTTTTTAGTTCCGCATAAATAACATTATCTTATTTCATACAGACATGTATAATTATTATCAACCGAAGTAATTCTGAATTCAAGCGCTGCTATTATAAAAAAATGTTGTTACTTGAAAAAAATCCTTTGCGGTCTACTTTCAGAATGAACATTGTTTTTTATTTTGATATTCGGTATCTACTTACTTATTTAGTTAGCGACAGTTCTTTATCTTACGCTTATCAAAGTTATCTTAAAGCAAAGATAAGCACAAATACAATAAAAATTAACGTTATTTCATGACAATTTCGCGGTACTCATCTCCAAAGGTTCGTAATGCCAGCATGTCGAGAAAACATTTCTCAACTACTTACGTAAACACACGCTCAAAGGTAAAAGAAACTTGCAAATGGCCCTCTTTCATGTAGTAGTAATCGTTCAGACAAGTTGATATTTCAAATTATAAAAATGACATAAGTTCCATATCAGTTCTGCATAAGTTTTTCTACACTTTCTGCCAACAAACTGGTATGCAGTTTGGCAGAGGTATTTGGAGATAAGTATTTCTGTACTTCTTTTGTTTGTTTTTGAATAAATAAATTTAAAAAAGTAGAAGTGCCTTCTGAAATTATTCACCATACAGTGCTTCGATTTTTAGGGTTCCGTACCCAAAGGTTAAAAACGGGACCTTATTACTGAGGCTCCGCTGTCCGTCCGTCTGTCACCAGGCTGTACCTACCTCATGAACCGTGATAACTAGATACTTAGTTAAAATTTTCACACATGATGTATTTTGGTTGCCGCTATAACAAAAAATACTAAAAAACAGAATAAAATAAATATTTAAGGGGGCTCCCATACAACAAATGTGATTGTTTTTGCTAGTTTTTGCTCGTTATTAATTACGGCAACAGGTAGACGCTTGAAATATTCACAGAAATATTTAGTTATATATTAACTTTATAAAATAAAACAAATATTTAAGGGGGGCTCCCATACAACAAATGTGATTTTTTTGCTGTTTTTATAGATAGTGGGTCCGACTCGCACTTGGCCGGTTTTTTTATGTCCCTTGTCAAAGTCGTGTTTCAACTCTTGGTTTCAACTGTCGTCCGCTTTCGTTCAGTTGCACAGTTTGCTATTGGCCACACGATAACTGTTATTTTTGACATTTGAAAGCTTGATGATTTCTGCGGAACATTAAGAAAGTAGAAGCACTGTATAAAAAGCTGAATCGAACTCGTGTCTTAGTTAATGAAATAAAAGTCACACTCTTAGCTCCTTTTGGATTAAAATAGCAACATCTCTTAGTTTAATACTTTGTGGAAGAAAGCGAGTAAATTGCCTAGTGCCAGAAAAGCATTTTCTTAAAAAAATGAGTTAGGTAAACGTACCAATGCTCGACACCTCAAAATGGTAAAATGTTACTGGTTTGTGGTTTGTAATGTCCCAATAAATTCTATTTAACGTCTCTCACATTATAATCGTGTAAAGTTTTCGTAGGTACGTAGAAATTTATGGAATAAAGAAATTATTAAAACTAGTTACGTATAAATTGTAGTGTTTATTTACTATTCAAGAAGTCGTATAAAAATCTTAAAATTGTAAAATGTATTAAGAAAATATGTAAAATACTTCAAAAGGCAAATTATCTACTTATACTTAATTTAATTAGTATTGTAAGGCACTGCACTACGGCATTTTAATGGCGGTAATTAATTTAATCATCAGATTCTTGTTTACATTTACGAAATCACGAACATACATATAAATTCTAATAGACATGGCATATTTTGTACAAGCAACACATTTGGCACTTGGAGATTTTCTACACATGGCAATACATAACATGTACACGCCGATTTTAAATTAAACTACACAATGTTTGGTAAGAAAATTAGGCAAGAGATAATAAATTAACAATTCATAATAAAATAACGCTAAGCCAAGGGGACGGCGGTTTTAAGTAAATAAAACTAATAAGTAGACAAAAATATAGTGAAAATGGTTGGCTAAAATTTTTGTTTAATCACAATACGTTTTTTTTACTTTAGGGAACAGATCTGTTATGCACAAATAAAAATACACTGATCTAAACAAGATACAGTGTGCTTTCAACATAAAAATAAGGTTACGGCAATCAAAACTACCTCTTAGTGCAATAAAAATGACATAAAAAATAGGAAAGATAATTTCTGATGTTGTGAAAATGTGTCGATTTTAAAACGGAATGGATAGATGCTATAGAATAGAGCTGATATATTCTTCCTTTCCGAGCAAAGTTAATATTTGTAAAGCATCGGAGATAGTGCAAATCCGCTTAACACTCTGACCGCTGACTTTCTGCAAAGTTTCTTGCGGCGCATTCTTCTTGGCAATGATGGTCCTTCCGAAAGCGCTGGTAGTTGAAATAAAGTGACATGTAAAAGAGTACTTTGCGGCCTACTTGCAGAATAAACGTTTTTTGTTTATAACTGCCATTGGATATTTCTACGTATTTGACAAATTTAGCCAATTTCCAATTATTACTCCAAATTTGTTAAAATAATACAAATGTAAAGTTAACACCATCCCCTGTAAAACTACAAGTTGTGCACGCGGTATTTACGTATGGTAGATAGGCTGATTTGCACTACCCCTCATGGTATTTAAAAATTCATTTGTGACTGTAATTAGCAGAGTATAATTTGAACAGTACTTTAAATGTAGTTTATGTTGTCACAAATTTAAGTTACAGCCATGTTATCAAAGCTCGAATAAATATACTAATTTAAAGGTACATAATCGGTTTCATTTTATTTTATTACAATATTTAAAGTAAGACTTACAATATCTCATATTTTTAAAGCTCATAAATTTACTTAAATTCTAATAATTGTAGTGTTTGTACGGATATATATCCGTCATGGATAGGTATTAAATACAAAATAAGACAAGCAGTGTAACTTAATGCTGTCATTGCTGGAATATATTTTTAGTAGAATGTAAATTGCCACAACTTATACGTAGTGATTGCTGCGGACATAAAAAATATCTCATTCATAATGTAAGTGTCACAAAAGATAGTGACTCGGACTACCAAAGACATACACTGACAGCAGCGAATATGTTTTCTATGTATTAATAAACTTCGTATTCATATCAGCTAAAGAGATTCAGAAATGTTACCATAACAACAAGCATCAGATCCATTTTAATAATATCTACAGTAAAAAATATTCTTATTCTCAAATGATATGTTTAAGAGTTTTGATTGGAGTCTGAGACGGACATGACTTCCTCCCCGTAGTCAAACTCGTCGTACGCGAGGTCGTCTTCGTGGGCGTTGCCCGATGAGTCCTTGCCACCGGGGCACGCCAGACATCTGGAAAAAACAAAGTAACAGATGGGATCTGATCTAAGCTCAGTATATTTGTAAAGGAGCTGCAGAAGCGTCCGATTAAAAGGCTGATCTCTAATCCTCGAACAAATAAACGCTTAGTTTCCAATTCGTCGGAACCTTATAGATACAGAAACTTAAACAAAACAAAACAAATGGATGAGGTGCATTACGCTGCAGTGAAACTTTATCTATGAATCCGAAAAAAAGTCAAATCGAATTTACAACTACACGGTTTATAAATATAACTTTTATATAGCATCGCAAAAAGTTTCACTTAGAGTTTCCCGGCAGTTGCAGCAACATCAATTGTAATGTAAACTAAATGTACTTGTTATGGTACCTATAACCTAATAAACTAAATTGAATGGAAAACAGGTAGGCAGGTAGTAAGGGCCGTTACAGACGGACTGCATTCTAACTATAACGTAACTTCAACTGCCGAGTGCCTATATATTTTAGTCGCAGCTAGCATGCAGTATGCGTGCAGTTTTGCCGACTGCAATGCAACTGCAATGAAAATTTTATGGGCAGTTGGCAATTGGAATCAGTATGTATCAGCCCTAAGTGTTAATTGTAAGATGTTTCCAATCGAGAAAGTGTAAGTTGTGTTAGTAATATTTGTCATCACAAAAAAAAATACTAAAACAACTATCTAAATAAAGTTTACTCACAAATGGTGAATATTTCCTTGACCACAAATGCCAGGGTATTTTAATGCAACTTTTGCTGAACGCAAACTACGCCCTCTCTCGTCATCAAAGTCTAATACCAACAGTCTGTTCGAAAAAAGAAGTAAATATACGTGCGGGATCAAATGTCATGATACCACCTACATGTTATTACGCATTGATTCGTACATAAATAATAATGAATTGGCAACACCTGCGAGTCATTTGATACGCACGATCAATATGTTAATGCAGCGACGACCTCGCCTGCTTCTACGCAGGTGGCCAAATCGTATACTAGTACCTACATGATTATGATGGTCTTTTCAAAAGTATTGGTAGTAAAAAAAACACGTGAATGAGCCTTTCGCAGCCTACTTACAGAATAAAAATTTTTATTTCGATTTTTTACAGTTGTCATCGAATTGGCAGTGTTGTTTTTTAAATAATAGACACGGACGTGTAGCCAAGTTAATATCGGTGTTTTACTACATTTAAAACTATACTTCTCGCCTTTCGTTTATGAATGATATAATAAATTGCAATAGTCACTTGCAGAAATAAATAAGTCTTGATTTAGTTTTCCATTCATCTATTCCTTGCTTTCTTTCTGTTTAAAAGGTTGCCTGCAAGAGATCGCTTCGGAGCGATAAGGTAGCCCATTGCTTATTTTATATATTTTTTCCATGTACCTACTTATTTTTCTGTATTGTATTCTAATTGTAGTGTACGGTCGAGTTCACTTGCAGAAATAAATATCTATACATAGACCTTATGTTACCGTAATATTGGTGAACTCGACGACGACGTCATTGTATTGTATTGAATTGTAATCTCGGAAGGCCTAGCATGTTACATTTAGAACATATCTACGTTTGAGCAAATAATTGTCAAGTTTTCTTGATCAGTACTAAATTTTAAATTCTCTTAATTCCATTTTTATATAGGTTTTAATAGGTTAAATATTATTTATTTTATTACGAGGGGCGTTCAATATAAAGTGAGAATGAGATGCAAACTCTTTTAATATTACGAAATTAAATACTGGCCGGCAAAGCTAATCTATCTAGCTGATTGCTATGAAAAAAAAAACTAACTGTCTTTTGTTTAAAAAAATATACGGTAATTTCTTTGCAATGCTATTGAGTACGTTAGCGAAAATGGAGAAAATTGAACTGTGCGCCGTTATCAAATACTTGTATTTGAAAAATTTTTCTACGGACCAAGTCAATTTGGATTTGCGGGACACTTTAGGGTCTAATGCTCCTCCGTATTCGACAGTCGCACGTTGGTGCGCCGAATTTAGACGTGGACGAACATCGACAATGGACGACCCCCGCTCCGGACGCTCTACTACAGCAGTAACTGAAGAAATGGTGAAAAAAGTCGAAAACTCAGTTTTGGCGGATCGTCGTGTCACAGTTCGTTTAATTGCTGAAAATGTAAAGATTTCAACGGGGAGCGTGCATAATATTTTACATGAACGCTTGGGTATGAAAAAGGTATCTGCGCGTTGGGTATCAAGAATGCTTACTGACACGCAAAAACAAACTAGACTAGAGATTTGTCAAGAAGCTTTGAACCTGATGCAGCAAGACCGGGAACTTTTTTTGGCGCGATTTATAACAATGGACGAAACATGGCTCCATCATTACGATCCTGAAACGAAACTGCAGTCTATGACATGGAAAAGGCCATCATCTCCAACTCCGAAGAAATTCAAGGTGAGCCCATCTGCCGGTAAGGTCATGGGCTCTGTTTTTTGGGATGGTAAAGGGGTATTAATGATTGAGTATCTCGAGCATGGAGCCACTATTACGGGCACATTATACACCAAACAAATAGCAACATTGCGCAATGAGATCCGCGAAAAACGGCGAGGTAAACTCTCGAAAGTTGTGCTGTTCCACCAGGACAATGCCCCGGCACACAAGTCCGCCGTTGCAATGGCTGCAATTCGTGATGCTGGGTTCGATATCCTTAAGCATCCTCCGTATTCACCAGATCTCGCTCCCAGTGATTTCTACCTATTTCCGAGATTGAAACAATACCTGAGAGGCCAGAAATTTGAAGACGACGACGCGGTAGTCGCTGCAGTACAAGATTTTTTAAGTACTCAAGATGAGACCTTTTTTAAAAATGGAATTTTAAGTTTAGAAAAAAGATATACTAAGAGTATTATGCTAAAAGGTGACTATGTCGAAAAATAAAATGACATTTAGTAAAAGTTGTTTATAACATACTCATTCTCACTTTTTATTGAACGCCCCTAGTAGCAGTACGGCTGCTCACCGAATCTAAGATTATTTAAAAGCGAAAAAAAGGCACTGTTGGCGTATGTAAGCGATTAAGAATTTCGGGGGAGTCGGTTGGATGCGACGTGGTTCAATTGGTAGAACACCCGTTGGGGCGCATACCCGGGAGACGTGGGTTCGAATCCCGCCGGCGCACCCGAAAAACTTTTTCGCTTTTAAATAATCTTTAATAGGTTAAAACTGGCCTGGTGGGCAGTTTCATACATTATGACATTAATGAACTGTGCTTATAAAACTAAATCGATATTTTTTTTTCAGCTAGCGATCCTAGGTAAATATTTGGCAGTGAATGCAATTCGACAAATAAAGTAACTTTTCGCGGAGTGTTACGCAGCTTTCAGCGCCGGGGGCTATTTTCGATTCGTCTGTTTACATAATCGGAATAAACACAATACAACATTATAAATTGGCCAGGCGAATCTAAACCTTACCTGCTTTCGTTGAGGCCGTACGACAGGCATTTATCGCCTACACACTCGCAGCACCCGTCGTGGAACCATCTGAAAAACAGATTGAAAATATTCGATTTTAATACTGGTTCTGGCAGAAAAAAACTTGGTTAATTAGGTAGTTTGTACTCATAGTAATTTAGAGACTTATTTAGCTCACCGCCAGCTTTTATTCCTAAAGCTTCTTCTTTTCTTTTATTTACTAAGTATCACCTCCTAATTTTCTGTCTAGCGCTCTACTGCACTGCCTCCTGAAGCCTTTATCGCTCGCAAGGAGGCATTAGCGTCCATGTTTTACACAAAAATAAAGTTAAACAATTCTGTATTTTCGCGTCGACTGGTTAGGACGAAATTGGTTTTTGTTGTCGATATTACACGCTACTCTGACTATAAAAATAAATTTAATACATAAACCGAGCTAATTTGATTTTAATTTAAATTAATTAAAAAGTTAAAGTATTGAGTATAGATGTACTCATGCCTTGTTAAAATATTAAATTAAAAAAAGTATTTATCTCAAAAACAAAGAATAAAAATATTAAAAAAAAATAACAATGACTAAAACTTAACTAAGTATAAACTACATAAATATCTAACATAAAACTACTAGATTAAGTCTAAAAACCGTGGCATCGTGCCGAAAAGGCTGACAGCATTCCCTCGATGAATGGCGATGGCAATTCATTGAGAGAGATAGTAATACTTAATTTAAATTACGTACAGCCGCCCCAATCAATTAGGTAATTAATTACCTTAAACTATTGGCGCCCATAGAGAGGCAGGAGGCGCGGCACTTATCACTGGACATGCACTGCGACATGTAGGCGATGGTGCAGTTGAAGGTCACGATGTCACGACTCACCGGCTCCGACTCTTGCTCTATGCTCTCTGAAACGGCATCAGATTACGTCATGCTACAAGCTATAAAAACCTAAAAGCATGATCAAGTCCAATGCACCAGCCTGTAGCTAGCACAATTTTTAGCAGGTAGTTTGCTTCTTGTCATATGTATTTGTATAAATATAACATCGTCGTGGGCCAGCTACAGACATAATGACCGTCCTTCAGGAGTCGGGTAAAAATGCGCTAGATTCATTTACCTATACTTGCACATATTTCAGGCCTTAGGTTTGTTTCAAAATGTTCGAATGGAGTCCAAAATAGAGACTGAACAAAAAATAATTTAACTGGAAATTATAATGCTGGGGTAAGCCAGTGCAGGGAGGAAATGAGACAGACAGTAAACGATCAACATGTATATTGTATAACCTCCATGCACCTCATTTTCCATGGCTGTCAATCAATTTGTATGCCTTTAATTATTTAATTAATGATACTAGAATCTAGGCTGAGATGGAACTTGATTAGGTTAGTACTACTACCTACCTACTAACTTAGTACTTATGTATGTAACTACGCGAAAAATTGAGAAGCATAGTACCTAGGAGTTAATAGGAATAAATGAATAACTAATGCGAATATAATATTCTTGGATTGTTTTTTAAGTTTATGAACAAATTATACAGAAATATGATAAAGTGTGCATGAATGTAAGATCCAATTTAAATAAAAAAATAGGAAACAGGTGCTGTTTAATTAATTTGATTAGGAATGTTCTTGTGGCATAACATAACGTTAAAATACGCGTTTTACGTCCACCGGCCCGCGGCGCGATGTCACGCCAAATTTCGGTGCATGAATTTAGTCTTTAGCTGCATAAGGATTTCTTGCTAGTGGAAAAGAGGTAGAAAAGAAGTTTTAAAAAACTATTATCACACTCGAGACTTACCTATCATGCTAAATGAAACAAGCAATAATTACCTCGACGTTGCGGCCACATTGCAGTGGCCGTGGTCTCGAGTTGACTCACCACGAACAAACGTCAAACGTCGAGGTAATTATTACTGGTGGTGGTGGTGGTGGTGGTGGTGGTAGTTATTCAATTAATTTACAGCAAAACGCATCAGGCAAGATAAATATAAATAATCTGAATTTGTAGTTAATTTCCTTCCTATAATTATTATTCAATGTCATTGTACCATTTTAATAGGAGCTGCTCTCATTTGGACGCCAGGACGCGAATATATTAAGTATGACGAAATCGTAAAATCATTCTCAAATGCAAGAAGGATCAATATTGATCTAACGCGCTTTGAGCAGGTAGACAAAACATTCCACCATAATGAGTCATTTGTGGAGTCATTCATTCTCTCTGTTGGGGGCCTTTTATTGCTTACCGACCTGGAGGGTCCCATCGTGAGATTTAACTGTAGTTGATAATGTCGTGTAACTGTTAACTAGCTGTGGAAAATCGCACTTATCTAATCAGTAGCAGTAACTGGAGCTTCTTGGAAATTATATGGGTCATTCTGGGTAGTGAAGGGAAAATAGTTTGTGAGCCTAAGATTAGGCTAGACAGAACAGTTTGTTTGCATTTTGTATAGTAATATATACCAAAATAATAAAAAGGTAAACTGTTTGTTGTGTGTTGAACAATGTACTATGCTTCATCATCATCATCCCAGCCTATATACGTCCCACTGCAGGGCACAGGCCTCCTCTCCGAATGAGAGGGCTTGGGCCGTAGTTCCCACGTGGGCCCAGTGCGGATTGGGAACTTCACACACACCACTGAATTTCTTCGCAGGTGTGTGCAGGTGTCCTCATGATGTTTTCCTTCACCGTAAAGCTCATGGTAAATTACAAATGTAATTACGCACATAAATTCCGAAAAACTCAGAGGTGCAAGCCGGAATTTGAACCCACGACCCTCTGCTTGAGAGGCCATAGGTCAAACCACTAGGCCACCATGGCTTTTTTTAAGAAAATTTACTAACAGCACCACTTTCCCAAGAAAGTTTAAAGTTTCCATGGGATGCAGACAAAGTTGCAGGCAACATCTACTAGGGGCGTTCAATAAAAAGTGAGAATGAGTATGTTATAAACAACTTTTACTAAATGTCATTTTATTTTTCGACATAGTCACCTTTTAGCATAATACACTTAGTATATCTTTTTTCTAAACTTAAAATTCCATTTTTAAAAAAGGTCTCATCTTGAGTACTTAAAAAATCTTGTACTGCAGCGACTACCGCGTCGTCGTCTTCAAATTTCTGGCCTCTCAGGTATTGTTTCAATCTCGGAAATAGGTAGAAATCACTGGGAGCGAGATCAGGTGAATACGGAGGATGCTTAAGGATATCGAACCCAGCATCACGAATTGCAGCCATTGCAACGGCGGACTTGTGTGCCGGGGCATTGTCCTGGTGGAACAGCACAACTTTCGAGAGTTTACCTCGCCGTTTTTCGCGGATCTCATTGCGCAATGTTGCTATTTGTTTGGCGTATAAAGTGCCCGTAATAGTGGCTCCATGCTCGAGATACTCAATCATTAATACCCCTTTACCATCCCAAAAAACAGAGCCCATGACCTTACCGGCAGATGGGCTCACCTTGAATTTCTTCGGAGTTGGAGATGATGGCCTTTTCCATGTCATAGACTGCAGTTTCGTTTCAGGGTCGTAATGATGGAGCCATGTTTCGTCCATAGTTATAAATCGCGCCAAAAAAAGTTCCCGGTCTTGCTGCATCAGGTTCAAAGCTTCTTGACAAATCTCTAGTCTAGTTTGTTTTTGCGTGTCAGTAAGCATTCTTGGTACCCAACGCGCAGATACCTTTTTCATACCCAAGCGTTCATGTAACATATTATGCACGCTCCCCGTTGAAATCTTTACATTTTCAGCAATAAAACGAACTGTGACACGACGATCCGCCAAAACTGAGTTTTCGACTTTTTTCACAATTTCTTCAGGTACTGCTGTAGTAGGGCGTCCGGAGCGGGGGTCGTCCATGGTCGATGTTCTTCCATGTCTAAATTCGGCGCACCAACGTGCGACTGTCGGATACGGAGGAGCATTAGACCCTAAAGTGTCCCGCAAATCCAAATTGACTTGGTCCGTAGAAAAATTTTTCAAATACAAGTATTTGATAACGGCGCGCAGTTCAATTTTCTCCATTTTCGCTAACGTACTCAATAGCATTGCAAAGAAATTACCGTATATTTTTTTAAACAAAAGACAGTTAGTTTTTTTTTTTTCATAGCATTCAGCTAGATAGATTAGCTTTACCGGCCAGTATTTAATTTCGTAATATTAAAAGAGTTTGCATCTCATTCTCACTTTATATTGAACGCCCCTCGTAGTATATATTTTATGAATTCGCAAATTGGTTAGGAGTTTGGAGGAAAATAAATTTAAGAGATAAATAATTTGATATTGACAAATCGAGTTTTTTTTCTAGAAAAAAAAACATGACAATTTATAATTTGAATACAATTTGTTGTAACCATAAGCAGGTACAAACATAGTATTTGACAAAGAACCAAAAACAATTTGAGACAACAAGTTAGGTACTTATGAAGTATCTTTTTGTATTTATTTTTTTCAACTTCATTTTTTATTACTTTTACGATCATCCCGTGAAACCATATATTTCAAACTAAATACAAACTGAAATATAGATGCACAGAAAAAACCCCAGAAAAAGACCAATGCTGGGAATCGAACCCAGGTCCTCAGCATTCCGTGCTGCGTGCTTACCCCTACACCATCACTGGTCTAGAGGTTAGCGACAAATCTTTCCCATACATCGTACATTTCAGTCTGTTATAATATCCAACCTCTAACGCTAACCTCTAGACCAGACCAGTGATGACCCAGTGGGTTTGATTCCCAGCATTGGTCTTTTGTCTGGGGTTTTTTTCTGTGCATCTATATTTCAGTTTGTATTTAGTTTGAAAATTTGAGACAAGTCGTAAAATTGACTGGAATTTTTAGTATGACAATAGATATATACTGTATTTTTTTTTGTACCTATTCTTAACTACTAAATGTCTGAACATTATCTTAGATCTTAGAAAACTTAGCCAGTGTTAATAGTAAAGATGTAGGTACTAGCTTTCTAGAACTGAGTTTACAGAATCAGTTCAGTAGCACTAGACTACTCCTACATACAAAGGTATAAACTATGGTTCTGTAGTATTATTAGCAGTGATCGGAACTCTGGGAGCTAAACTTTAACAAAACTTGCCAAGCGGGCATGAAACACTACTGAAAATCTGTGATTTCGATATAGAGTTAAATTGAACACTAATCTGCCAATAATATTCTTATTTTTCTTGGTTGTAAATTCTCCTTAATGTCAGCATTACAAGTTTTGTTAAAGTTTAGCTCCCAGAGTTCCGATCACTGATTATTAGTACAGATTTTCCAAATTTTTTTGTCAACTATTTCAAATTACAAGCATTGGACACTAATTTAGGAATATTTTTAAAATTAACTTACGTAAATGATACACTAACTGCTTGTCCGAAGCTGGTCTGTAAGCAGAGATGTCAATATCTACAGGGTAGGTGATGGACAGCCACCGTTTCTGTGGATCTGGGTCACCCGTCAGTGCTTTGAACAGTCCAGGGATTCCATCAGCAAGTTCCTCCACATATGATGTCTTGGACAATGCATTTTGAGTATCATTAGGTTTTGGGCACATATCTGAAAAAAGAAAAGATATGAAATTGAGTTTACAACAGATTCTGATTTATTATGATGTGTATAATAGATACTGATGACATTCATAATAATATGGTTTCTTTATGAGCTTAATCTAAACATCTGTTGTTTACAACAATTACAGTATACAGATCCTATAAATAACATAATGAAATCTTACACAAGAGAAGTGCATTTTATAATTTCATTTTCAAGGGGAGAAAAGATAATGAGCGTGCAGTAATAAAGGCTCCACTACATTTATGTGTACGTAATAAATTTCAATTGCTCAGTGGAGCCTTTATTACTGCACATTCATTATCTTTCTCCCCTTGTAAATAAACCTTTAGTTTTTTTTTATCCAACTTACCTCTGTGTCTACTGCTTACAATAATAGTTAACAAGCTTTAGAATATTTATAAGAAATACCTCCTAGCAGCTGAAAGTTATTTAATTTTAGCCATGTCCTAAAGTGGTTTTTAAGGGATCCAACTACTGATTTTTTTAATGAAATATCTGTGCTGAAAATAAGTCTCTTTCAAAGCCGTAATCATCAGTGGCGAAGGGTACTAACTGTTAATGCATGGCAGCCCTGGGCTTTATTGATAGTTAGATATTATAATGAATGGCACCCTTCACTCTTGACTCTCTAGCTCTATTGCATTGTGGTTTGTTTATGATTTAATTATTGATGGCATATTGTATAAAAAACTTTTGTATGTTTGTTTCTTCCCTTTTCTGCACCGCATCTAGAGCAATAAACATCTCTCGAAGAAGCTTTGTTTCAATTGCCAAAGTACTAGGAGGTATGACGATTTTGTTCTGTCAGGAGACTCTTCAATGTTAGTATCTTCGCATAATTTTATTGAGCCAGACTCTTATGAAAAAGCTATGTCTAGTCCATACAAAGATGAATGGCTTGCTGCTATGCAGGCGGAGTACAACTCTCTTATAAACAATAATGTATGGACTCTTGTAGATCGCCCTTCAAATGTAAATGTCATTAAAACTAAATGGGTTTTTAGAATTAAAAATGACTTAGAGGGCAACTCTATTAAATATAAAGCATGATTAGTTGCTCGTGGTTTCTCACAGAAGCATGGCATAGATTATGATGAGACTTTCTCACCTGTAGTACGTCACTCAACTATGCGTTTATTATTTTGTATTGCAAATGAATTAGATTTACATATGGAACATGTTGACGTGACTACTGCATTTTTGCATGGAAATCTTTCAGAAAAGATTTACATGGAACAACCATTAGGATTTATTATAAGTAATAAAGATAAAGTATGCTTATTGAATAAAAGCATTTATGGTTTAAAACAAGCCAGTAGAGTTTGGAATTGTAAAGTACATACTGTGTTAATTGAAAATAACTATGTGCAGAGCAAGTGTGAACCTTGTATTTATACTAAAAAGTCAGGTAAAAGTTTGACAATCATTGCTTTGTACGTTGATGATTTTTATATATTTTGGAATAATAATAATGAAAAAGAAAGTTTGTGTACATTATTAAATTCTGAATTTAATTCGAAGCAGTTGGGTACATTAAAAAATTGTTTAGGAATTCAAGTTGATAGAAATCTGAAAACTGGAGTGTTGACTTTGTCTCAGTCTAATTATATTAGAAAGTTGTTGCAAAAATTTAATATGTCCAGTTGTAAGAGTATTTCTAGCCCTATGGAGGTTAATTGTAAGCTTGAGAGACCCAATAATGATAATGAATGTTTATCAGAGAGTAATTATCCATATAGAGAGCTTATTGGGTGTCTCATGTACCTTTCCGTTTGCACTAGACCTGACATATCTTATGCTTTGTCAAAATTGAGTCAGTTTAGTACATGTTTTACTAAGAATCATTGGCTAGCAACAAAGCGAATCCTGCGGTATTTGTCTGGTACAATTTATTATAGTCTTGTTTTTGTTAAAAGTGGTAATTTTAACATAAATGTATTCGCAGATGCAGACTGGGCTAATGATTCCGATAGAAAATCATATAGTGGTTTTGTTGTTAAAATAGGTGACTCGGTAGTTAATTGGGAGTCTCGCAAACAAAGGTGTATCGCGTTGTCTAGTACAGAAGCCGAATACCTAGCTCTAGGTGACGCTTGTAGAGAACTCTGTTTCATTAGAAATTTTGTGAATGAAATTTTTGAGAAACAAATGAAGTGTAATCTCCTTAGTGATAACCAGAGTGCTTTAAGACTTCTTGAGATAACTGAATACTGTCACAAGAAAACGAAGCACATCGATTTGAGATATCATTTTATTAAAGATGTAATTAAAAATGTAGCATTGCAACTAGGTATGTGCCCACTGAAAATATGTTAGCAGATGTCTTAACAAAACCTCTTTCAGGTCCTAAACATTGTAGGTTCTTGCACGACTTATGTTTAAGGAATGTAGAGCATACTTAGCATGTAGTCTTAAGGTGCACTTAGCATGTAATTATAATGTTGAGTGTCTTGTTTACTTAGCATGTAAGTATTGCACTGGTCAGTGAAGTGTGAGGGGAAGTGTTAATGCATGGCAGCCCTGGGCTTTATTGATAGTTAGATATTATAATGAATGGCACCCTTCACTCTTGACTCTCTAGCTCTATTGCATTGTGGTTTGTTTATGATTTAATTATTGATGGCATATTGTATAAAAAACTTTTGTATGTTTGTCTCTTCCCTTTTTCTGCACCGCATCTGGACCAATAAACATCTCCCGAAGAAGCTTTGTTTCAATTGCCAAAGTATCACTCCGTTCGGGCTCCTCCAGCCCTTTTAATACTAACAACCCGATTCCCCCGGGTTGACTAAACTATCGAAGTAACCAAACGCTTCTTTTCACATTACTGCCCAGCTTTTCAAGAAGAAGATAAATGGGTATGTTTATAGGTTTTTTGATCCGGCTTTACTTGCAAAATTTTTCACGCCCCGCCACTGGTAATCACATGTATTTTTACAAACATTCAGAATCAGTTTGAGTTTCAGTATCAGAATTTCCAGTTCTGACATTAATACCAAGCACATAAAAACAAAATATCTTTAATTTTAGATCACTCAATCTTTTCCGATATAATCATTTTTGAAAAAGATGTTTTGGATCTCCAGTTTCTTTCAAGCTAAAAGTTCATTAGGTTTAAATAACGACTTAAATCAATTTCTAAAAACTTATAAAGGTAAAACCGCTCACCAACACAGCTGCAGCATTCACTGTACAAGTAGCTCAAACAGTTGAAACAGTCCTTGCAGCACGAGCAATCCTTGAGATCGCATTTGCAGGACTGAGTTAACATGCACTTTGACACGACGCTGGCACAAATAGCCTCGTTACACGCAAATATTATGGGCAGGGCCATCAAAACAGCCAAAGCCAACACACAGAACGATTTAAGAGCCATGGCAGAAAACGAGTTCTACTTTCTGATCTGAACATAAAACAATGTCAAATTCTCAGGCTTTTAACACTTAAATTTCAGGTAAACTAAAACCAGTTAGAATACACGTGTTAACTTAATTATAGTTTATGGGCAAACAAACAAATTCCGATCTTCCCATTTATCTGCGAAAGTGACAGATGCGATGCGAGACTGCGAGAGTACATGCATGCGTCTGCGCAACTCGAAGTATGAAAATAAAATAAAACAAGTTCTGCGGTCAGTGTTCCCAACCTTAACTTAGTGAAAAACTACATCATTATGCTCATCAAAAACTGTAGAAAACTGTAAATATTAATTTTTAACCAAATTATGAAAAAAGGAAATAAAACATGTACAGCATTCATTACGATAATTACGTATATGACACATGTTAGAACACTAAACCTGTTATAGTACATTACTGCAGCGGCCGCGAAATAGGGGATTGCCGGCCGAGTAGTTATAGATGGCCGAGTGTTAACGAGGCCATCTAGAGATACGAGGCCGGCAATCCCTGTTCGTGGCCAAGGCTTGTATAGTGTTTTTCTCAAACATGCATCATCATCATCACCACCATCATCACCGCCATCATCATCACCATCACCATCACCAACAACATCATCAACATCCATCAACATCTATCAACATCCATCAACATCCATCAACATCCATCAATATCCATCAACCAACATCCATCAACATCCATCAACATCCATCAACATCCATCAACATCCATCAACATCCATCCATCAACATCCATCAACCAACATCCATCAATATCCATCGACATCCATCAACATCCATCAACATCCATCAACATCCATCAACATCCATCAACATCCATCCATCAACATCCATCAACATCCATCAACCAACATCCATCAACATCCATCAACATCCATCAACATCCAACAACATCCAACAACATCCATCAACATCCATCAACATCCATCAACATCCATTCATCCATCCATCCATCAACATCCATCCATCCATCCGTCCGTCCGTCCGTCCGTCCGTCCGTCCGTCCGTCCGTCCATCCGTCCATCCATCCATCCATCCATCCATCCATCCATCCATCCATCCATCCACGTCGACCTATTAAACGTCATGGTGCTGTGTCACATAAAACAATAGACGATCACTTTGCTGGCCAAGGCCAGCAATGTTGTATGAAATTCCATTATTGACCTCTCGTCTAGGCGCACCTGCAACGTGACAGTTCGTGGCGTATTATAAGGAACATACTGTTAATCTACAGTTAAAACTGTAGAGTTGGCTACATTGTATGCGGTTAAACAAGGATGAGATGACGATTGTTATTACGGTTCGTTGGTCTTGCTTTAGCTCAGCGTTAACTATATGTAAGAGAGAGATATAACGATATGGCCATGGCCTGCCTTGAATTCTTGGCTGTCAAAAATTGAATGAATGAAACAAACGAATGAAAGGAAAGAAGAATGCAAGAAATAAAGTTCAATATTGCTAGTCACAAAAATAATATTTGAGCCACCTTAAAAGGCCTTTGTTTTTTTTTTTTTTTATGGCCCGCACGTTTTGTGCACTGTGGCCCAGGGTAAAAACAGGGAAACGGGTAAAAATTATAAGTATCGGATGGAACGGAATTTAGGAATGGGAAATAATCTATAAAATAAAAGATCAATTCTTATAGAGATAGATAAAAAAGGAGTGTAAGAAAAGATATTTAGATATATACACGTTCATATCGTCTAAATTTTTATATCATTACTTAAGATAAAATCTGCTAAAAGTTTATATACAGTCGGGTCCAATGTTGCAAGTAAACAGGATATGGATGAAGGGAAAGGAATATGATGGGAAATGAGCCCTTCGAGAAGAGCCGACCGGTCGCGCCGAGAACAAACAAATATGATGTGGTTTAAATCAGCTTCAGCATATCCGCATTCGCACGTAGGGCTGTCAATAATATTAAGCTTAGCAAGATGAGCTGGGGTGCAGACATGTCCAAGTCGTATACGACACAGTATTGTTGTAACTCTTTTACCGAATCTCAGTCTCCAAAACCAGGGCTTACTGGGTATAGAAGGTTGAATGGCACGATAATGGCGACCTTTTGAACTATCTTAAGCCCAGGATTCACTCCAGGATTTCCTGAGATAAATCCCAGAAAGAGCCATCAAGTCATGCGCATAGTTTCTAAAAATATCCACATCACCACCCTCCACCGCCTCATTGGCTATACGGTCGGCTTTCTCATTTCCAGATATTCCACAGTGACCAGGAACCCATGCAAACGATACGGAATTGTTTTCTTTTAAACATTTCAGTAGCAGGTTTCTAATTTCAGAAATGACAGGGAATTGATAATGTGAGCCAAATGGAAACCGGGCTAGGGCATTTAAACAACTCAGTGAATCTGTAAAAATTACAGTTTTATGAAGTTTTAGTAGAAGGATGTATTCTATGGCTTTAACTAGGCCAAGACATTCACCAGTGAACACGGAGGATTCAGGAGGGAGTTTAGTTTTTTGAACAATATTATAATTAGAGTGCAGTACACCCACACCTACACAGCCATCTTTGGAACGTTTAGAAGCATCTGTAAATATTCGATGCCATCGTGGCCACTTGGTGTCAGCAATATAGTTAAATGTTAACTTTTGGTTTTGCTCAATTTTCATAAGACTCGTGCTAGTATGTATATCAGGAGAGGTTATAAGTGAATCGTAACTATATTTGAACAATGGATTAGAAGTCGTTTGATGAGTAGGAGCCTCAAGGGAAGTAAATCTTCTGTAACTTTCAACCAAACATGGCGGGCGTTTGTTTTTCCAATAGCTACAAGTGGGGATTATAGATGCCAGGCAAGTTAGTTTAGGTGTTAGAATATGGTTACTAAATTGGACACAACGGAATAGGAATTTATCAGACAGGAATTGCCGTCGTAAGTTTAATGGAGGCACACATTCGGCTCTCATACAGTTGATTGGACTTGACTTCATAGCTCCTAGGACTATTCTCATTGCTTTTGCCTGATTACTATCCAATTTTTTAAAAGCAGAAACATTGCCTGGTTCCAACAGGAAAGTACCATAATCCATTATACTTCTGATTATAGCGTTGTAAATCAGTTTTAAGGAGTGTGAATGCGCTCCCCACCAGATGCCCGATAAGCATCTAAGAATATTCAAATTACGTTCACATCTCGCAGTTACATATTTACAGTGGGATACACCGGAAAACTTGGAATCTAGAACTACTCCTAAGAATTTGACGTCATTAGTCGAGGGAATCAAGATATTATTGAACTTTACCTGAACCGGGGGAGGCCTACGCATTCTGGAAAACAACACAACCCTACTTTTGGATACAGATAAGTCTAAACCATTCGAATTTAGCCATGACTTTAAAAATGAAAGAGAAGATGTTAGAGCTTGACAATTATTTTCAATCGATTTGCCCGATTTGTATATAAGGAGATCGTCTGCGTATTGAAGTACGTTCGCTGATGCCTGCAATGATGTTTCTAAATCATGCGTATAGATGTTATAGAGCAAAGGACTGAGTACAGAACCCTGTGGTAATCCTTTCCATACAGTCCGAGATAGCTTGACATCTTCAATAAATAAATTGATGTATCTTTCACTGAGCATATTGATAATAAAGTTTGACAGGATCTGTGGTACATTTAAGCAGAGCATTTTCCCCCTGAGAACCGATATAATAACATTGTCATAGGCTGAGCTTATATCTAAGAAAATAGCTACTACTGACTCGTTTTTTGAAAAAGCTAATCTTTTGTCTGTAGTGAATATTCCTAAGCTATCCATTGTGCTTCTACTTTTCTTAAAACCGAATTGGGACGTTGCTAATAGATTATTACTCTCTAAAAACCATTCTAAACGGATTTTTACTAGGCGTTCTGCTGTTTTCATTAAAACAGAAGAAAGGACAATAGGTCTGTAAGAAGAAGGATCATCGGCTGGTTTATTGTCTTTTAAAATAGGGATAATAGACTGAGTGATCCAAGACTTGGGAATGCTCCCAGAAATCATAATAGAATTTATAATATTTAAGTACAGCATCAGCACACGATCCGAAAGGTTTTTCAAAAAAGAGTATGGAATCCCATCTTCTCCTGGAGTAGAGTCTTTTACGCTATTGAGTACACCTTTAAGTTCGATCAGAGAAAAAGGAGCATTTAATCCGGTTAGGTCATCGGATATATAAGCAGGAATAGATACTGGAAGAAATCCCTGTTCCGGTACAGAAGGGGGAGCAAGATGATCCATGAACTGATCAGCTAGGGTAAGCGGTAATTTAGAAGGGGGAGAACTATTGAATGCAGATCTAAATCTACGAATATTACGCCAGACCTCTGACGGGCTGACGTCTGGACTAATGGAAGCACAAAATGATTGCCAACCATCGTATTTCTTTTTCTTAAACAATTTTTTAGCACTACGGGCAGATTCTAAATATAACTCAAAATTTTCTTCTGTCATCTCCTCACAGTAATTTTTTTCCGTCTGTTTTCTTGCTTTTATTGCAGCTGTACATTCATGATCCCACCAGGGAGGCGAAGGAATTTGCGATCGGAACTTAGTTTTAATGCAAAAGGATTCATCGGCAGCTTCAATCAAAACCTTTAGTTTCGGCGGACATCAGGCTATCTACTTGAGAATAAGTACTAGTTTTCTGCTCTACTCTTTGATTGAATAATTCCCAATCAGCGTTGTTCAATCTGTATTTTAAACGAGGGGAGCGAATGGTTTTGGTAGGTTTGTGTGAAGGAAATGTGATTACAAGTGGAAAATGGTCACTACCATATGAAGATGCAAGAGGGTGCCAGTCCAAAGTTGAAGCTAAATCAGGTGAACATAAAGATAGATCAGGCGCACTTGCGCCATTGTTTGGCCCAGTAAAACGAGTTGGCAGCCCAGTGTTTAAAATACAGATACAATGAGAATCTATAATATCTAATAATTGATCTCCATAATAGTTGGAAGTAGAGCTTCCCCAGGATTGATGTTGGCAATTAAAATCACCTAGGACTAAGAATGGCTTTGGAAGGATGGAGAACAGTTGGTTAAGATGAGAAAAAATATTTACATTAGGACGAGAGAAATAAATAGACACTATACAAATTTTATTTACAATAGCAGCAATGACTGAGAAGTCATCACTGAATGAGGGGAGTGGAAATAAAGAATAGGGGAGATTGTTTTTGATGACTATGGCAACACCGCCATAGCCGTCAGAGGCCCTACCACGAAGTGCACAATTCGAACTTCGTTTCGTGCCGTCCCGCTCACGCTAATATGATTTGACACGAGAATGAGAGGGATAATACGATACGAACTTCGATTTTCGAATTTCGTAGTAGCGCCTCTGGCCCTATACTACGAAGCGCGAAATTCGAACTTCGTTTCATGCCGTTCCGCTCACGCTAATGGTATTTATTACGAGAGTGAGAGGGACCGCACGATCCGAACTTCGAACTTCGAATTACGTAGTAACCCCCCAGGTCTGAGGCGCTACCACGAAATCCGAAAATCGAAGTTCGCATCGCATTATCCCTCTCACTCTCGTGTCAAATCATATTAGAGTGAGCGGGACGGCACGAAACGAAGTTCGAATTATGCACTTCGTGGTAGGGCCTCAGTCCTGTCGGAGAATAACATAACCTGGAATGCGAAATGTCAATTCCGGGCGAAGCCATGTTTCCGACAGAGTTGAGACAAATGGTTCAAATTTATTATGCAAATGGATTAAATCATTTTTATTGCAGATAGCGCTTCTGCAATTCCACTGGATTATTTGTTCGCGTTCGTGATGCATAAGAGGATTTTAATTGAGTTAAGGAAGCAATAGTTGGGCGGCGTTGTTCGGTTACATTGTTATCAGAGTTAGAAATGGTTTTTATTTCAGTCAAAAGTTGGATTACATCAGAGATTGAGAACATAGTTTCATTATTGTTAAGGTTGCCGTTTATTAAAGCGACTCCGTTAGGAGGAGCTGGAGCATCGTAGTCCTTTATCAAATTAAAGTGTTCTGTTTTGTTTTACCCCAGTCGTTTTGGTTTGGGGGATGTTGGTTTAGCAAATATTGTTTTCTTATAAGATCTACTATACGACGGAATCGAGGGAGAGGAAGGCGATGCAGGTGACACAGGAGAATTAGGAGTATTCTGCATGTTTGAAAACTTGACTATATCAGCAAAAGATTTTGAAACTGGTTCATGTACTTTATTTGCTTCTGCATAAGACACACATCTCTGAGCCATATATAATTTAATTTTAGTCTGCCGTTCATATTCTGGACACTTCCTGTTTGTTGCGAAGTGAAGTCCAGAACACAGACAGCAATATGCGGCATCATCTTCTATGTTGCATAAGTCCCCAGTATGTCCTTGGCCACACTTGTAACAGCGGGGCCGAGAATTGCAATTAGACTTGGTATGACCAAACCGGCAGCAAGAATAGCACTGAATAGTGGGGTATGAGTAAAGTTCCACGGGCAGGGCATTGTAGCAGACAAATACATGTTTAGGTAGGGCTTGACCATCAAAAGTTATTACAATAGTCTGTGACGGCTTCCACTCAGGAGGGCTGCTGTTACGCACTTTATAATTTAGTCGTCTAATTTTTATGATGCCTCCGCTGCCCACAGGCCGTGAGATATTGCCCAATATCTCTTCGGGAGACCATTCCGCGGGTACGCCTCGCACCAGGCCCATTCGGGTCACATTAAATGAAGGAATAAATGCTTTGTAATTATTCCTTGTCAGACAAGGGTTATTAATAAACTCATTAGCAAATTTGTGGTCTGAGAATGATAGTGAAATTCGGTTCCTGCCTATCCTTTTGATGCTACCATTGATTATGTTTTTAAATGAATTTTGTTTTAAAAAATACCCAAATTGGACAGGGTGCAGGGAGGGGATGTCCCTATCTGAAGAATTTTTTTGCGCATGGACCACAAATGGCCCTATGTCATAGCTCTCATAAAACATTCTGCCTGTTGGATTTTTTGGAGGCTGAGAACCATCTGATGGTGGTGTTTGGTGCTGTTGGGTGTTAGCAGGTATTGTAGGTACCGGGTCTAATACATTTGTAAAACTATCAAGAGCGTTAGCATTGTTAAGCTCAGTATATAATGATGGGATTTGAATTTCCGGGAGTTAGCACAAACAGTCGGTGTCCTTATGTTTGTTCTGACGCGTCGGGTTGAACCTTCTTTTTCTTTTGTTGCAGTGTTTGCAAATTCTGTTGGGTCGCGCTCTTTTTCGCTCGTTCCGTTGATCCACATCTGTATCCATACTGGATTCCTCCAATTTGGAAAATCTATTTTCTATTATTACATTACAAGCAACCTCAGGAGGCGAGCCCCCGATGTCCGGGGGCTCGTCCATTTTTTGGCCTGACTCCAGGCCTTGAGGAAAATAAAGTATTCAAACTTACCAAATACTGTAGAATATATACACAAAACAATAAACAGAACAATTAAATTAAACTAATACATACAATTATATACAAACTGATCTTTTATACAAGTTAAATAAAATTTTAAAATTCTGCTAAAAAAAATACTCCCGCCACGACCAATGTTTCCCGCGCTTTTTTTTCTTAAAAGGCCTTCTACACGGTCTTCCTTGGTCGGGTTGATTTAAAAATGGACAGTGTAGAAATCGGTTGACCCGACCGATATTTGGTTGATGTCAACGGCCTTGGTCGCGAGCGCATTGTCCGTGGTCGGCCCCAACCGTATGGAACGCTGTCGGCCGACGCGAGCGACACGACCGTCGGCGGTTGGTCCCGACCGTGTAGAAGGGGTTTTAAAACTGCGCCAAAAAACAAACATTCCCAATCCAGACCATTTAAGTTTAAATAGGTGAGCGAATAGGTACTTTTGGAAAGGATCTCTTCGAGAATAGCATAATTTGAGAATTTATCTTACATATGTCCAAAAATAAGAAAAAAAAGTAATTCAACGGAAATTATTTTCAAAACGATCGGATTTACCGTTTATTATGAGATACCTATCCTTACACCTTGCTAATATTATAAATGCCAAAATAACTCTGTCTGTCTGTTACGACTTTAGCTAAAACGTGGAACCCGCTGAAACGATTTAGATGAAACATGGTATGGTATAGAGATAGTTTGAAATCCTAGGAAGGATAGTTTTGATTCCGGAAAATTGCATAGCTCCCGCGAGAATGTAAATAAATAAATAAATATTAGGGGTAATCTTACACAAATCGACCTAGTCCCAAACTAAGCAAAGCTTGTACTATGGGTACTAGACGACGATAAACAAACATAGGGTGAGTGGGGGTAATATGAAAAGCAGTGTAAGATGAAAAACACTTGGGTGTTACGAGTAGTTTTTCATCTTACCCCACTCACTATACTTATAAATATAAATAAATACTTAAATACATATAAAACATCCATAACTCAGGAACATATATTCGTGCTCATCATCACACAAATAAATGCCCTTACCGGGATTCGAACCCAGGACCTCTTGCTTCGTAAGCAGGGTCACTACCAACTAGGCTAAAGCGGTCGTTAAATGTAGTAAAAACATTAAAAATTTAATACATATATAATTTTGTATTTAGGTAATAGTAACAGCTATGGAACCCTACACTGAGCAGAGCATGCATTGATTCGACGTGCTTTGGCCGGCTTTTTGCTAACTCACTGTACTACTTTGTGATATTCAATAAAGAATATTTGTTTGTATTGTATGTTGGTAAATATTCTCTTTACTAAACTTGAAATGTATTTTCAGCCATGTAAGTAGGTACCTACTTACCAACTTTTTTTTTAATTAGTTTGCTTTTGTGTCCCACTGCTAGGCAAAGGCCCTCCTCTCTTGCCAACCAACAAAGTAACTTTGCAATTTTTTAAATTGAATTGACTATTGTGTAGGCGCCCATATATGTTATGTAAGTACTGGATTTCCTCAGATGAGTTCACTGAGAAAAGGTTCCACGCTAGTTCCACAGTGAGTGGCAAAACGATTTTTTACTATGCAATAGTTCTATTTGGTTCATAAGTTCTCTTTTTACACGCTTTATATTAGCTTAACTTGTTTCGCTAGGGAGCGATATCTTTCACACAACCAATCTATACATCTATCTATATCTATATTATATATATACATATAATAAATCTGTAACAAATCGGTGTCTGTACATTGAAGATATTTGAGAAAAACTGTCACTAGGGCTATTTATTAGCGCAATAGAACCCAAAACAATGATTTTTAGAATTATTGTCTGTTTGTCTGTGCGTTTGTGCGCGCTTATCTCAGAAACGGCTTAACCTAGAAGGATGCAGTTTTCACTGATATGTTGGTATTTTCTTGCATTAACATTTAGTGTTTGTTTCATTTGAATCGGTTTACAAATAAGAAAGATACGTCTATTTTAAGAATTTATCGAACATGGATAGTACATAAAAAAAATCCAACATAAAATGAGCTGACAACAAATACTAAATAGGGTTCATCCTTAAGTTGGACGTGCATGCAGTGTTAGATAGCCCATTTATCGAGAGGCTATAGGTTATATTATATATCATCACGCTAACACCAGTAGGAGCGGAGCGGAAGAATGTTTCAAAAAAAATCGGGGGTTTTTGAAGTAAAACTTCTATAGGCACGCTTGACTTGGGAGTACGGTGGTGAATCTGAACGCGGGTGTGCGGGGGGGGGGGGTTGGTGGGTGGAGTGGGGTTGGGAGGGGGTGTGTGTGGGGGTATTTTTTTTATATCGAGGAACTAAGGAGAGCCATAATTGATGAAAAAGTAAATTGGATAAAAAAATAAGCTGCCCAAATTACTAATTCCACGCGGACGGAGTCGCGGGCAAAAGCTAGTAACAAATAAGGTTATATGTTTCTTCATCAGTCTCATTTGAAAGTTTATGAGCATTGGTACTTTTGATGGAAGATAGCACGCAAGGGAAACTCTTCGGTGTAAACAGGGGCTAAATTCAGGAGCGGCCCAGCCCAACACGGTTTGCAAGCGACCTACCTAATTCAATCGTTTGCGAGAGGATAAGAATGGGCTGAGCTTGGGATGAGCCTTATTTGCCTGTTAATTCGCTTTGTAAATAAATAAATCTATACATATATATAATAAATAAATAAATAAGACTCATCCCAATCCCAGTGATTTTTGGCGTTCCTGAATAGCAGTTCATCCCTATCCTCTCGCAAACGATTTAATTACCGCTCGCAAACCGTATTGGGCCGTTCCTGAATTTAGCCCCAGGTATAGGTATGGTGTAAATTGTGTAATCGGATGCACTCCCATTTCTTGCGTGTAAAGTCCATGTTTCGAATTTTATTTTGTTTTAGTAGGACTTTTTAAAGTTTAGTAGGTACGAAAGCATTTGTAAACGTGTTTGCTTCAACGTGTGTTATCACTATCTGCTACATATCTATCTGGAGAATAATTTATTAATATATTAATTTTGCGTGGGGCCCATTGACTGCAAAAAGGGTTTACATTTCTAGCGATTATCGAGCTGCTTACAACATCCGTTAAAGCCCGAAAAGTGAGGTTCGATATTATTTATTGTAGACTGTTTTCAGGTTATGGCGGCGTATGAGAGTCCGGTAGAGTCACAGCGGCAACATATTTAGTAAATAAAAAACACGCTTTAAAAAATAAAAAATAAATTTTAATAAATTTCAATTCACTATTCTTATAGTGCAGTAAAAAATCTTAATAAGCAATTATTATATTGTTATATCCAGATCAAAATTTGTAAACAATTCTAAATATTGATAAAATAAATAATAATAGTTTAAAATATTTTATTGTAAAAAAAGCGTGGGGTGCATGGTGTCAATTGTCAAGGATTGTCATTTTGATAACATCTTAAAAAGCACCCCACGCTTTTTTTACAATAAAATATTTTAAACTATTATTATTTATTTTATCAATATTTAGAATTGTTTACAAATTTTGATCTGGATATAACAATATAATAATTGCTTATTAAGATTTTTTACTGCACTATAAGAATAGTGAATTGAAATTTATTAAAATTTATTTTTTATTTTTTAAAGCGTGTTTTTTAGTTTTTTTAAACTATTATTTATTTTCTATTTTTTAGTTGCATTTTTTTCTTTCTAACTTTACCCCCTCACCTACAACCCCCAACCCCCCTAAACCCAACCCCCCAACATCCCCCACCCCATTTCCCCAAACCCCCCCCAAACCCCGCACCCTTACCCCCAATCCCCTAAACCCCCCTTACCCCCTCCTTATTTTACAAACCCCCGAACCACCTAAACCCAACCCCCCTAACACCGAACCCCCATACCCCCGGAAACCCCACCTCCCCCCCACCCGTCACCTGCCCCCCCCCCACCCCACCCCTCCCACACCCCCCACCCCGCCACCTACCGCCCCCCCTTCCAGTTCCATCATCAAACCCTTGTTACCATCTAGGCCTCTTACCCCCTCCCCATTTCCCACAACCCCCAAAATCACTTACCCCCGAAGCCCCCAACACCCCCACCCTATTTCCCGTAAACCCCCCCCCCCCCCAACCCCTAACCCCAACCGCCACACCCTAACACCCAACCCTCTAAACCCCCGACCCCCTTACCCCATACCCCATTTCCCCCCCCAACCCGCCACCTACCCCCCTTCCAGCTCCATCATCAGACTCTTGTTACCATCTAGGACCAAAGTACTCGTCAAAACGAATCAAACGAGCCCAAACTCGATGGGGTTGTTTCGTTTTATTGTGGAGTGCCTTTGGCCATCTTCCAGCTCCATCATCAGACCCTGGTTACCATATGGGATCAAAGTGCTCGTCAAGACGAATCAAACGAGCCCAAAATCGATGGGGTTGTGTCGTTTTATTGTGGAGTGCCTTTGGCCATCTTCCAGCTCCATCATCAAACCCTGGTTACCATATGGGATCAAAGTGCTCGTCAAGACGAATCAAACGAGCCCAAACTCGATGGGGTTGTGTCGTTTTATTGTGGAGTGCTTTTGGCCATCTTCCAGCTCCATCATCAGACCCTGGTTACCATCTGGGATCAAAGTGCTCGTCAAGACGAATCAAACGAGCCCAAACTCGACGGGATTGTGTTGTTTTATTACATAGTTCCTATGGCCACCATCCAGCTCCATCATCAGATCAGCTCCATGTTACAATAATATTGCATTGTCATCCAATTTACACATATGTGCAAAATTTCAGCTCAATCGGAAACCGGGAAGTGGGTCAAAATCGCGCCCTAAGGAGTCGGTTACAAACAAACATACATACAAACATACAGGTGAAGCTAATATAAAGCGTGTAAAAAAAACGACTTCGTGTCCTACGGGAATTTAATGTACTTAGATTTTACACTCCTTTCTTGCCTGTCACTACGAGTATCTTTTAATTTTCACCTCTTTGTACCTAAGTTTTTATTAAACTTTGTGTTGTACCAACCTTTCAGTTTGTTTATTTCATAAATCATATATCGTGACTATACATACATATAGACGACCAGATGGCCTAGTGGTTAGAGAACCTGACTATGAAGCTTGAAGTCCCGGGTTCGATTCCCGTGTCGGGGCAGATATTTGTATGAAAAATACGAATGTTTGTTCTCGGGTCTTGGATGTTTATTATGTATTTAAGTATGTATCTATCTATATAAGTATGTTTATCCGTTGCCTAGTACCCATAACACAAGCTTTCCTAACTTACTTTGGGACTGGGTCAATTGGTGTGAATTGTCCCGTGATATTTATTTTATTTATTATTTTATATCGACAAACGTTCAACATTTTGTTTTGTTGTAAGTACTTATATTATATTATTCAGTTACTTACGCCTAAATGAATGCAAGCAGTAACTCTACCATGAGTTTACACTAGTTTACGTGACTGTACTTGCTAGCGACGGCGTAAATTATTTGTATGGAGATTTGTGCAGCGCCTCTAGCGGTCACTTACGGAAGTACAATTCTAAGTACAATTCTCCATACAAATCATTTACGCCGTCGCTAGCGAGTACGGTCACTGTAAACTAGTGTAAACTCATGGTAGAGGTACAGTACGCTTAGTATAAGTTTTACTTCACCAAAATACTTCTCGATCGCGTTTACGTAAAAAAATCAATTACTAGGGAAACATGGACAGCGTCTCCGCGGCCGCGCGTCCATGTTTCCATAGAATTGAAATTTTTACGTAAACGCGATCGAGAATTATTGAAGTGAAGGAAAACTTATACTAAGCATACAGACTCTGATTAGGCATTGCATGGTTGAGTGCAGTACCTCTACCATGAGTTTGCACTAGTTCACAGTGACCGTACTCGCTAGCGACGGCGTAAATGATTTGTATGGAGAATTTTACTTCCGTAAGTGACCGCTAGAGGCGCTGTACAATTCTCCATACAAATAATTTACGCCGTCGCTAGCGAGTACGGTCACGTAAACTAGTGTAAACTCATGGTAGAGGTACAGTACGCTTAGTATAAGTTTTACTTCACCAAAATACTTCTCGATCGCGTTTACGTAAAAAAATCAATTACTAGGGAAACATGGACAGCGTCTCCGCGGCCGCGCGTCCATGTTTCCATAGAATTGAAATTTTTACGTAAACGCGATCGAGAATTATTGAAGTGAAGGAAAACTTATACTAAGCATACAGACTCTGATTAGGCATTGCATGGTTGAGTGCTGTACCTCTACCATGAGTTTGCACTAGTTCACAGTGACCGTACTCGCTAGCGACGGCGTAAATGATTTGTATGGAGAATTTTACTTCCGTAAGTGACCGCTAGAGGCGCTGTACAATTCTCCATACAAATAATTTACGCCGTCGCTAGCGAGTACGGTCACGTAAACTAGTGTAAACTCATGGTAGAGGCACTGACGTGTAAAATGTTTAACGATAGTAAAAGTATGGGTGCCTATTATAATATAGCTAAGTATATTATTATGTTTAAGTCTCTACGCATTTGTACATTTGATCACGTGAATTACTTAAAGTTAGATGCGATTAACTTGCAGCGGCTATAATACATACCTGCTATTACAATAATTCAAATGATGGTATATGTAGTTTTAGTACTAAACAGGTACGGTAATGCACATAATATACCTATGTGTACGATAGTCTCAGACGGAGGACAAAAGGCAACCGTTCATGTTAAGCCGCCGGGTATCTCGTAGCCGTGTAGCAACGAAAACGAAATTAAACGTAAACAGAAACTTGCGTGACTGGTCTGCTAATAAGCCGAGCGACGCGGGCGCTGCCGGTGCCGCGCCCCCATTCGTCGCTATGGCGCTGCGCTCGCAACTCCTGCGCAAAGGTAATCCCAATAACTCTATATATATATATATAAGTAGGTAATTTAATTATTCGAATACTTTTCTAGTGGCATAATTTTATCAAAAATAGTGAATGTAACGGTAAATAGTTAAGTGTTGTGTGTGCCGGTAGTGTTTTTTAGCCATGATGTCATGAAGGCCGAACATGTATAGACATAACATTTTTTTTAATACCACTTGCTTACTTAAAGTGTTTTTATACATACCAGGCGTTATCTTTTTATAGGAATGGAAACGTAATAAAGTACGTGGATTATGCTGTTTTACACAGCTTTTATTTTTAATGTATTAACTTAACTTATATTTGAAAGTGTTTTCTTATTTTTTCTATTGTGCTAAAACTTATAATGTAGTCAAGGTTGTGGGTTAAAGTTGGGTTGTAGTACAACATACAAAAATTACTTATATCGCTTAAGCAGTTAAGTAAGTCAGTGATACATAAAATATCAATCAAAAAAGTGCTTTAGGTACCTGTTTTTGACATCTACAAAATATTCACACATAGGTAAACTTATTTGAAAAACTTTTAAAACGCACGATTTTATGCACATGAAAAAATTAATACATGATACATAATAATTCAAGCAAGTACAAACAGGACTGGGTTAATACTTTAACTGTCCCAAAGATAATTTATGTACTTACCTAAGCATGTTCAGTGCATTAGGTACATGTAATGCACGGACAGTTAAAGTGTTAAGTTGTTCTGTCATGGAATGGAGGTCTTGAGATTAGCTCAATGGTACGATATTATTGCTGTATTGTCATCAGGATTACGCATAATTGCCAATTTTAATAAAACTAATCATAAATAATGTAAAAAAGCGTGTTAGAAAAGTCTCAATGGCGTAAAAGTGTCATGAATAATATTGGGTAGGTTTTATTTTACTGCAACACTTGCAAAAGTTGTGGACTTGATAGCGTAGCACAATTAACAAATAAGGAAAATGCTTGGAAAATGTTAAGTAATTGAATGTTAGTGAACTATTTTAATGCCAACATACTTAACTAATATTTACTAATCCGTTCAATCTTATAATCTGTACGTATTTATTTAAGTATATTAGGAATTCAGTAGGTAGGTACCTACTCTGACAAGTTATATTGCAGCGAATAGCCGAAGTACGCGGCTCTACTTACTTGCTATCATGTCTTTTAGCTACGTTAAGTTGACAGTAGGTATCTTGAAATAAATGTGATTAGCTACTTAGGTAGGGATGTAATATGAGATCATGCATCCTTAGTTGTCTTTAGGACCTACTTAGTGAACACGATTTTATGTTATAAAGATTATCTTAATACGACTTGATCTTCAGCTGCCTAGCCTCACTCTTTTGTACAGTCAAGTGTAAAAATATGGGTGCACACAACTTGCTCATAAATTGTCCCACAGCTCTTATGTCGTCGAATTAAGGTATAAGTAGGTATGTACGATGGGAGGATTAAATCGATACTTATTTTTTGCACTTGACCGTACCTACCTCGCAAAATGGTGTAGGTAAGCACTGTTTTAATTAACTTAAAAATGAATTAGTTAGATTTTACGAATAACATTAAAATGTAGGTACTTACCTACCTATTACGTATTCTATATTTAGGTATTTTACCACGTGGAATTAACACTTTAAATCCTCTACAGTGCAGGTTCATTTAAATGTAACAAATAACCTGATATGAGGCTAGATATATATTGAGGCTTCACTTCCTATATTTTGTCACACATTTAAAGTCAAAATCAAAATAACTGTATTAAATTTGGGCTACAACAAGGACTTACTAGGGGCGTTCAATAAAAAGTGAGAATGAGTATGTTATAAACAACTTTTACTAAATGTCATTTTATTTTTCGACATAGTCACCTTTTAGCATAATACACTTAGTATATCTTTTTTCTAAACTTAAAATTCCATTTTTAAAAAAGGTCTCATCTTGAGTACTTAAAAAATCTTGTACTGCAGCGACTACCGCGTCGTCGTCTTCAAATTTCTGGCCTCTCAGGTATTGTTTCAATCTCGGAAATAGGTAGAAATCACTGGGAGCGAGATCTGGTGAATACGGAGGATGCTTAAGGATATCGAACCCAGCATCACGAATTGCAGCCATTGCAACGGCGGACTTGTGTGCCGGGGCATTGTCCTGGTGGAACAGCACAACTTTCGAGAGTTTACCTCGCCGTTTTTCGCGGATCTCATTGCGCAATGTTGCTATTTGTTTGGCGTATAATGTGCCCGTAATAGTGGCTCCATGCTCGAGATACTCAATCATTAATACCCCTTTACCATCCCAAAAAACAGAGCCTATGACCTTACCGGCAGATGGGCTCACCTTGAATTTCTTCGGAGTTGGATATGATGGCCTTTTCCATGTCATAGACTGCAGTTTCGTTTCTGGGTCGTAATGATGGAGCCATGTTTCGTCCATTGTTATAAATCGCGCCAAAAAAAGTTCCCGGTCTTGCTGCATCAGGTTCAAAGCTTCTTGACAAATCTCTAGTCTAGTTTGTTTTTGCGTGTCAGTAAGCATTCTTAGTACCCAACGCGCAGATACCTTTTTCATACCCAAGCGTTCATGTAAAATATTATGCACGCTCTGAAATCTTTACATTTTTAGCAATAAAACGAACCATGACACGACGATCCGCCAAACTGAGTTTTCGACTTTTTTCACAATTTCTTCAGTTACTGCTGTAGCAGGGCGTCCGGAGCGGGGGTCGTCCATTGTCGATGTTCTTCCACGTCTAAATTCGGCGCACCAACGTGCGACTGTCGAATACGGAGGAGCATTGGACCCTAAAGTGTCCCGCAAATCCAAATTGACTTGGTCCGTAGAAAAATTTTTCAAACACAAGTATTTGATAACGGCGCGCAGTTCAATTTTCTCCATTTTCGCTAACGTACTCAATAGCATTGCAAAGAAATTACCGTATATTTTTTTAAACAAAAGACAGTTAGTTTTTTTTTTCATAGCAATCAGCTAGATAGATTAGCTTTACCGGCCAGTATTTAATTTCGTAATATTGAAAGAGTTTGCATCTCATTCTCACTTTATATTGAACGCCCCTCGTATAAATATAGAAGAATATACCACACCAGTTCGGAAAATCCCTAAGTATTTAGAAGAATCCGGCAAAAAACAAAGACAACAATGTAATATAATAGAGGCTCTATGACGACTGTGACGACATGTGATGTGACGGCCTCGACTAACCTTGAAAAGTTTTACATCACAAATATCACAATAATATTTAATTGAATAGTTGCAAGTTTGACTGCATCTGTAACCCAATCTCCACATGCATGAATAAATCATTTCATTTCATTTCATTTAATTTCATTTCATTTCATTTCATTTCATTTCATTTCTTTTCATTGGCAGCAGATCGCGTTATTTACATGTATTATTTTTCAGTGAAATAATGTGTCCTGGATTTTGCAATTTGCTTAACTTATGCATATTTTGCAAATGGGGCAACTTAATTAGACTGTTTACTGATTAAAAATAATTTGTACGTAAAATATTATGTACCTACCTAGTCCCTGGTACAGTCGAAGAAACTGAATCACGTAACAGTGTGCCCTTTTCTTTGCAAATGTCATGGCGACATTCCATACATCTGCGATAGGGTTACCTATCACAATTTAGAATTATTTTTTTCCGAATATTTAAAATCCCGAATGCTTCATTTATCCGAATGCATTTTTTTTCTGAAACTGTAAATATTTCAGGATTTTTATAAAACAACCCTAACCTAACTTATAGGTCGATGTCGTGTCGATGGTCCTAAAATAAATCCTGAAATATTTACAGTTTCAGAAAAAAATGCTTTCGGACAAATGAAGTTTTCGGGATTCTAAACCTTCGGAAATAAAATTTTCTAAACATCGATAGGATCCCCTGCGATAGAAATCATCGTGAAATTGGTTGTGAAAGGGTTCCACCCTGTTACGCGATTCTGTTTCCTTGACTGTATATTTATTTCTATATAATATCTAAGTTTGGCTATTTGCTGTCAGTGAAAGGGATTGTGGATGTCCACAGTATTCGCAGTAAATGGCGGCCAAGTGCGGCAGTTACACGAGCTGAAAGGGCCCGAGCGAGCTGGCGTGGCCAGACTGAGGGAGGTCCTCGAAGATCGTCTGCAGGACATCAAGCGAGCCAAGACCTTCAAGCATGAGAGAGTGATCACATCACCCCAGGATACTAAGGTTTACAGGATATTAAGGTTACTTTAATTTCTGACCCATCGTTGAAGGTTCTTACAATGTCGCAAAAATTTTCCTCGTAAAGAAATGCGATGTCATTACGACATTCTTTGCTGGATCATGATTTATGTAGCTGGTTTGACAGTACAGTCATAAACAAATAAGCATATATAAGGATTAATAGCTTAAAAGATCTACATACTCTCTTATTACGTTGCCAATAGCGTCATGTAGAGATGTTCACCTTGTGGAGGAAAAAAATTTTGAAAAACAGACAAATAACTCCGTACCTAAACAAAAAAGTGTTGAAAAAAAAATGCTTAAACAATTTGACTTAGTTTGACAACAATTTACACTTAGAACAAATTAGTCATGCCTGTATTCGGAATAGGTACGCTACGTATCCTACCTTTATCTTAAATGTCGAATCACGACTATAGCCATTTGCTCCGAATAGAAAATGTCAACATTTAAAGTCTTCTATTATACGTAATGCTTACAGAAAAAAACTAAACATTTAAAGTAAATATTTACAGGTGCAGCCGTGAACGTTCAACACTAACATGTCATAATTATCTGACGATTTCACGTGGATCCGATATGCTCACTAGACTTTTAGTTACGGGCAATTACTTATGTTCCAAGCTATAGCACTAGCTAGATTTAGAGAGTTGATGATGCTGAATGTATTTACGTTAAATTTCAGGTGAGGGTGCAAGGAGCGGAAGGAGAATTCCTGAATTTCTGCGCAAATAACTATTTAGGATTATCGGTAAGTTAAGTAGAGGGCCCCACCTGCGTATAATACGATTAATTCGGAGTGTCATTAATTAGAATCATTAACGTCTCAATTACTTAGTTTAATTAATATATGGGTGGCTTGATAATTATTTTTTGTAATGCATTGTTATAAAGTGAATTATGCTGTTTTTAAAACCTTTTATTTGTCCTTTTATTTTTGTGTCTAATCTCTAGACCAGTGGTGGTGTAGGGGTATGGCACGCGGCACGGAATGCTGAGGACCTGGGTTCGATTCCCAGCATTGGTCTTTTTTCTGGGGTTTTTTCTGTGCATCTATATTTCAGTTTGTATTTAGTACGAAATGTATGATTTCACGGGATGACCGTAAAAGTAATAAAAAAAAATGAAGTTGAAAAAATAAGTACAAAAAAAGATACTTCATAGCTAACCTTTTATTTAATTGACTTGCAATGCAAATGTATGTTACTTAACTACCTACTTATTTTTGTTAAGGTCTAAGTTTGCAAGTCGTATCACCTACTTATAGCGATTGTATTGAATTGAAAAGTACGGATATGTAGTTAAGTTGACAATAAAAGTACAGTCAACAAAAAAAAACGGCAAAAAATCTTGTGATAAAAATGAAATTAATACAAATAATACAATTTCCTATGCTGTTTTTGCTATCTTTACTCGTAGTTAATCTCATTGCTGTGTCCCTTATTTGCAGAATCATCCCGAAGTGGTGGAAGCAGCAAGGGAGGGCTTGCGCAAATATGGCGCTGGTCTCAGTTCCGTGAGATTCATTTGCGGAACTCAAACTTTACATAAGGTTAGTTAACGTTATTGGTATCTCCTAGCGTTTTTCGCTGACATAAAGCAATAATCCCTGTCACACTCTCTATACTAGTTCGAAAAGGATAATTAATGTTCCAATATCAGCATACCGGTAGGTACATGAGGTCAAGTAGTTCAAAAATTTATTCAAAAATCTCATTACGTATGCGTAGAGATATCGTTCGTCTCGTATTATTAACTACCCCCTCAAGCGGCGATCTCCATTTTGAGATAAAAAACCGGCCAAGAGCGTGTCGGACAATCCCAAGGTAGGGTTCCGTAGCCGTTACGAAAAAATCAAGTAATATTTTTTAAGGATTTCGTATGTGTACGGAATCATCCAAGTTTAGGTAGGTATGTTTTATACGTTAGGCTACTATTTACTCTTATACTACAAATAATTTCCAAGCAATCTTAGCCGCTATAATTTTCCTAGTAAATTTGATATATTTACTACCATTCTGAATTTTTTCAATATTTTCCACGGGCGATTTTAATGAAAATTTTCACTTTAAAGTTGAATATTTCGCAAACAGATCACTGAATAGAAAACTCATGTTAGCAACCCCGCAATGGTTTTAAAAGACCTAGCCAACGATACCCCACACTATAGGGTTAGTCGAGAAAAAAAATCTCCCCCCTTTACGTATATGGGAGGTACCCTAAAAAAAACTTATTTAGTTTTTTTTATTTAATCACATTGTCGGCCTGACTGATATATACTAGGGGCGTTCAATAAAAAGTGAGAATGAGTATGCTATAAACAACTTTTACATAATGTCATTTTATTTTTCGACATAGTCACCTTTTAGCATAATACACTTAGTATATCTTTTTTCTAAACTTAAAATTCCATTTTTAAAAAAGTTCTCATCTTGAGTACTTAAAAAATCTTGTACTGCAGCGACTACCGCGTCGTCGTCTTCAAATTTCTGGCCTCTCAGGTATTGTTTCAATCTCGGAAATAGGTAGAAATCACTGGGAGCGAGATCTGGTGAATACGGAGGATGCTTAAGGATATCGAACCCAGCATCACGAATTGCAGCCATTGCAACGGCGGACTTGTGAGCCGGGGCATTGTCCTGGTAGAACAGCACAACTTTCGAGAGTTTACCTCGCCGTTTTTCGCGGATCTCATTGCGCAATGTTGCTATTTGTTTGGCGTATAAAGTGCCCGTAATAGTGGCTCCATGCTCGAGATACTCAATCATTAATACCCCTTTACCATCCCAAAAAACAGAGCCCATGACCTTACCGGCAGATGGGCTCACCTTGAATTTCTTCGGAGTTGGAGATGATGGCCTTTTCCATGTTATAGACTGCAGTTTCGTTTCAGGGTCGTAATGATGGAGCCATGTTTCGTCCATTGTTATAAATCGCGCCAAAAAAAGTTCCCGGTCTTGCTGCATCAGGTTCAAAGCTTCTTGACAAATCTCTAGTCTAGTTTGTTTTTGCGTGTCAGTAAGCATTCTTGGTACCCAACGCGCAGATACCTTTTTCATACCCAAGCGTTCATGTAAAATATTATGCACGCTCCCCGTTGAAATCTTTACATTTTCAGCAATAAAACGAACTGTGACACGACGATCCGCCAAAACTGAGTTTTCGACTTTTTTCACAATTTCTTCAGTTACTGCTGTAGTAGGGCGTCCGGAGCGGGGGTCGTCCATTGTCGATGTTCTTCCACGTCTAAATTCGGCGCACCAACGTGCGACTGTCGAATACGGAGGAGCATTAGACCCTAAAGTGTCCCGCAAATCCAAATTGACTTGGTCCGTAGAAAAATTTTTCAAATACAATTATTTGATAACGGCGCGCAGTTCAATTTTCTCCATTGTCGCTAACGTACTCAATAGCATTGCAAAGAAATTACCGTATATTTTTTTAAACAAAAGACAGTTAGTTTTTTTTTTCATAGCAATCAGCTAGATAGATTAGCTTTACCGGCCAGTATTTAATTTCGTAATATTAAAAGAGTTTGCATCTCATTCTCACTTTATATTGAACGCCCCTCGTATATTCATGCCAAATTACAGCTTTCTAGTAGTAACAGTCTCTGAGCTTAGCCGCGGACAGACAGACAGACAGACGGACAGACATGGCGAAACTATAAGGGTTCCTAGTTGACTACGGAACCCTAAAAAATCGCTACGACACAGTGAAATAAAAGAGGCGCAAAATTTAAATATAAAATTTAAATAGTTATGAAGAAAGTGGCGACTTTTCATTTCACCTATTGCTGTGCTCTAGCTAAGCTAGCTTTCTAAGTACATGCTCACCCACTTTTTGTAGATAAGTTCAGTATTGTTGTTTATTACGGTACAACAAAGTAGGTACTAAGGGGTTTAGCTACTTTCCTACCAAATGCTATTGAGATAAGTAAAATCTGACTAGACTTTTATACTTAGGTGCCGTGTTATCACGAAAAACTAACGCATTTATGCTCAACACACATGTCAGTTTAAGAAAAAAGCTTTGTTAAGATGTTTTTCGGCTTCTGTAATAAGACGTCAAGTGAAATCTGATAACTCACCGCTTGCTTATTTTGTCAGGAACTAGAGCATAGACTGGCGCAGTTCCATGGTCGGGAGGATGCCATCCTGTACGGCTCGTGCTTCGACGCCAACGCTGGTCTATTCGAGTCCATGCTGACGCCAGAAGACGGAGTGTTTTCGGATGCGCTCAACCACGCCTCCATCATTGACGGAATACGGCTCTGTAAGGCGCAGAAACACCGCTATCCACACAGGGACTTAAGTGGTAGGCTTCTTTTTATTAACATGATTCATTCGATGCATACCGACGGGTATACACCTACCTACCTACCTACTCCAATTCATATGTTCGAGTCGATGCTAACCTACCTAACATCAAAGATTCTAAAGAGCTCTTACTCACACAATGCCACCTCTGATAATGTAACGAAGACAGAGAGAACATTGGACACAATATGAACTTGAGTGCAGGTTTAATTATACATTAGGTACCTAATTAGACCATACCTATCTTCTACGGGATATACCTTAGTAGCTGGTCATGACCATTAATGAGCTCCTGATATTTCGACGCTTCTATATACACGGATAGACTGGTCTGCCCAGAGGTCATGCCGCTGGTAAATACCTATGTCGAAATATTGGGAGCTCATTAAGAGTAATTACGTATTAAAATCCGTAAAAAATATGTCTAATTATTTGTGACTCATTAAAACTGTTACTGTGTTTCGGTGCTTCCTCAAAGATTATGAATTTCCTATAACTCCCAGTTTGCTCTAGGTTATGTATGTATATAATTATGTATGTATGTTAGTCTTTAAGGTATTTTGATATGGGCCTATGCAGCCTGAAATAAAATTATTCTATTCTATTCTATTCTATTCTATTCTATTCTATTCTATAACACGTTTATCTACGATCTTCTTTACGACTCTACATATAGCCAGTACCCGCTATACTCATAGATCTAAAACACTTAACTTCAGTAAATCTGAAAAAATTTAATTAAAATCATGGTCATTTTCGCGTTCATAATCAACGCTGATTGTTACTACCTCATTTACAAACCGTTCACATTTTCATGAAATATTCGGCATCTCCACAAGAAGACAGTAAAAACTTCAGGTCACTTTGACAGAATTGGAGCACTTGCTGGCACACAGCGATGCTCGCATCAAACTAATAGTGACGGACGGAGTGTTTTCCATGGATGGCAACGTGGCACCACTTCCGGGACTACGCGAATTGGCTGACAAATATCGCGCGCTGCTGTGCGTCGACGACAGTCATGCTACCGGCTTCTTCGGAGCCACAGGCCGGTGAGTGGACCATTCATCATCTTTGTAACCAGAGCAGCACAACACTGCTGCACAGCTGAATATAGGACCGTTGTAGGTACGCTGTCTGTAGGTACCTGGTGCACATTGTATGCGTGCACTGGTGCCCAACCGAAACCACCATATCTAAATCTCGTGACTGCAACTCAGAAGGGGGTCCTACGCTGCGTCTTCTTGATCCATGGTTACCTTTTACTATCCTTTTTATGACACTTTGTGAGCCGGCCCGAAGGTAGAGCAAAGGGAGAGGTTACTCTAGGCGTCAATAATTGGAAGAAAAAGCCGCAAAATACCAATTTTTGCAGCGGTTTCTGAGTAGCATGTTGTTATGAGGAGAGACTAATCGTCGACAAGAGGCAACATCACTGAACTCCGATCAAAGGCTTAAGCCAGCGCTGCCTCTCGATCTTCACTATTAGAAATTATTTATTAGGCAGGTATATACGCTTATTAAAACTCCTTACGTCCTATTCCAGGGGTACAGAAGAATACTGCGGCGTAATGGGCGCAGCAGATATCATTTGCTCTACGTTGGGGAAGGCTGTAAGCGGCTCAGCAGGAGGGTACACCACAGGACCCAAAGAACTGATCACCCTGCTCCGGAATGTCTCGCGCCCGTATCTGTTCTCTAATGCGCCCCCGCCCCCTGTAGTAGCTGCTTCTTTGAAGGTAAAATCTATACTAATATTATAAAGCTGAAGAGTTTGTTTGTTTGTTTGCTTGAACGCGCTAATCTCAGGAACTACTGGTCCGAATTGAAAAATTATTTTTGTACTCGTATTGAGCAGTCCATTTATTGAGGAAGGCTATAGGCTATAGAACATCACGCTACGACCAATAGGAGGGGAGCATCAATGATAAACGTGGACGAAGTCGCGGGCATCAGCTAGTTTACTGTAGGTACGTGTGTATGTCACTGAACTCCTCCTAAACGGCTGGACCGATTTGAATGAATTTTTTTGTATGCGTTTGGGTGGCGCCCTGGATGGTTTAGATTCACAAATCAGCCCGGCAGATGGCGATGCAGTCGGTATCTAGTTAATATATAAGTAATAATACGAATTCTGTTATAGCTAAATGTTCTTCAAAGAAAATTAGTTCTGAGTCAGAACTTCTGACACTAAAATGTAATAAGCACCGATCTGACTGCCAGTCTTGAAAAATATTTAACACGGTAACGGTACCCGCTTGATCGCGACGGGATTCACAAAATCAGTTCTTCATTTATTACGAAAATGGTCAACATTCACTTTCTGTAATTGCACGTTGCCTACATAGAACAAGACTCGACTGACCAACTCATATCTGGAGACTATACAGTGCTATCTTTATCTAAAGAGCAAAATGATGAGCTCAACTTGACATTATTTAGGTAAATATTTGTTAGAATAAAGTGTCTCGCCACTCTCTGTTAAGTTCCCGTTATTTTATGTGACAGATATTTATGATGCCGTCTCTGATTAATGGAATAAAATAAACAACCCCTTTCCCGTCAGTCCTTAGACCTGGTGGAAGGCAGCAGCGAGCTCCGTGACCGGCTGCAGCAGAACACACGTGCTTTCCGCGAGGGTTTGAAAGCAGCAGGGCTTACGGTCGCAGGGGACGACCACCCCATCTGCCCCGTCATGGTTGGGGAGGCACCCTTGGCCGTCGAGCTTGCGTCTGGCATGCTGAGTAAGTTATCATGAAGCTATTTGTACCGTCAACCAGTTTAATTCCAGGGCCACCATAGTAGAACTGTAGCGGCTTCTAGCGCCATCTAGTCGTCAATTTGATAAATCACTATGTTTAGTTCTGTGCACGTTCTGTGTGTTTAAGTCTCTGGGTCTATATTATAGTGGTTAGGCTGTGCGTTGTCTGTCAACCTATCAGTCACAATATAATACCAAAGATCAGTCACAGAAGCTTGGAGAGCTGTTAGGTTCAGATGCTACATCTTCTACCTATCTGTTGTCTATATAGTGAAGGATTCAAAATCATTCCTTCGTTCGTCACTTACTGAAGAGAAATATTTCGTTTAACTCTTGTATTGTCGCGTGTTTCAGAGCGAGGTATCTACGTAGTGGCATTCAGTTACCCCGTGGTGCCGAAGGGCGGCGCGCGGGTGCGCGTGCAGCTGAGCGCTGCGCACGCGCCGGCCGACGTCGAGCGCGCCGTCCACGCCTTTGCGGAGGTCGGGAAGGCCATTGGACTTATTAAGGGTTGAATGTTAAGCACTATAAAATGGTCTGTCTGAGTATAGTCGACCAAATGCTTTACTATTATTTAATGACAGTTCCTACATCAGAATAAAAACAATAAGGCTGATTGTCACATTGACTTGTGAATGAAAATAGTCTTTACTGAAAACCCTCAGGGTGGCAAAGGAATTTATTGGTCGACTATACTTATGCAAGTATATGTTCGTGATTTTGTTAAAAACTATTGATCTGATTTGGATGGGGTATTTTCACATTCTAAACCCTAAAATATTTTGTATTGCGTATTGAGGAAGTAAAAACGTAAAGTGATATAGTTTCACTCTAAATATCACGAGTAAAAGTGTCGGGGGGTCATCCAAAAATCACGTGATATTTTAAAGCAAATTTTAACCCTCGACGCGGGCGACATATGGTAAAGATAAAGTAAAGCAATAAAGTTTTTAGACAATTATCCCTTTTCATTTATTATAATCCCCCTTCCCAAAAATGGTATGAATTATTCGCACAACCGATAATAACGAGTAATATTTCTCCAATTATACTTGCCTACCGCCTTTCGTGTTGCTGCAATTTACTTCTAACACACTCTCCCTCTCTTTGTACTCCTAAAACAGGAGCACAGAAATAGCAATAAGAGGAATAGAAATATAACCCAACCCATAGCAAAATACAAACAATTTCTCCACATTAGAAGCAAACACCAAGAAAAAGCGCCGACATGTTGGAAGGAATATGTACAAACGGTAGCATTATTAATCCTCTTATGTTTAGTCTGTGGTTTGGAGTGAAAGAGTTTCACTTGACCAAAATAAAACATGTTCGTGTGTAATAATTGATCTATTAACAATAATTTATTACATGTAATAAAACTCACGCACTTATTGAAAATCACGTAACACCGAGTGCGACCACACTGTATATATTATTTCTCTACGCTCATATAAAGTCACCGTTAAATTATTTCTTAATTATTGTTTACTATTTACATTGGTATCGTTCTCACTCTTCGCCGTTATTGCAACTTATAAATTATAGGGATGGATTTCATATATATTAAGAGTGAAGAAAAAACTTAATTTATAAATACATAGTAAAATAATTAAAATCCTAAAAGCTAATCTAACATCAGATGTGGTCAAATTGCACTTTACTGCATGTATGGTCCGTGAACAGGCTGAATATTTATATTGCGTTATAAATAATAATAAAACCAAATTAAAAATAGCTCACTAGGACATAATATAGTAATTATGAAATGTTTTTTTAAAAGACGATAATGTTGTGACTTACCAAGTATCTGCGATGGTTCTCGTATGAGTGCAATCAATTAGACACCAAATTTACCGGACATAAAGGCAAAAATTAAAAATAAAACAGTAATTTTAGTCCACTTTTCTTATAATTGATCAAACCACGCATTATACAATATTCTCATGTGAGAAACATCCTTAACTTTTTACCCGACTGCAAGGACAGGGTTATTAGACATACTGACCCGCAGACAGCAAAACACCGCAGACACTTAGTCTGTCAACACCCGAATTTCTTCATATTTAAAAATGCAAACGTACAACCGCAACAGCTCTACCGTTGTCCTTTTATCGACTACTATGGCTCATCCCTTATAGTTCTATTATAAATCTCTTCGTCGTAAAAATATTGACTTTGAGAAACTATCCTTACAGACGATAGCTTGGAGGGTTTCCATTTCACTACCACGCCGAACGCCTACAGTATATTTGTCGTGTGGACGTAAGATTTCTTGAGATCATTGTCTTGTGAGCAATCCCTTTCATTTACCTCCATGTAATACTTCGAGTGTGAGTATAGAAGTGCAATTTGTTCCCTCATTGGCCTACACCTAATACATTTGGTTTTGCAGGACCTGAAACGAAAGAGATAGCGCACATGTAATAAGACCAGAATTATTTTGATGAATTTTGTTTTATATATAAGTACTTAATTTTCTGATTAAAATATAGTTTGACTGATAAGTGATAAGCAATCTTAAACATCCTGCGTTAATGTGAATTAATTCAATAACTGATAAGAAGTTAGATAAATTCTTACTACTAAATAAAACTTATAGTCCGACAAGCTCGTGCGCGACCTTCCGCGGAACCCTGTCGCAGTCAGTATTTGCCGCAGTTATTAAAAACAATCTTGTTAAGGACAGAGAGGCTCCCTGCGGCAGGGTTCCGCCGAGCGCCGTGCACGAGCTTGTCAAGGTATAGCAAAGATTATACGGCGCAATCGTTTTAATAAAGTGATATACGTTTACGGCCAATGCCTTTTCAAAACAAAAACATACTGTCGTTATGATGTGTCATACTCATGGCATAGAAATAAAATCAATCCTGATTTTATCTGGCCTCCACGTTCAAGCAAAATATGTAGGTAAAGATGCTATATCAACATGGAACAGATTATAATAACCATTCTTTTCTTGTACGTATATATTTTTTGGTCGATAAAATAACGTTGTTTTGTGCAACTTACGTAATCAATTGTTATTTTTATTGCTTTACGATTTTTACGCTACTTCAATTAAATGCTCGGGTGTATTTGGTAAAAACACGGCACAGATTATAGAGGTATGTCCTACCCTAATTTTAAACGGTTGAGAGTAAGAAATGGTGAATGTGATTGTAATTCGGAGCGCGTTAGACCTATAGCCTATAGGTTTGATTTCCACTTTCAGCTTCAGGTATTCTATTATCGTCTTGGTTAGCAATTCACGTACTCGTATACTTACTTGGTGTGACGGTACTGGTGGTGGCGGCAGATGGCGGCGCCGCACTGGCAGTGGTGGCTGGCGGTGCCGTGCTCGTTGGTTTCTGGAAATAACGACATCGCTTATGAAAACAAATAAATTACTATTAGAGTCAGCTGCAGAGAAAAGGTACCTTGTAACGGCGGTAACCATACCGCGGGGTACCTTTGCAGCTAACCGTATACGAAGGAAGGTATTCCATCTTAGCCACCTAGGTTGAGATGACAATGCATCTGCAATATTTCTGATATTGGAGGTAAGTACCTACAGACAACGGTGCAGATCGCTTAACTTAACATCAAGTGGTAGTTTATATTGTTAATATTCCGGTCATTTGCACATAGGGCGTTGCTTCATCTTTTATAATGCAGCTGCTAAGGTACGGAATTCGCTTCCGTCGTCTGTTTTTCCGCATAAGTACAACCAGCCAGACTTTATGATGATGTCCTCCATGTCGTATCCGACAAAGGCGAACCTTTAAGCTCATTTGTTACTTGTGTGCCCGAATACGGCTGGGTTATTCAATGCCAGACTTTATAAGCTGTCGCTGAACCAATTAGATACATGTTCGACCTTATTTGCACTTACGATTACAATCAGGTGATATAGAGGTTAATCGCTGGTCCGTTTGCTCCGTACTTTACTTGCCTCGTTTCAAAAAGCAGTAAGAGCAAGAACACTAACCTAAATGAGTTACTGGTATTCACACAAACTTGAAACGTGAAACTTACAACGAGCATTGCTATCCTGTTTTGCAGCTCATCGACCCGCGACGAGAGCGTAGAATTGAGCGCCGCTAGCTCTTGTTTGAGCTCGTCTTCTCTCTTCACGCTGGCCGTGATGTTGGCCACGGTCTCATTGCTTCTGTCGACTAGCGCTTGAACAATCTTCTTTACTTCCTCGACGCCCGCCGCGGCCGCGACGGCCTGCTTCTTCGTAGATGTTAGTGTGCCATCGAAGCCGGTGATCTGGGGATAATACGTTCGTTGAGTTATTTTTTGTAATGCTATCAGCGTTTACTGCAAGCAAAAGTATACAAACTGGGTTATGCCGATATTTTTTATTTATTCTAGTTCTAGCTTAGACAGCCCCAGGCGAAGCTGGTAGTACACACGACTAATATTCTAAACGTCAGGGACATTTACTTGCGATCCAAAGTTGCCGATGATTCGCTGCAGATCAGCAATTCTCCGCGGCGTGTCGGCCAGTTTGGGCGCGTCAGCGAGCTGTCCCGACACCGCCGCCACTTCTGCCGCAGTTTTCTCCCCCCGCTTACGAGCTCGTCATATTCTAGTTCTAGCTTAGCCAGCTTCAGGCTAAGCTGCTAAGTAGCACACACGGCTAATATTCTACACGTAATGGACACTTACTTGCGACCCAAAGATACCGACGGTCCGCTGTAGATCAGCGATTCTCCGCGGCGTGTCGGCCAGTTTTCTGCCGCAGCCTTCTCCCCCCGCTTACCAACTCGTCATATTCTAGTTCTAGCTTAGACAGCTTCAGGCTAAGCTGGTAAGTAGCACACACGGCTAATATTCTAAATGTAATGGACACTTACTTGCGACCCAAAGTTGCCGACGGTCCGCTGTAGATCAGCGATTCTCCGCGGCGTGTCGGCCAGTTTGGGCGCGTCAGCGAGCTGTCCCGACACCGCCGCCAGTTCTGCCGCAGCCTTCTCTACCCGCTTCACGAGCTCTTCATGTTCTAATTCCAGCTTGGTCAACCGCGCGCTGAGCTGGCTCGCGTTAGCTCGCAGCTGGCGGGAAGCTGTGTCGCAGCTTTGCAGAGCGTCGCCCACGCCGCCGCTTGTCGTTGATACTGTTTGATGAAGTTTCTATTAAGCCGAGGGATAGATACGGTACGGTACGATACGGTAGATATGGTCGACCAAGTAAATGCTTTCTTGCTTTACCATTTTTTATGACAGTCCCTACATCAGAAGAAAAACAATAAAGCTGATTGTCATATTGAGTTTTTAGTGAAAATAGTCTTTGATGTTTTAAGCCATAGAACTGACATTGAACTTTCGGGTGGTAAAGGAGTTACTATAGTCGACTATGAATGTATTTTTTCAAAATCAAAATACAGATAATATTGTGTGCTTGAAAATTATTATTCAAATAGTATAGATATAAAAAGTACTTTATTTCCCCATGCCACTGGGTTTGATCTACCGTCTTTCAAGAATTCAAATCTTTTGAGTCTCTAAATTATTCAGCATTATGTGCGGAATCTCGAATACACCTACGATGTTCTTAGAAGTATGTAATTCATTGCGACATTTTCAATACATCTATTAAATATGCTATGCTTACCTACCTATGTTCTTTAAAGTAGTTTCATTATATTGTTTTAACAACGGATAAGGCTGAAACATATTCTAATGACGGCCGGATAGCCTAGTTGTTAGAGAACCTGACTACGAAGCTTGAGGTCCCGGATTCGATTCCCGGTCGGAGCAGATATTTGTGTGAAAAATACGAATGTTTGTGCTCGAGTCTTGGATGTTTAATACGTATTTAAGTATGTATTTATCTATAAAGTATGTTTATCCGTTGTCTAGTACCCACAGTACAAGCTTTGCTTAGTTTGGGACTAGATCAATTGGTGTCAATCGTCCCATGATTATTTATTTATTTATTTATTCTAATGTAAATAAAGTACCTAAGTAGGCAGTGCTTGCTTGTATATGAATACCGGGGACAATAAAAGCTTAATAATATTATAAACGCGAAAGTTTGTATGGATGGATGTTTGTTACTCTTTCATTGTAAAACGATTTGACGGATTCTGATGAAATTTAGCACACAGATAGTTTATAACCTGGATCAACATATAACTCCGCGGGATAGAAATAAACAAATTCTTCGCAGACGGATTGGCGGGCAACAGCTAGTTTGGGCGTAATATTGTGAATTTGTTATGAAAGTAGGTAGGTAAGTACTTGTGCAGTGCACAACTGTGGAATGTGTGAATAGTGATTTCTTATTATTTATAATACATTATGTTGTCCACTAGTGTTCAGCCAGCCCGTCATTAGATTATTGACCAAACAGACGGACGACTAGCGTCAACATTTGATGCTATTAACTCCCGATACACGTAACAAACACAATGACATTGAACGGTTGTTGTTATACGATTAGTCAATATCTCATGTAAGGTAAAGAAAACTGTTCAAACTTCTGAAAATTAACGCGCGATATGATGTAGTGTTCACGTTCAGGGGTCAAACACGCAGAAGAATTCATACATACTTATTCTGTTATTTTTTTGATGAATTATGAGCACGTATTTTTATGGATTCAATAACACACAAAAAAAACACAGAGTTACGTCTAAGGTCACATTGTTCATTTAATCCTTTAGACGACAAGTTCAACCAAACCGGTTTGGCGATAACTAATGTTTAACTTTGAAACAACACAGATTTAGCATTGATTTGGCGTAATTCACATTGTTTGAAATATTCAAATGAAAATATTTATATGTTCAAAAAACTTACATTATAGTAACAAGCGATAAGGTCGCCCATTGCGTATTTTGTGTTTAATGCATATTACTGCTGATCTGTACCTACTGCTTTTTACGTGGTGTTCAATAAAGAGTCACTGTATTGTAATTTGTAGGGTATTGTAACAAGGATCGTAGGGTATTGTAACAAGGATCGAGTTAGGTTAGACAGTTATAGTTAACTAGCCGTTGCCCGCAATCACCAAAGAATTCATTTATCACTACCCCGCCGGAACTATACGATTTTCCGGGATAAAAAACTACGTATTCTATGTCTTTTCCCGGGACTCACACTATCTCTATATGGAATTTTATTTTAATCGACAGAGAGACATAAACACAGACACAGTTTCGCATTTATAATATTAAGTACGGATATGGAAGTATGGATTTCGTAACTTTTTTCACTTTGCCATTCTGTTCATTAGCAGTTTTAAGGGATGGGAAGCAGGACAATCGCTCATTTTATAGAATCGAAAAAGGCGACTACAAAATGTTCTTTCCGTGTACCTTTCAAATATAAAGATTTTTCACTTTTATAAGGATGCAGTTAACTTGATTTGTGTTACGGGAGTAGAACTTGAAACTTGACTTGTTTATTTATTTATTCTTTAAATTTTATGACACTTTAGACCCATTACCGTAATGTGAAATGCAAATCAATTATGAGATATTATATCCAAGTATGTTTGTATTCGATAGAAGTGTTTCTAGTTATTTATTCAATTTATAATATGGTTAGCGAGGTTATTGTCTGTTTATCTTCATACATAAATTATTCATATTCATAATAACGAACATTACAATAACTACAATAAGCCTCTAAGGGCAAGTTTTTGCCAGGATACTACAAGTTTAACTGTATTAAAATAATGATTAAATTGATAAAGGACAAGTTATTCTGAAGGCCATCACGTTGTCGACAATAACATAAACAAGCTTGATTTTCCTTTAAAACTGGCATAAATTACATGAAATTAAATTATCATATCTCACACAACGAAAGGCATTTCAAAAACATTAATTCTGAAAACACTATACTCGAGAGCGGAGGAAGGCAATCAGATAAGATAGGTACTAAGTTATATAATTTGGGAAAAAATCTGACCCGTTTTAGTGATCCTTTTATTTCACTATGTCGGATTTCAATACTCTTGATTGTAATTATTTCTTTACTATATCTAGGAATATATTGTATACAGGAAGCTGCGCTAGCTCTACATTTCATATCTATTTTTGAACTAATTCATTGTCGCATTGTGTTACGGTCGCGAGTGAGCAAAGTAATTGTTTCAGTTTATTAATTCATTGTATTTCTAACAGATTTTAACCTTCTGACCAATCAAAATCAATCTAGCTATGTCGATATCGTGGTCTACCATAACACTTAGGTACTATTAACTTTGCATGACGAATATCGATCGCATGTAGGTACAATTAATGTCGAAGGCGTTTACGAACGAAATACGACCACGTGGTGGAACAATAAATTTAAACTATTCAAGGCTTTAGATAGTGGGATGGTAAAAGTAAGCCATGGTGAGTAATAAGCTTCACAACATGCAAATCCCTGCGGTCTCGCGTAGGCGGACGAATCTGCTGTTGACTCGAACATTACAGTGTAATACCTGCTTAGGGTGTCTTTCCACCAGACATCTACGTTGCTATGGATGCGTTTCATATTCACCAATCATATTCATTAGTCCACATAAATAGTTTTATAGAACTTAATGTTGGAAACGGGTTCAACTGAGCTATACACCGTGAAATTTTAGTGGTTGCTTTCCCGAAACGAGGTGATTTAGTTTCGATTGTACAATCGATTTATAATTACTATTTTGACTAGAGTCAAAAATCCAATTGTGAAAAACGAAAGTCGAAAATGACCGCAAACCAATAGTAACGCTTCGTTGGTACAAGTAGCGTACGATCGTACGATAGGTTAGGTACCAACGAAGCGTTACTATTGGTTTGCGGTCATTTTCGACTTTCGTTTTTCACAATTGGATTTTTGACTCTAGTCAAAATAGTAATTATAAATCGATTGTACAATCGATACTAAATCACCTCGTTTCGGGAAAACAACCACTAAAATTTCACGGTGTATACACGATGATTTTTAATCGGTGATCAGGAACCAATTTTTTTTAGATCAGTATTCGGTGGCGATCACGGTTAAGTCGCAGTTACATGAAACAAAACGTCTATTTTTTGTAATTATGATTATTTAGAAAACACATTTTTTGATTTAAATCATTGTCAGCTTACACATGAATTAGTTTATGAGCTTAAAAACTCTTTGAAAAGTCAGTTTCATAAACAAACTTTGACGCGAGACCTGTCAAATTCCCCGCCAAAGCGATAACACCTTGACGATTAAATCTAACAAATGTAGGATGACCATGCATTCGGTGGATGGAGGACGTTTTAACAATAAAGTTTTTTTTAAATGAAACAGAGACTTCATTGCTTTTTAACTCCGTCTATTAAATTCAATATTTTTCAACTCCTGATTACCTATTAAAAATCATCGTATATTTTTTATATGGAAAGATGCGTGTTCTGGATCTTCCTCGAACGGCTAGGGAAGCTAAGTAGCTTAGCATTAGTGGATATGGTCATATAGTTTCGTAGCGAAGCTTTCAAATCCTCGCAGCATAGCTGCATAGCACATCTCTTGTAGAGAAGGCACCTTTACACTTACAGTTTACTACAGTTAATATAAATTCATATAACCCTGTATTTCCCGGAGATAAACCGAACACGTCAGCTATTTTAATATTAAATTATTCAAAGTAAACAAACTCATAAATAAACAAGTGCGGAAGCCGGAATTCACGGTCACCACCGTAGGTCACGGAATATTTTGCGTAATTCAAGGCACCTTTCTTTAATTGGCTTGCCGGTTTCTGTCACTGCTGATATTATAAAATGTATCTTCATCCTACGGATCCTTACGGATACAATTCGACACAGAGAAACTTATTATTACGAATTGTTATAAAAAAAAAATATAGATGATAGCTCCGGATTACAGCCGGAATCTCGTCTAAAAGTTCGAGTTTAAATTGTTCTCTTTTCTAATGGACTTTTTTTTGGTAGTTAAGCCAAGAGCGACGAACCGAACATATAGATAGTACACTTAATACGTGCACTATAAGCGTAGAGATGAATATACATATCAATCGATATCGATTTTCAATCATACAAAGAGTTCAATCAGATTTACAACACGACTCTACTTCTAAGAGACTTACGAGCTTGAATAGATCTTTGTCTGTGTGAATATACTCAATATCAAATCAACGAAATCAGCTGAAATTTGTATGCAATCAAAGAAAGCTGCGTTTCCCGTAATTGTTATAATATTAAAGCAAGGATTAACGCCAAGATGACTGCTGAAGGGGATCAAGGGAAGAGATTATCAGCCTATGCAAATGCGTACGCTAATCCCCAGTTAAAAACAAAGCGTCATAACATAATGCTTAACTAATTCCAGTTAATTGGCACTTAAATTAATTAAAAGAGTATAGGTGCATTTTTATTTTTGTAATGTCACTGTACTGTTTTTGGTGATCAATAAAGAATATTTGTATTGTATTGTATTGCGCATAATCGATATGTGCGTTAAAATGATGTGTGTTATTTTTGAGTGGTCACGGAAATTAGCACGCTGCTATAATGAATGAAGCTAAATTTGGGTTTAGCTCATGAGAGCTCGGATATGAATCCGAGATAATAATGCTAGTGAGCACCCTATCTGTACATTAATTAATCAATTGATTAACGAACCTCTATCCATTTCGATTCGAAGCGAGACGATCTGCCGCCGTACATCGACGAAGAGCCACAGCACGGTGGCGGCAGAAACAACGCACACGCATAGGGCTAAAGCGGCAGCGAGGCGGAGGAAGGGGCGCGAGCGGCGGCGGCGGGAGCTGCGGCGGCCCCAGGGCTCGCCTTCGTCGCTGGAGGCCGAGAGCAGCCGGCCGCCGCGGGCGCCGCCGCCCCCGACCAAAGCGTCCAGCTCCCGCCTCTTGCGCATCTTCTTGCCAACGCGGAGCGGCACCGCCGCATGCACCGCGCTCTCCATGTCTTGAGGCTACCGCAAACGCATCCGCACCACAATCCTCTACACTATCGTAACTTCACACGCGTCTGCGCAGGCTGGCTAACGAATATCGAATGATTGAGCGCCGTGAATTAATCACTTCTAAGATACGAGCAAAATCGAAGTGGAAGCGATGCCTTGTTGTTGCCGCGATAAGCATAAACAATCACTTGAGGTCAAAGTAGATATTTCTGGTGTTTAAGAGTATGTTTTACTGGGTAAACAGGACGATTTACAAGTTTTTATTTACTAAACAAACATGTCTTTGTCCATAATTAAAATCGTCTGGGAATGTAAATCATTTAATTTGTTAATTTTTCAAACGATTTAAGGCAAACACATTTTGCAGCTGCACTTAGATAAGAGATTATTTTATCATGATAAGGAAATGTCCCCTAATCCGATCCTGTTCATAACGTTAACATAATATTATAGACTAAGTACCAACAATAAAACTATAAAAAGCTAGGTAGTGAAGTGTCATCCGAGTAATTGCGCGGAATCGAGCTCGGTGCGTGACCAAGGTGTTTACTACACTAGAACTTAAGCTCGTTAAAGGCCGTCGAGGCAACTGGAGGGCCTACGTGTTTGTTCTAAGTAGAGATATAAACTGTCTAAGAGTAAATAGCTAATAATAATTACGAATCAGACCTTACTAAGGTCAATACTAGTTGACAATGAATCAACTCAGCCAAGAGCGACTGGGTGGTTGATCTTGCTAGACAATGCAAATATAATTTTACCTACGATATGTTTTAGCGCAGAAACTCAGGAACACAACTAGCAAAACATCGAGCGTTACAAAAACTAATAATTTATATTATGTAAACATATATATATATATATATATATATATATAATATATATCTTCTCCGTATAATTAATGTAAAGATTGTAAGACACGAGTCTGAAGTGAACGGCACAAAATAGTTATGAAGGAGCAAAGAACGCGGCAGTCCACGTCAAATATGTAGGTAGAAAGTACCTATTTTAAGTTCATTAAGTTATAATTACCTACCCTTTTTTTTTCAAGCAAAACTATTATTTTAAAACTTGCAACTAACTGCCGCAATAAATGGCAACTAATCGTATCGTCGTCGTGTATGTTAATCATGATTTTTGACATAGTGTTATAAAATGAAAGGAGTTCAGGATATGTTACTTAATGTACAGTCAAACTGACTGAATCGCAATCCACTGTGGAACCTTTTCACAGAAAATATCACAGTAACATCGCATCCCTTGACAAAGAAAATCATTATGACGCTTACTGTGAAAACTATCTACGATGGGTCAGAAATCAAATGGTTCGACTGTACAATTTTTTATTGTCATAATTGACAATATTTCATATTTCTAAGCTTTGATCAATTATAACTGAAGATACACATTGCCGAACAAAATCCCCTTCAAAGAATGTCCGAACTTTTTTATTTGTTTGCGTAACAATTAAAATCATCACCTACACAGAAATTTGAACCTAGTCTTTACTTCATTACAGTCGAATTTCGGTTGACATTTGACAGCTAAACTTGACAATTTCACGCAACGTACTGAGAAAAAAGAAGGCCACTTTTATCAAAGTGGCGCTCATTTGGCTCGGACATTTTCGGGCGCGCGACTGTGGATCTACAGTTATAATTGATCAAAGTTTCTAAGACTATAATTTGATTCGTTCTCTGTATATACTGTTTGGAAAGAGAAAGACGCTGATAGTTTTAAATTTTCACAAGGATTATTAATTAATTTATTACAATTTTTTAAAGATGTGCTTATTCTAAAAGAGCGTAACGATAGAATAGATCCATTACTTTAGTCTAGTCTCTATTAAAAAAAAGTGATGACGTAAATTTGACATTAAGGTTGTTATCAAATTTAAAATTATGACAGCTCTTTTTTCCAGTGAAAAGGGTAAAGGAAACATATCTATTCTGTGGAGGTACAGGTAAGTACACATATATTTTTTAAATATGTTGTATTTTTTTAAATATGAAGAAATAAATTATAATAAATATTTTTCCGTGTTCAGGAGGCGAAACTCTTTCGATTCCTGTAGTAATTTTCAGGTGTTAAAAAAATGAAATGTTGTCAATTAACTTGACGTAAGCCGTCCAACGTTGTAAAAGTATCTAATCAAGAATACCTTGACCTAATTTGCAACAATAATGTAATGTATGTGAGTGTGTTAGTCTACGAAATTTTCCTTCTAGGACAATAATTATTACTTGTTTTTAAGTAAATAATGAAATCTAATCAGTTAGTTAAGCGAGATAAATAGTCAGTTGCAAATTATGATTGACAGATTGCTTCGAAAAGAGACATTTTTGAAGCGAGAGATTATCTTCGAAAGTAAAATAAATTATTTTCTTATTAAGCAAGTTTCGATCTTATTTCATTCCTGAAAAACAGCTAAAAAATATCAATTAATTACATTCACGATTTTCATTTGGCACCAAAAATTTAATCGAAAAAGGTATTTTTAAATTGCAGAAAAGAGTGGTTGTTTTAGTGGTTAATATTGTGCTACGGTACCATGGTGCACATGGACGGCAATCCCAAAAAGTTAATATTACTAACATTGCGCAAATCGTAAAAGGCCACATGCACATGTGACTAGCTTTGAAGTATAGAGTTGATAAGATAAAGTTGCAAGCATTATCGACCATCGGTGTGGTGAATGAACGCGCGCATGCGCGGGGCTGCGGCACTACGGCCACTAGCACGGTGTGATACACATCACCGGATCACGACTTTCACAACCAAAGGTGATATGATACACATCACAAGTTTCTTTCCTTGAGGATGAGGTCTCTTGGGTTTCTGGAAGTTCAATGCTATGGATAAACTGGGGATTGATTGGAAAGCTGAAGGTTTAAATTTCTAATGCCGCTCTGGTATATGTATGTATTTGAAGATTTAAAAGTGATTTAAGAGGCAAATAATGGATTTAAGCGTTACTTTATTACAACTTGTGTTACCGTATAAAATATTTATAGCCAATGAATCGGGAATATGAGGGCCATAGTCATCTCCATTTGCATCTATTTACAAAATTAAATCTAATCTAACTTTTACGCGTTTCCCATTGCTTATTTACACTTTAGATTGATTTCAAACACCTACTTGACTGAAAATCTGTTTGACCGTACCATCGTTCCCACGAAACTCTAGCACCTAACAGAAAAAAACAAAGGCAAGTAATTTTCCTACGATAAACCAGTACCACATAAACACCGAAAACATCCGACACTGACCAGGGACGTCGGATATACCTAGAGTTAACACTTTGCGCGCCTAGTATACTAGATTTGTTATTTTCTAACGTTTCGATGGCACGCGAGGCTCCCCGAGGATGTTGGGGACAGAACTAGCCGTGACGTCACGCAGGCGCGCCGCGCACGCGCTCTTCGCGCGTCGGAAATAGAGCGGCTAGATAGGACAGCCAAGTTTGTTACGTTAGTGTCGTAAAAAGACTTCTCCAGTGATTTTGCTTTAAAACACGATTAGACTACTAGTCACTGTCTTATAATTAATCCGGATTATTTCCAGTGAGGGTTAGCGTCGGAATGTTTGACTTAAGATGTAGTTATGCCTGAGGTTGTACTTATACTTTGAACACCGTCCAATGTATAGAAACATAGGTCCATTAAAAAAAAACCTGAAACACTTTAAATTTCGATCAGTCAAGAATTGGACGTAGTTCAGCGAACGGGAACCAATCGAACAATGACAGTTTTTAAAAAAAAAAACGATTTTGTTAGAACTTACAAGCATGTGTAGAAAAATGTTACCTAGGTACCTACATATTATCTTTTAATAAAGTTACTTTTCATCATCTATTAAAAACGAACAAAAAAAGTCGAACGGGAAAACGGGAACCTATCGATGTTTAGATTTTTTTTTCCGAAGGTTTAAAATCCCGAAAACTTCATTTGTCCGAAAGCATTTTTTTCTGAAACTGTAAATATTTCAGGATTTATTTCAGGACCATCGTGTAGAACCCTTCAGGTTAGGCTAGGGTTGTTTTATAAAAATCCTGAAATATTTACAGTTTCAGAAAAAAATGCATTCGGATAAATGAAGCATTCGGGATTTTAAATATTCGGAAAAATTTTTTCGAGAATACCTATGATAGGTAACCCGGGAAAACATATTGTTTATGTGCAGGTCTTGAATTTTTATTTTATTATGTGTACACAAAGTGTACACACAGTTGAGCTGAATATTTGAATCGTCTACCTATTACGGTTCAAAAGACACAGCCCTATGATACACGATCCAATACCAGGAGGGTTACTACGAAATTCGAAGTTTGTATCGTGAATTCATGACGTCCCTTTCATTCTTCTGTTTAAAACTAGGTATTAGCGTAAACGAAACGGCACGATACGAAGCTCGTAAATCGAATATAAGGTCAGAGCAGAGCTTTAGTAACAGGATCCCATTAGCACTCTATGAGTATGAAACCCCGCAAACTCAATCGATTAAAAGTAAGTGTAACAGCTTTAAAACTATCGTAAAACTTCCTTCCACTCTCAACACCTTTTGCCACGCAAAGTAAATCTTAGGAATCAGCTTAGTGCCAATATTACCGGACCGATATACAACCTAGGAATCTTCAAAAAACGAGCCTACTCTTTCTTCAAAAGGTCGACAAGGCACCCGTAATTCTATATAATGGGTGTCCCATGGGCGTCTGTGATTCCTTTTCATCTGGAGACCCGCCTGCTCTTTTCCCCCTATAAAAAGTGTCAGTCGCTTCACAAAGTTCTATATCTGGTGATACTATGTATTACACGCGCTTGATTAGCGGCCCAATTTACGCTAAGCGGCACCTAGTTTACTTTAATTCATTTTAATGATAATGTCTACTCGACTTTCCACTAATTCCAGGTGTGAGCGAACATTGTTTGATGTTTGTAAAAATATAGAGTAGGTACAACAGTAAACAAGATGATACTATGTCGCTTGCTATTACAGCCTAAGATCCCGGCGTAAAAATTTGCATCTACTAAAAGGGTTCCCTTAAAAAAAGTTGGGCATTTTAACAAGGGTAGTACTTACCTATAATTTGTATGAACGCTTTCCTTTGTGACACGCAAATCTATTGTATAAATCAAAGTGAATCATCATAATATTATGTTGCTTAGCGCAAAACTCGAAAAAGACTTTACCGATGCGATTTTTTTTCAAGATTTCTAATACTTTAAGGAAAAAAAATCCTACGGGATAAGGAATAAACGGGATATAAGTATTTTCGGTTTAATGTAATCTTATCTCTGTAAATGTAGCTCGAACTGTTATAGAGACTTGACACTTGGCAGATATTATATTTTAGGATCATAGATATGCAAAGACAAGGGATTTTTGGAATTACCTGCGGGATAGGGAACGGAAGTTGTTCAAAAGTAGTATCTCTGCGCGGACGAAGTCGCGGGAAAAAACTTGTTTAACATGCAATAGTTTGGGTATTTTTCGTATCACAACGGAACTTTTTCCAATCAGCTACTTTGTATGGCTAGCCACGATTTAACATGGTCCAATTTAACATGGTCCAATTTAACATGGTCCAATTTTTTGGTCTCTATCCCTCTGTTTATTTAATTTGAATGTGACAAAAATTAAAGTACACAATGCCGCAGGTTTCGATTGCCAAATCTAGTCATTTTCTAGTCGAATGAAAATTACAATCATTAGTCTGGAAAGAAAATTAAGTGCCGTAGAAAAGAGACGGATCTAAATGACTGGAAATAAATAGGTTGCCACCTCTCAGATTGCCGCGATCATGGCAATTGTCAACCCATTTTATTTCAGTTAAGTATTAAGATCTCTCTCTTGCATTTGATTTTTTTTTAAAAAAACGAGTGCCGCAAAGTTAAAACTACTTTATCAAAAAGAACTATGGGTGTCCGAATAACTGTCGCCACTAATTAGTTTCTTTGTTAGCTAGCTTAGCTAGATATGCCAGTCTTTTGTTTTGACGTGTTTCGCTTTCTACCGGTCTACATCTAGACATCACAACAAAAACGTTTCGACACAAGTAAGCTTAATTTTGCTTTTACGTAGTAGAGTCATGTGGGGTAACTGTCCGCAGTGGGTAAGTGTGCGCAACCCCTTTATTTAGGAATAGGAAGGGACAAGTTTGTGATATGTATAGACAAATTAAAGTTATGTTGGTAGAGAATTAGTTTATGCAAGAAAAACCCAGATGGTATCATTCATGTAGGTACTTACTTGAAAAAGAAAATATTCAGAATCCGGTGCTGTAAAAGTAAAATTTGCTATCATGGCGAAACTTGATACGACTAAATGAATTTTATTTCTGTTAGAAAAGTATTTGAGACTTTTATTTTGCATAACATTTGAAGCTATGTTGTCACAATAAAATGAGGTAAGTTTGATAAAAATCAGTCTGCTGAAAATAATGAAAAATCCACAAACTTCTCTTTTATATCGAGGAACTAAGGAGAGCCATAATTGATGAAAAAGCAAATTGGATAAAAAAAATAAGCTGCCCGAATTACTAATTCCACGCGGACGGAGTCGCGGGCAAAAGCTAGTACTTAATATTATAAATGTGAATGTTTGTTTGTTTATTTGTCCTTCTTTCACGTCGAAACTGAGCGACGCTTTGCCGTGATTTTTTGTATGGTCATAGTTGAAGGGCTGCAGAGTGACGTACGCTACTTTTTACCACGGGAAGATATCTCATTGGCACGGGAAAACTCGTTTTAATCTAGGCACTTCAGCGGGAGCGAAGCCGCGGGAATCACTTCCATTTAGTTACGGTCATATAAAGTCTATGAAAAATGGTAACTCAAAGGCAAAAAAAAAACTTGGGACACTTTTGTTCTCCTAGTAGGATCGAAAAAGCGCGCGATTTAGATCAGAGCAGAAATCATATATGTACGTCATCCGTACGCGACGTAGGAAATAATTATAATGTAGGTCACGTGAAATGTGTTTTTAATATAAAACATTAAGTGCAATAAACGCCAATCAGCGCGGTCGTTCACCTTATTACCACTGCCGCCCTGAGTCAATTATCACCGAATATCATCATTTATCAATCAATATATCATTATAGTGTAACCACTTACACCGCTACATTTATTCGTCCTTCGAACCGGAAAAAGATAATTTTCCAAATAAAAAAAAAGTCAAAACATACAACAAAATAAAAAGTGGCCCAGGCAGCAACTCCCTGTCCACTACAGAGGGGCAGAGATTTTATGCATTTCTATTATTGGATTTTTATCTCGCTCACCGCTCCGCTCCATTGGACAGGCAGTCTAAAGGCTATACAGGCTAACTTTTTAATAAATGCACAAATTTTAATATGTGATACAGTGTTGTTAATATAACAAATTTCAGTATTTTTCGTTATAATATTTATCACTTATTTTTTTTATTTCTCATAGTAAAGTAACTCGACCAATTTATTGGATGAATTACTATGAACAATCCAAATTTCAAAATGTAAAAAAAAATCTTGAACAGATAATCGTGATCTATTAACAATACCGAATCACGTATCAAAATTTGTGCACTGATTAAAACATTACCCTGTATATAGCTAAACCGTTTAAATGAGTCGTCGCCCGCATGGTATAGGGCCCCTGTACAGTCAGCAACAAATAATACACTTAAAGTACCAAAAATATGTATACACGCCTTTATGCCCTGGTAATAGAGTCGTGGATACATATTTTTGGTACTTTGAGTGTATTCATATTTTTGTTGCTGACTGTACCGCGCGGGCGAGGGCTCATTTAAACGGTTGAGCTATACTAATAAAGATGTGATAGTGTTACCTTTGTCAACGTCAGCTCTCATGGTGAGCACCTGGTCGTAGAGCGCTGCGCAGATCCAGGTCAGCATGAGCAGCCACAGCAGCAGCGTCCCGCGCACGGCCCACCGCAGCGCGCATTGCACCTCCGCGCCGATGTTGGGCTCCGAAGCCTTCGGAGGACCTCTGCTTCTTTCTCTTCTATAGAAGACACGATAAACGATAATCATAATAGTGGCGTAACTACAGGGCGGCAGGGCTGGCAAGACGCCACGGGCCCCCGACCCTAGAGGGCCCCGGCCCAAGAAGCTGCAAGCCCAGAAATAGCATTAAAATTAAATTACAATGTGACTATCTTTACTCGGAGGGTCCCATCCAAGAAATTTGCCACAGGCCTCAGATGGTAAGTTACGCCACTGCATAATGTAGAAGCAAACTACACATAATGAAGGGTCCTGTAGTTGATATGAAGTTAAAAACGGTAGCATAAATTATTTAAGTTGTGAATATGAGTGGAAGAGTAGGAATCATCATGGTAGTTACATCCTTTTTTACAAGAATGCCTTTTAAAGATATTTTAAAAACCAGAAGATCCGCATTTTTCAGATCTCCACTTTTCATATTTTTTGATTCCACAATAAGTTACAAGGGAAGGGAGAGGAGGATAAGATTTACAACTTTCAAAGGTTATACTACGCTCCTCAAATAATCACTTTAAACGAAAAAGTGTTAAGAAATCTCTCAAATATTTTTGAAGTCCCTATCTAATGGTGCATTACTCATGCACATATACACCTCTTTTTTATTCAATTGAAACTAAAGCTTATTTTTTAATACTTTTATTCTTCCTGATAGAGAAGCATGAAGCAGTTCCCAGAAACCTAATCACAAAGTGTCATTGACATAATAATATTGACATCCCTTATACTTTCAGAGTAAAATTTTAGCAATGTATGAAACCATAATCATTCTGTGTTCTTTCATTGAGAAAATGTTATAAATGCTTACATGATCTTCTTATACAAAACAATATGACAGAGGAAACAGTAGAACAATTGAGCTAACATGTTTTTCAAATTAAAAACACTTTGATAGTTAGTAAAATTAATCTATAATCATACCACACTGCTTCATTGCTGATAATAAAGTTATCATGTCATGATAAACAGAAACCAATTACTAAATGATAAAATAAACAAGAGATTTTTTTGATGACCTGATAGTTTAGTGGTTACAAAATCTGACTACAAAGCTTACGGTCTCAGGTCTGACCTCCTGTTGAAGCAGACATTTGTATGTATAATATGAATGTTTGTGCTTGAAACATAGATGTTTAATATGTATTCAAGTATGTACTTATCTCTATAAGTATACATATCCATTGCCTAGTACCTATACTGCTGTGCTGAGCCGAGAAGCAGTATCTCAATGAAAGCTAGTTTCGAGGACATCAAAGTTTTTAAAACAGTTTACAGATAGTTTTTTTTTTATTTATGCCAAAGAATATTCATTGCTATTTTAAAAGTTTTGGCTTTATATAAAATGGTTTATATTCATTGGTTTCATATAAAATATACGGATATAGACCTACATGTTGATATACCTCTAATTATCTTATTAATTTGAGGTAAAACTGAGATAGGAAAACTTTTTAAAGTGTTTTTACATGCTTTAAATAAGATCCGTTGCCATAAAAATCAACTTCACATTTTTTTTTTGAGATACCTACCGCTTTTTGGCTTAGCGCGGCAGTATAGTGCAAGCTTTGCTTAGTTTGGGACCTAGATCAATTGGTGCAATCATCTCATAATTTATTATTATTAACACTGTGTAACAGAATCCACGAGCATAGTTGCATAATAAATTAATAATAGTATGAACAATTGTGTATTGCCATTCAATAATACTATTTATCCTTTGTTTGGCAACTAGGCCTAGGAAACACCAATTATTACTTAAGTTTTACTATTATTTATTTATTTTATTCTAAACTTAACCAAACATCTATTCCATTAGAAGCTCTACTAGTTTATTTATGGCATTTTATACAAGTATTCACTTAAACAAAATTATATAGTCCATTCAGTTCTTCATTGTTTTGATAGCTTAATTAAATTGATATTGCAGCTTCAAGTTTCAAATAACAACATAAGCATACCTTGTTATCTTCTTTTTCCTACTGGGGATTATTTCTAGCTGCAGGTCTTCAGATTCCTCGTCACTCGAGAGGTCGAGAAGGCGAAAGTTTTCCTTGTTAACTTTGGATGGTAGTGACATTTTTGTACCACATTCAAATACAACATGCTATCCGCAACTGCTTTGTCAGATTCTTAAACGTCTTCAATTGATTTATTTATGAGAATTATAATTGTTTACATGCACCACTTGATTAACTACGAGGTTAGGACTGATTAAACCTTGTTGCGAGTTGCATCGTTTGATTTATAATTCACAGCCACTTACAAAGTGCTCTGACTAAAGATCTACAGGCATGACGAGAATAAATTAGTTACTGGGGAAAATTGATACGGTAAATAAGAAAAAAAGGAAAATAATGAAGTCTTAAACAGTAAGTATAGTGACAGTCAAATAGTCTTGCTTGAACAAGTTGACTGACACTGTTGACAGATTGATAATGACAGTTGACATTAGCTCCGTCATTCATTCAGTAATGTTGCCATCCCAAAAAAAAAACAATGAAGTTGTTTGAGCTATAGTTAAATTCGTTCCAAGTCACAAGATCTGAAATTGACGTGAACATGGTAGGGTTACCATCTATATTTTTTACTGAGGCCCTACCACGAAGTGCATAATTCGAACTTCGTTTCGTGCCGTCCCGCTCACGCTAATATGATTTGGCACGAGAGTGAGAGGGATAATACGCTACGAACTTCGATTTTCTAATTTCGTAGTAGCGCCTCTGTTTACAGAACGAAACAATGTCCTCTATAAAAAAAAATTGTCAGAACGTCAATTTGACATTGACATGATTGACAATTGGACAATTAATTTTAATTTTTGGCTGGCTCGAACGTTGTTTTCCGAGCTCTTTAATAATATTTAATTCAAATAATCAATGGTAACTTGAATTAATCACAAAAACAACAAAGCACGTAACATGAAAGAGAAATGGAATTTCATTTTGTATTTGCTCTGGTTTTCTTATTTGATAATGTCTGCCGTGTTCATGTTCGGCCAGGGCTTCCTTTTATCCCGCAAGACATTAAGTGATGTGACTGAATGCGTGCCTTTGAAAGAGTTTGGATGCGACGGGCGGGAATCGAACGCGTCCCGGTCGTCTTGCAGCGATGAGGAGAAGATCCGTCGTATTTTGTCTAATCCCGGTGCGCCGATCGTATGCGCGCCTGGTCGGAACAGGGTTATGTTTGTGCTGGTTGACGCGCTGCGGTACGATTTTACGGAGTACGATGAGAAGTTGGCTAAGCCGCTACCGTATCAGAACCGGATGCCGGTGTTCCGGGACACGCTGGAGCGCTGGCCGAACCGCGTGCGGCTGTTCCGGTTCATGGCGGACCCGCCCACCACAACGCTGCAGCGAGTGAAGGCACTGGTGACCGGCTCGCTGCCAACCTTCATAGATATCAGTTCTAACTTTGCTGCTGTTGAGCTGCAGGAAGATAATGTGGTCAATCAGGTAAAAACACTTAATCATCTTTGTAATATTGTAAACTATCACGATTTTCATTTATAATTAACCCTTTGGATGCCTTGTACCGGATCCATACCCAATTTAAGGCTTTCTTTTTGTATTTTTTTTTTAAATCTGTATCATTGGGTTTATAAATATGAAACTATTGAGACTAGAATGCACAACTTTTTTTTTTTTACTTTCGGCATTTAAAAGGTTAAGTTACTACTACCCCTGAGACTTAGTCATGGTAAGTATTTTTACCATGTGGCCTTGACATGGTTGAAATGTTGAGGTAATTAAAAACTATTAAACATGATTTAAGTCCCAGGAGTGATTTTACTAGCACTTACTAACAATATATTTTCAATAACAGTTTTGCTTAGAGCTAGAAATTTTAAAATTTCTTTTCTGTTTAATTCATAAATATAAGTAAGAGTCTTTGATATCTAATAATGTTCAACTGATTCTACTCAAAGATTTTTGTCAGAATTTGCTGTCAAATGGTGTTATATTACATTGCAGTTGCACAAAAACAGAGGAAAGGCGGTGCTGCTAGGAGATGACACTTGGGCTCGCATCATACCTAAACGGTGGATGAGATCACATGCACTCTACTCCTTCCACACTTGGGACCTAGATACTGTTGATATAGGTAAATGATTTATGCTTTAAAAACTATGTATACCTACTATATGAATATTATGAAATTAAGAAAATAATTGCACATTTTCGATTTTTAATATTGTTAACTTACTTTATTGTTACTTCATAATTTTCTTATGGTTACTATAAAAATGTGCTTTAGTTAATTTTAGCTAATTCCAAAGAAGCATTTTTTGTTTCATTTAGATAAGGTGAATAGACTAGAATTCAAGGGTGTGAATTGAACTTCATTGGAGATAAACAGTAGTTAAAGTAACATTAGATTTTATACTAGAGCCATGATATACATTAGTTCAAAGGTATATAATTTTACAGAAGTGGACTCGAAAATATTCAATGAAGTGCAACAAAAGGATTGGGACCTTCTGCTAGCCCATTACTTGGGTGTAGACCACGCAGGCCACAGATACGGTCCCAACCATCCCGAGATGACTAGAAAACTTGAAGAAACAAATGCAAGACTGCAAAAGTTGATAGAAATGTTGCCACCTGATGTGCTACTTTTCGTTGTGGGTGACCATGGCATGACTGAGACAGGTATTAGATTATTTACACTCACTAGATCAGATAAGATACCTACTATTTTTTTATCTGATACAAGTTAATTCATTAGTTTTCATTTCTGTGCCATATTAAAAGAAAAACAAGTAACCTTGAGAACCCAATTCTTATTATTACATTAACTAAACAAGTGATAAGTCTTGGATAAAGAATTCTTATGTGTTTTGAATGTGGAACTGACGTTTTGGCGAAAATTATTTTGCAAAATGATTCATTAGGCAACTGTTCATTTGTTCTGAAACTGTAAACTATTCAGTAAATATTTCAGGTCTAACTTGTAGGTTAGGTTAGGTTTGTTTTATAATAATTCTGAAAAGTTTACAGTTTCAGAAAAAATAAACAGTTGCCAAATGAATCAATTTGAGATTTTTTTTGGCCAAAACTTTAGTAAACCTTCTCGAAAATTTATGTTCAACTTAATAAACAGCAGACGTTGCAAGATGTTTATCTTGCAATCATTGACGTACAATAAAACAACTAGACTCCCAATCGCTTAACAAAAGTTCCTCAAAAAACGTCCGAGCGGCGTTGTGTGTACGTATACATCAATTTATACATATAACATTAACAGCATTCATTCAAATTAACACCTTATTTCGTAGCAGTAATGTTTATCGTTAGAAGTAGTGACATAACGTCACGCGCTGGAAACCGCCTAAAGAGTAAAGAATGCAGTGGAGTGGTCATGCGAAGCGGAAGCTAGACTGTCTGTCTCTTTTTTCTCATGAGTTTGATTACTTTGCGAAAGAGACATATACGAATACGGGGCGAGAAGTGACGTTGTAATCAACGCGCGGTCGAAACACAACTGAACCAAAACACTGCACAATAGACGCGTGTGCAGACTTTTGCTTCGGACAATTTTTGAGCGTGATTGGGAGTCTAGTTGTTTTATTGTACGTCAATGCTTGCAATGTCTGCTGTTTATTAAATTTAGAATAATAGATAGGATAAAAATCCTATTGAATAAAAAAAACAATTTCACATTGTTTTAGACTCACATGAATGGAAAGATGGTTAGTATTCAGCATTAGGCTTGCATCATAGTCCGATTGTGTTGTTCATGCTTGTGGTATTTGATAATGATAACAGTTTTGTTGCATAGAGCTAACTTTGCTACTTTTATGTGTGATTCTAAAACATGTTTTTGTGAGGTTGAGGATATCATAATTTTACTTTAAAAAAAGCTTTTTAACAAATACAGCACTACAAAATGTTTGGTTAGGTTTATTTGCTTTATAAGTCGATATTTCACAGACATAGTCTCAACATTGGCAAATGTAATTACCCTACTTTACATGCTGAAAAGTGGATATAATTTTTATTTTCACGCCGCTCAATTTGGTTGCACATTGCTCTGTCTAAATAGTTTTAATTATATATTTCCATTTCCTTAGTAATTATGTCTGTGAAATATAAGAAAAATTGCCTATACAAATTGAAAAATAATGAATATGCATGTCTGCACTTATAGTTTCAATGATGTTTAAGTGAAAGTCCAAATTACTTTCTCATAAATCCGTATTGAACTCATAACTATTACCACTCCCAAACATCGTATTGAGCTCGACAATACTCTCATACTTCATGGTTACAACAGGTGACCATGGTGGTGAAAGTAAAGCGGAGCGTACGGCAGCTTTCTTCGCGTATCGTGGCGCAGGATTCTCTGATATGGGCGATTCCACGACTGGTACTGAGGTGCAACAGACTGATTTTACGCCAACGTTGAGCGCGGCGCTCGGACTGCCGCCGCCCGCGCCGTCTCTTGGAAACATCCTGTTGCCAGTGCTACCTAAGACCTCAGTGCCAATGTCTTTGCTGCAGATTACCAATACCCTAAAACAGGTACTATATAACTACTATTCTGTCAATAACAATTGGCGATCACTCGTTACCATTTGCATTCGAACATACTAAAACTTTACTTGTTATTATTTGATTTTAAGTGCAGAAAGCGACAACAGATAATATAGCTGAAGGCTATTGAAAAGAAGTACTGTTACAGAATTTTGAGACCTTTGTCAAAGTAAAATCTATTTGTCAAATTGCAATGAAATTATTTTATTTGATTTCAGATAACACAATATTTAATTAGATATGGGGAAGAATCTCAGCAAGTACCACTTGATAGATTAGCCCTTTTAATTAACTCTACAAGAGAGCAAATGAGCAAAGCTGTGTCGGTCGAAAATGAAGAACAACTAAATGTTTATCTGGCAGATGTTAAGTAAGTTTACTAGGTACACATTCCTATACCTACCTACTTTTTAAAGTGAATATTTTGTATTTAAGAGCAAGAAAAGTAATTTATTAAATATGCGTCGTTTGTTTCAGGGCGCTGATTGAAAACACGCGTAACGTTTTCCGGGAAGTCTGGGTGGAGTTTGACTCGTTATCGATGTTGAGAGCTCTTCTTCTGCTTCTTCTCGCCATATTCTTCAACTGGCTGATAACTGAGGGTCTTCCCATAGAGCGCGTTCCTTTAGTCTTCGCTAGTTCTTTCGTTCCAACCGGATATGTTGCTATGGCCGCGTGCATATCCCTATGTTACACCGCGTATTACTTTAAAGTTATCGAAGATGTCGTACATTCGATAATCTTGAGCACTGGTTTAGCTTCAGGTGCAATTACTAGCGCATTAGTTATAATGCATTGGGACGGTATAACCCAGAGGTGGTACGAAGGTCGGTCTTTGTTTTATGAGAGATTCGCTAGAGGCGCTCTAGTGGCTTCTGCCGCTGTATTAGTATCGAATAGTTACATTATTGAAGAGGGTGCGGGTCTGTCCTTTTTGGCGTTGAGCGTGTTAGGTTTGATGGCGTGGAACGTCGGCACGTTGAAAGCTTTGGGTTTGTGGGTGGCTTTTGGAGTTGTGCTGGCTACTACGAGGAACTATCGGGGGTGTAGGGAGGAGCAGGGTGATTGTTGGACGGCGGGGGGTGGGATCGTGACTGGGCAGGCCTCGCGGGCCGCTTTAGTGGTCGCTTTAGGCTCGACTGCTGCGGTAGTGGCGGTCGCGCGGCGGTATGTCGGCTGGCGCGGGCACGGGCTGGTCGTTGCTGGTTTACTCGCTTGTGGACATTGGGCTGTCGGTTGGGGTTCGCTCGGCTCTCCCAGTAGGTCTCGTCTCCTCGCGCGCTGTTCGTGGGTGGTTTTAATCGCCATGTTCGCTCTCCTCTGGCGCCGAGAGCGTGACTCGACGCTCGCCCTCCTCGTGTGCAGTTTGCTGATCTACATCGCGAACGCTTTGGTGCTGGGAGCGGCGTACGCGCCTACCGCGGCGCTGGCGCTGGTCTCTGGGTTCCTGGCTCTGAACATCGTGTCCTTGTTGAAGACTGACGGGGCTTCCAAACTTTGTAAGCATTGACGTACAATAAAACAACTAGACTCCCGATCACGCTCAAAAATTGTCCGAAGCAAAAGTCTGCACACGCGTCTATTGTGCAGAGTTTTGGTTCAGTTGTGTTTCGACCGCGCGTTGATTACAACGTCATTTCTCGCCCCGTATTCGTATATGTCTCTTTCGCACCGTAATCAAACTCACGAGAAAAAAAGAGACAGACAGTCTAGCTTCCGCTTCGCATGACCACTCCACTGCATTCTTTACTCTTTAGGCGGTTTCCAGCGCGTGACGTCATGTCACTACTTCGAACGATCGTATTCAATTTACATTAAACATTACTGCTACGAAATAAGGTGTTAATTTGAATGAATGCTGTTAATGTTATCTGTATAAATTGATGTATACGTACACACAACGCCGCTCGGAAGTTTTTTGAGGAACTTTTGTTAAGCGATTTGGAGTCTAGTTGTTTTATTGTACGTCAATGTTTGTAAGTGGAAATTTTATTTTGCGGAAGATATCGGTAAATGTATCAGTTCACTTCAGAGAAAAATAGAGTTATGCATTATGACTTACAAAACAATGTAGATCGCGAATGGCACCCAAAATTCGATGACTTTTTTTGGGTTGAAGGTCGACAGTATCGCTAAAATGTTTAGTAATTTCTTTTGTATGTTTGAATCTGATTATTTTATGTGAGATTCTATTGGCATAATAGTATAGGTAAGGTAATATTTTTGGACCCCAATATAGACCCGTATTTTATTAACCTTCTTCCAGCTCTAACGACCCGTTGCAACTCGAGCGTGGCGTGCCTGTGGGCGCTGCTGGCGTCGTATCACTTCTACGGCACGGGGCACCACGCGACCGTGGGTCACGTGCGTTGGGCACCCGCCTTCCACGCCGGGGACCCCAACTTTACAGCCGTCGGACACCCCATCATGGCTATGTTCGTGCTGCTCGAATGCTTCGGTGAGGATTAAAACTTCTTTTATGTGTAATTAATTGCAAGGCATGAGCGAGTTTTATGTTGTAGTGATGTTACGAATCGATAAAAATGCATGTCCGCGGATTCAGACCTCAATTTTCAGATGGCCCAAACATTCTCATTCTGATAGGAAGCCTGTACTTACTACCTTTTTTTCAGGGGTAAAATAAATTGTTGTTTTCGTAGAATGGCAAAGAGTAAATATAAAAAAATCTATATATATAAAAATGAATCCCTATTTGCCTTGGTCACGGCATCACGCGTGAACGGCTGGACCGATTACGCTAATTATTTTTTTATTGTTTTTGTTATTGTTAGGAGAAGGTTCTACTGAAAGAAAAAAATAAAAAAGTTACGCCGAAAATTACAAAATTTAAGAAAACTTAACAACCATATTAACTTTTCTAATGTAACCATATGTTGTTTGACATGACTGTCAGTCGTTTGACAGTAAGCGTGATTGACGTAATACGCGCTGCATATATTTATAATATCGTTTAAATCAGACGCACGGGTCGGAATTATATGTATTGCTAAAACTAGCGACGCGCCGCGACGTCGTATTATGGGAAAAAAGCGGTAAAAAATGTTACACCCGTGCGAAGCCGGGGCGGGTCGCTAGTAATAAATATATATTAAATACTTATGTCGAAATACGTTGGGCATTCGCGGCGAATCCGTTGCGTCTCCGCGGCGTAACGCCGCGCGTTTGCTCCGCTCCTAATCCGTTCGCAAATCGCCAGTGTGAAGCTGCGTACGGATTGCGTGTACATTTGTACGCGTAGTCGATTACGCGTGTCCTGGAACGCCATGTCCGTACTTGCAGTTCCCCTAGAGTGTACGCGTAGCTGCAAGTACGGACATGGCGTTCCAGGACACGCGTAATCGACTATGCGTACAAATGTACGCGCAATCCGTACGCAGCTTGATATTAGAGCTTTTATTGTTTTATCGTGTAGGTAATCTTTTCTACTGTTGCTCGGAGTGTGTCAAGCCGTCGATGTTTGGTTGCAGGCATGCCGCTGTTGTTCGGCGCGGCGGTGCCGCTGCTGGCGCTGTGGGGTCGCGGGGGCGCGGCGGGGGCGGGGGCGGGGGCGGGGGCGGGGGCGGCGGCGAGCGCGCGCACCCAGCTGTCTGCCGTGTTCTCGCTCTGCCTCAAATTTGCACTCTGCTTCGCCATCAGGGTAAACTATCTTTACAAATATTTAATATTCTTTGTCCCATAATGTACTACACCCAAAAGTACACAACACATAGATACTGTAAAACAAGCGAAAAGTACAAACGCAAAAAGTACAGTCGCAAAATGTACAAATCGGAAAACGTACACTATTCTCAAATAGTACGAAACGCAAAATGGGTTGGTCCTATTTGTTCTATAGAACCGTGAAATCGTGAAGTAACATAGTTCAAAATGATACCAAATATATTAGTTTTATAGAACAAATGGAACCTACCCCGCAAAATTTGCGATATGAAAAAGTGCTACACGCAAAATGTACATGGGTGAATCAACTTTTTTGTGTTGTTCACTCTGTCCCTGGTTGTCCAAGTGAAATCTTTATACTGTTTCATAGAAAAAGTCCAGCAGAAAAAATTAGTTTCGGAGCAAAAGGCACAACACGCAAAATGTACACTACTTGCAAAATGTACACAACGCACATTGTGAAACATGCAGAACGCACAAAAAGTAAAAAGTACATTCGCAAAATGTACACAGAGGAAAATTTATTTATTTATTCATTTTCCGTTTTGTACATTTAGCGAATGTACTTTTTGCTTTTTGTACGTTCCGTGTGTTTCACAAGATGCGTTTTGTAGATTTTGCTATTGGTTACATTTTGCTTATTGTGCATTTTGCTCCGAAGCGAAAAAATGGTGTAAGCAACGTGTGGCAAGCAAAAGTTGATTCACTCACATTTAGCGAAAAATTGTTAGTCAATACGGTTAGCGCTCTTTCTAATTTAATTTTGTACATTTTGCGCGTAGGACTGTTTGGATATTGTACAATTTGAAGGTACGTTTTCCGATTTGTACATTTTGCGAATTTACTTTTTTCATTTGTACTTTCCTCTTCTTTTACAACAGGCGTTGTTGCTAATAAAAATAATTATTATGTTGCAGTCGTTCGTCTGTGCCCTCTCCGCCACCATCCACTGCCGGCACCTGATGATTTGGGGAGTTTTCACGCCCAAACTTCTGTTCGAGAACGCGGCTTGCGGCGCGGCCTTGCTGGGGACCCTCATCGGAGCCTCCCTCGCCGCCTGGCACCTCCCTACTCCTCAGAGGAACAGCTGACACAAACAGTAGACAGACACCTCGTATTGACTATTGTCACAAAGTTGTGAATCTGATAAGTTTGGCGTTGTGTTAAATTATAGTGCAGAGCCCGTTTCAATGCCTGCCTTTTTAATTGTAATTTTTTAAATTGTTCTTCAGCAAAATCCGTGTACTTCAGGATATATCTAGGTATATCACGTCAAGAAAAACCTAATTTTAACTTGGGCGATCACAGATTTTCAAACGGAAACCGTTTTTAGTGTGACCCTTTCAAAAGGGGTCATAATAGAATGGTAGTTATCGGAATCCCAGTGAAGTCGTTCTCGTCGACCGGAATCGATTGTCCAGACCTCGCTTAGGCGTTTCATGTCGTGATATTGCTTTTGATGTAGGCACCACAATGGGTTATTCCTACTTGTCTACACCCTTTACTTCATACTATGATCTAGTGGAATTCTTTTCCCCAATTGTCTGTACCACAAACAGATGGGAAAAAACCAGATGAGAAAAAGTACATATAGTCCACACTCGACGTTAGGGTCGAGACAAGTGGGAATAGCCTACCAGTGCGCTTATTGTCTAACGCGCAGGCGCTTGCTACCGCTTTCACTATTTATTTCTGTCAAACGGTATAGATGGTGACAGAAAGAGATGGTCAATGCGATAGATAGCAAGGGCATGCGCGTAAGACATATTATGGGCCCAGATCTAAAAGCGTAGGAAATATGCAAGCACATTATTTTCTTTGTTTCCTTAAAACGCCGTTCGGTCTGATTATGTGGCGGGGCCGTTAGTAATCACTATACTACTCTACTTTTTGTTTGGTCTCTAATTGCTGTTGTCTCAACTGGGAATGTTGATTAAGATTTTACATTGCTAAAGACTATGACGTCTGTATTTTTCGTCATACCAGGCCGTAGCATTACCATTTGCCATAGCATTGGTTAATGCTACCTATATAAGCCAGATAATCTAATTTGGGCCAGGGAAAGGCGTAAAATTGCATAAAGAATGTCTTAAATTGCAAGTTTATTGCCTTCCATTCATGTGACAAACAAATACCTGTGTTGCTCTCCAAGACATACATTATTTAGCCGCTCTAATGCAAAATGTTCTGTAAATTATGAGTTTATCATGCGCTTAATGGTTGTATTTATTGCCAGAGGAGGCATTTTATTTGAGTAAAAGTATACATTTATAAACGTTATTCCATTGTACATTAAGATGATAATCAACTGACACTGCCATTGAGCCTGTTCATTGAAATTTTAAATGTTATTAATTAATGTAGTGAAGATTTTAGAGTTTACTTTTAATAATAATATAATAATGTAGCGATTTGTAGATAAGTGTGTACATAATTTTATTGATGAGTATTGACGTGGAATCGGGTTTATAAATTGTTGTTACTTAAATACTCTTATTGTACAGTTAAATTGTATTACAATTAGTGAGACTAGTATGTCCTGCTGAACAAATTCTATGCGCTATTCTATACTATCAAATTTTTGGATGCCTGGCAAAGATGTGCAATGACAATGACCATAAGACTTTCAAGTCTAACATAAATTTAAATGAAAACAGAGTAAAACAAGGTGGAAAAGAGACCAGTAAAAGTGGGCCTAGGCTTTACAGTAATTAAATCATAACTTATTATTAGATTATTTTTCTAGTAACCTGTTAAAAGCTATCTATGTATTACCAAAATATACAACATACCGAAAATTTCAATTCCAGAGCAGGTTACATTTCTTTCGCCGGCTGCTCACTCTCAAATTTCCACCCTGATTGGTTAATTGTTATTGCAGTTTTATGTAGAGCTTGTCTAATTTAAAATGACGCGCCCCACCACCGCATTTGACATACAGGGTTTGAATCCTGTGCGTCATTTTAAATTAGACAACCTATACTGTCAAATTCAACCACATTATTTTTTTATGATTCATACAAAGATGTAGTGTGGTACCAAACCAACCATTAGAGAGTATAAATGTAGTTTCCTACTCAAAATTGTTGCGATCTTAAATTTGTTTGAAGAATGTCTTTTTCTAGAAAGTATTAATAAATCGTACAATTTTACCAAATAGCAAAGTAGGTATTTGAAATCAATGACTTTTAAACATCATCTCGTCATTGTTAGCTAGTCATCAAGCCTTACATTATTTAGCAATATTGTTAAATTATTGTTTATATCATATTATGAGAAAGCCAATATAGTGTCTTGATTTGTGTGCTTTATTTACCAATGAAATTTTAAAAAGTATTATGTTTTTTATGACTTTGAAATAAATGAGTTATTATGATGATGGGAGATTTGTTTAATTAAACAACAAAAATATATATTTACATTTATTACTTAGGATTTGAAAAACTAGAAAAGTAAGTCTAATCAAAGTATATACACCGTGAAATTTTAGTGGTTGTTTTCCCGAAACGAGGTGATGTAGTATCGATTGTACAATCGAAACTAAATCACCTCGTTTCGGGAAAACAACCACTAAAATTTCACGGTGTATAGATACATTTAATTATACTATGATAGATAATAATTTTACCTGAATGATATAACAAATTCATTTATTTATCTTAATACTTTCAAGTTACAATAAAGAAAAAGAATTTACATTCACTAGCATCCCCCATCCTAATTTCTAGCACCCTCCCTTTACACAAAATGATTGAATATGCATGTTAAAGATATTTTTGTTATTATTGATACCATAATATAAACAAATAAATCGAAAAGAAAATAGAGACCACTAATCTGTGTAGTTGGAACGTAATAATAGAATTATATCGGCATAACTAACTTATTTTCACGTTGAAGTAGAGGGTTGAACTACATAAGGGTCAATGAGGTGTTGAGAGAAGGAATTGACAGCTTCAGCTCCACGGACCTCTTTGTCTAGTAACGGCAGTTTTGTGACATGGAAATCTTCATATAGATCTGCAATTTGCTCCAAGTATTTCTCTTGCACCTTGTGCCGAGCGGCACAAAGTTCGCATGGCGCTGACGTGTGCAACAACAGTTGATTGACTATGATGTTGTGTGTGTCAATGCCACAACGAGTTAGCTCTTGAACTAATCGTTCCGTCTCGTAAAGAGAAAGGAACTCTGCTATACATACGCAGACAAATGTAGTCTGATTGGGGTCTTTGAACTGAGCGTTTACTTGTCTGATCACAGAGAGCATCTCATCCATTTTGTTGCTGAACATGTCAGAGTTGAACTCCGCTAACCCAAACAGTGTTGCCACTTGATTGATGAAAGGTGCCACCTGTAATAACAATTTAAGCAGTTAGTTTTTTGCACAAATATGGCTCTGTCCATTGAAGGACTATGTTGCTAGTGTCATGTAAAAGACTGTATTAAAATATGAGCCACTGTTCAGTAAAAGATTTATAAACATGCCCCACCCTGTGTCAAAGCAATTCAAATATCTTAGAGTTTATTGCTCTCTGACACATTCATTTATTTAAATTAAGATAGGAAAAGTAAAGTTTGTTCCTTGTACTGAACTACCAACAAATACAAACAAATACAAAATACATTTATTGCCAGAACATAGTAAATACAAACAGAATAAAATACCTTTTTTTAGCTATTTGCACTATAAGGGCCTACGCTAGCTGACGCGGATTACCCGGAACGGACACCCGTCGTGCGCGCGACTAATAAGAAATTGTATGAACAGCGCTAAGTGGCGCGGGCGCGTGCGACGGATTTTAGGTAGATTTTTTACGGAGCGAGACCCGCGAGCGTGCGTACGCGGCGGGCGTCCGCGTCAGCTAGCCTAGGCCCTTATGTAGACACTAAGTGTACAGTCATATTAGAGTACAATGACTGTGAATAACACTAAGTAAATGAACAGACCTTTGATTTCAACCGCATCAACTTGCCAAGCCCCTTCTCAACAACCTGAGGGAAGGACAGCAAACGCAGGGTGTGTCCTGTGGGTGCAGTGTCAAACACAACTGCACTAAAATTCATGCCTTTCACAAGTTTCATGACCTGCAAGCCAGATTAATATGATTAGCTTAAATCCAACCTCTTACCTTTTCAACTCCAATGTTGGATATGTATCAAGTGAACTTCACGCATGATATAAGATTCAAAGTAGCTTTATGTTCGGTTAGGCTTGGCATTTAAAAGGTTACAGATTATGGCTAGTTTAGTATCAGTAGTAGTGTAGTTTAGTGTGGTTAAAAGACAATCCCGTATTTGTCAACCTTGAATGAATGATAACAATGCACAACCTCATAGTTATAACCCTTATAGCAATAACAAGAGGGTTTGAATTATCAGGTCAAATATTATTTTTATACCTTCCAGGTCAACAATTACAGGTTGTGTTTTAAACATACCCAATGGTAATATTCAGCACTATAATGGTAGTATTCAGCACTTTTGTAATGGTGAATAAATTGCAATATATATATACTTTAATTTTTGCATTATGTAAGTAATTGAAAATATTGGTTTGAGTTTATATTTAAATAATCCCATTACATTATTGCAAAGGATTGCGGTATAATGAGTTTAATTGGATTCTAATAAGACCGACCGGATAGCCTAGTTGTTAGAGAATCTGACTACAAAGCTTGAGGTCCGGGGTTTGATTCCCGGTCGGGGCAGACATTTGTGTGAATAATACAAATGTTTGTGCTTGAGTTTTGGGTGTTTACCCGTTGTCTAGCATCCATTGTACAAGCTTTGCTTAGTTTGGGACTAGGTCAATTGGTGTGAATTGTCCTGTGATATTTATTTATTTATTTTAATTCTTAGTTATTTCTTTAAATAGTACCTCAGCATAGCTCATAGCCTCATCAATGCCAGGGAAAGCTCCCACGATTTCCTGCATGACACCTTTGCCCAGCCGCATGGCCTCAGTCTCACCCTCGAAGTATTCTTCTGGCAGCTCGTTCAACCCCACATTTGGATCAATCTCCATAGCAAAAAGGTTATCAAATCCCTTTACTTTTGTTGGCACCTAATAAATAATTAACAATACAAATTAACATTAAGAAACACACTGTAAATACACTCATGAAGATATTATTGTCATCTTGAAAGATACGGATACCTTAGAGAATTTCTGGTCGAATGCATCCGAAATGTTATGTGCTGGGTCTGTCGAAATAATAAGCACTGATTCGCGTACTTTCGAGAGCTGAATAGCAAGGCTGCAGCTGAAATCATTAAATAACTTGTTGGATTACCTACAGGCGTGAACAAGTGCTCAAGTAATTATAAGGTTAATCTAAATATTTTTTACCTGCACGTAGTCTTGCCAACACCGCCTTTCCCGCCGACAAAGATCCATCGCAGAGACTTTTGCTCGATAACGTTACGTAGAGATGGCTCTAATACTTCCAATTCTTGATTGTCTCCCATAATTACAGTTGTAATCGTATGATTAACTTGGAAGTACGGTAAACATGCGACGGCGTATCCTAAATTTCCAACCAATCCAATATCATGACTCGAAATTTTGACAGGTAATGATTAATCACAGACAAAGTAAATGGAACATCTGGCGATGATGTGATAAGGAAATGCTGTGTTGAGTGTTAAATCAAATCTTAAATAGATTCAGTGCGCGTAGAACTATAACTGAAATGTCTTGTGTAATAATTTATCTTAAAAAATCGATAAAAATGGATAGTCCTACATTAAAACATTCTACAATACAATACTATGACTCTTATTCTAAAGCCGAGTTTAGACCTGCAAAAAAATCGTGCTAGTTGTATACATTGCGAGGCCGTAAAGCGAACGAGTTTGAAGTGGTGAATCGGGCGCCACCTTTGAGTATGGCGCCACAATATAATGCAACTTGTACGACTTTTCTTGCAAGTCTAAACTGGGCTTTACTGAACCAAAATACACATGTCTGTATGAGATTAATTCCGTTACTCTTCCCAGGAGCAAAAAATTAAGAAGTACCAATATCTGAGGCCCTACCACGAAGTGCATAATTCGAACTTCGTTTCGTGCCGTCCCGCTCACGCTAATATGATTTGACACGAGAGTGAAAGGGATAATACGATACGAACTTCGATTTTCAAATTTCGTAGTAGCGCCTCAGGGGGGTTACTACGAAATTCGAAGTTCGAAGTTCAGATCGTGCGGTCCCTCTCACTCTCTAATAAATACCTTTAGCGTGAGCGGAACGGCATGAAACGAAGTTCGAATTTCGCGCTTCGTAGTATAGGGCCAGACGTTCGCTCATCGCTGTCAGTTTGACAATTGATTTGAGAGGAGGAAGTGGGTGGAATGGAGTGGAAGGGAATATTTATTTCCAAAGTAATCATTGTAATCAATCACTAAATAAAATAGCTTGCAAATGCAGTGAATGAAATGATTAAATTTATGAATGAGAATAATGCTCTTACGCGTTCAGCGCTGTCGTCTTTTATTCATTACTGTTATCGTGGTCACTTCAGTATTTGTTTATTTGTGTCCGCAGTTTAAATTGTATCCTATTGCTCCTGTGACTATCGCTCCGAGTCCATTACATCCACGCACTACTCGGCACATATCAAAATTACTTACTGTAGTTTTCCGACAGTTTGAGGACTTTGATAACGATGTCGCGGACAGCGTGCAGTCGTTCGTGTCAGCCTTCCCTAACGTGCCGGTGGTGGTGGTGTGTGAAAACGCGCCATATCCACCTTTTCCCTTCTCCGCTAGCAACGAGACCCTCCGGAACGTGAGGGTGATATCGTTGGAGTTGAGGCTAAATGCGTCGCCGAAGGAATTGGATCCTTTGACCCATATACTGACAGATTTTGTGCTGTTCGTGCCTGACTCCACTCGAGTGTCGCGGCGGGTTCTGCAGCAAGCAGCGACCGCGGCCACAGCGCTGTTGGCTCCAGCGGTCGCCATAGCGGTCGGGAATGCGCGTCTCACTTGTCAACACATTAAATGGAACTATGCTGACTGGACTCTACAATATACTAAAGATGCTTCAGGGAAGATCTGTGATGCTGTGCATGGGCAACATGCATTGCTGATGAAGACATCACTATTGTACACATTCCCTCAGCCATTTGCTTTGCCTTTCCCTGAGTCACTTTATTTACAAACTGCTGCACATGAGCTGAAGGTACTTTTGTTATGACAGTTATTTTTTAACTTTGAAAGCAATAAAAGCCAAATTACATCATTTAATAAGAGATTGCGTTGGTCCCCAATAAATAATACTTTTTACATCTCATCAGTTATGAAGTGTGACATTTTTTAAATTAATTTTAGGTGCAAATTTTGGAAGGGAAGCTTGGGGCAGGGCGTGGTGTGCTAAAGAGTCCCTCAGCAAAACAAAAGTCAATGCGTCACCAGAGGGATTCCAGAGTTGCCCTCTATAAGATGCTGGGTGTCAAAGCTATGATCAGAGAAGATGGGAGAGTTCAGTGGTATGGATGCAAGAGGGAAACGCAAGTAAGATAATCACTTTAGTGTTTTTGCTAAATGTCTTTTAGTGCTTTATTCCTCTATTAAGTTGATGCCATGATGACTGGCATGGGTGTTGTGTGTCATTTGTGATGGAGAAGCTGGATTTAGTTTTGAAATTTGTTGCACACCTATAAAATCGAGCTGTACAGTATTCTTTCCATACTCACACACTCTAATGGGCGTCACAACGCAATCGCCTCGCCTCGCAAAGAGCTCAGCAATTTGCTGTCAGCGCGCTTACGTCGGGTGGCTGCTGTGCGGACTGACAGTGATCCATTCGCGGTCACCCGATAACCTTTAACCACTAGCCGTCAACCAGTTGTCGCCAAATGCGATGTTACTCAGCAGTACCATGGAGTCACTGAGGCTAAAATCTCACGAAGCGGTTCTCACCCGCGCCCACCACAGTGGAGGAACAACTGTTTTATTTCCAAACTCACAAGACCAGAGTTCTGTGAGGTTCGCTCGCAATACGCATGATAATGGGTGACCACAACGACCCACGTATTGCTACAAGTTGCAAGTTGCAATTTTTTACATATACATATTATATCTGCACTGCGTGCCCACAACCGCAGCCGGCGCGGGTGGAAACCGCTTTGTGAGTTCTTAGCTTCCGTTACGCCACAGCCTTTTTACCCGCTTCTCCGCTACCAAGGAGCTTTACATCTGAATCAATCAATTACTTCTAAATCGAGCTGAACACTTTCCAGCGCTGCTTCCCGGCGGTGCAAGGGACTCCATCGTACATATTGTCCGATCGCAACACGCCGCCGTGCTGCCGCCGCAACATGCGGCGCGGCGCCGCCCACGTGCTGCGTGCCCTCGCCGCCGCCGGCGCGCGCTGTTGGCTCGAGACGACCGCACTCCTGGGCGCCGTCGTGCGGTAACATCCTAATCTCCCACTATTGAGCTGAACACATTCTAGCACTGCTTCTCTTTGGTACGAGGGACCCCATCATACATATTAGCGGATTTTATACAGTCGCTCTATCGCGCGTTTTCAGGAGCGTAGATGATTGAGCGTTCAGGAACGTGCCGTTAAGCCTGTACACACACACAATTTTTGAAGTTTTTTTAATCTAACGTTATTTCGCGCGCGATTAAACGTATAAGTTTTGTTAAACGGAAAGAGCGAACGTGTAAAGTCTAATCGTGTTGGTTTTGGTAGGTAATTCGCACAGTTTTACTGAAGTATGCGGTTGTTATACTAGTCCGCTATCTTTCGTGCGCGAAAGAACTGTATGTGTAAAGGCAACCTTGAACTACGCGTTTTATCCTTTTCCCTTCCGACATCTACACGCGCATTCTTTCGCACACGATTGCTTTTTCACGCGCGATAGAGCGACTGTGTCCGTTATTGTCTGATCGCAACACGCCGTCGTACTGCCGCCGCCATGTATTACGAGTACGTGCCTTTGCCTGTTGGCTCGAGACGACCTCACTACTGGGCGCCGTCGTGCGGTAACATCCTACTGTTCTACTATTGAGCTGAACACTTTCTAGCGCTGTGTCCCGTCGGTGCCAGAGACGGGCAAAA